>JACEHZ010000578.1:0-50000 GCA_017893485.1 Hemerocallis citrina
ATCTTCCTGGTTCTTAACAAGAGTGTCGGAGGGTTCGTCGCCGGGATCCATCCCGGTGATCGAACTTTGTGTAGGTTCGTGACAGCGGTAAGGAACGAGTCAACACATAGGTGGAGCCAACAGGTTTGCTTTACTGTTTTCCTCTAAGAACTTACAAATTCTTCTTTTTGCTCCCACACCCGAAATCAGCAGCAACACTTGGTACATAAAAGGTCCTTTGCAATTCTAAAACATAACCACTACTTAAAATTAAATAGCAAGTCCTATAGCCTCCACATGTGAGCTTATCTTGTTTCCGGAAAAGATGACTTGCCCACTTCCTACTAGCTTTCTTAGATTTTTCATACTCTGCAAGGAATTTGAAATGTGGATTGTAGATTCGGATTTAATCCACCATGTGTTGATATTAACATTAACCATATTACATTCATAACACACAAATGAGGCTGGGTTACATTTCTTCTCAAGCCATTCTTGAAATTTCGGGCATTCCTTCTTTAGGTGTTTCTTCTCTTTGCAGAAGGAACACTTATTGTCTTTCTTAATATCAGCTTTAGGAGAAATGTTATGTTTCCCTTTCTGATTGGCTTGAGATTTTCCTTTCTTGTGCAACCAGCATTGCACTTTCTCCTTGCTCCATCGCCAGCCTTCCTTCCTCTTGTACACACATGGTCACCAATTCATTGATTCTCCATTTGTCTTTATGTGTGTTATAAGAGATTTTGAAAGGCATGTACTGATGCAGGAGAGTGTTAAGGATGAAGTGCACAAGGAAGGACTCCGACATTTCAACCTCGAGTTTCTTTAGTTGAGCCATGATATCCCTCATTTTCATTATGTGTTCGCTTACATCTCTTACACCTGTAAGCTTTAGGGATGTGAAATTCATAATTATGATGCTTGCTAGTGCCTTATCTGAGTGACAAATTGATCCTAAACAACCTTTAGCAATTCACGGATATTTTCATGCTGTTGGATTGAACCACGTATACCAGCACCAATTTTGTTCTTTATGTACATCACGCTTAGGCGATTGGATCGGCCCCATCGTTCATATACCTGAATTTGATCTGGTGTGCTGGTACTTGTGACTTTAGGTTGTTCATCTTTCCTAAGAGCATCTGTAGTCGTCTAAACACAAAATATGTTTGGCATATAGCAATAGAAAATATAGAAATGAGTTGTAGTCGTCTAAACCGAAAATTTGGCTTTTAAACGATGGACTGAAGATCATTTCTTACATGATATTTTTTAATTTTATTTTTTCCAAAAATTATCGGACGGGAGATGATATCCCGTCCAATACAAAATTTTCTGGGTGAAAGTTGACCCATAGCCATGGACTATAGGCCTGATGCAGAGGAATTTAAAAAAAAATAGAAAGAAAGATGAGGGACGGGAGATGATATCCCTATTTTGACTTTTTTGTTTTTTTTTTTAAATTTTAAATCGAACGGACGGGATATGATATCTCGTCTGATCTATTTAATTTAATAAAAAAAACTAAATTCGTCGACGAACGAGATATCATATTCCAAAACCCAAATTTTAGTTTTTGCCATTTCTTCCCCTCAAATTTGGCAGTCTGTTGTTCACCACTCACCCAAAATATGGGTAAATGTCCAACGATGTAGCTGTTTTTTGGCCAATTATCCATTTTTTGTATATTTGGCCAATGACTACAGATGTTCTAATAGCATAATCATCCATACACCTTAATTGAAGGAGTACTCTCTCCTTACTAACAAATAAATATCTCCCTTAAGCTCGGAAACTTCACAACCAATATCAGAGAAATTTGTAGGTAAAGTTGCATAAAATAAAGATTACATGCTTATGTTAGATTTGAGGCATAAATGGAATCATTCTTTACCAATGTAAATCATGCTTAAAATGAATCTAATGACATAAAAAATTGACTGTGGACTAAATCTTTAATTCAATAAGATTCATAATTCTTTACAATAGAGTTTATCAAATTCTTTTTCTAAATTCATGATTCTTAAAGGGGTATTATGATTTTATTTTTGGTATTTTCTATCTTTAAACTTTATGATAAAGCTGTCAAATTAACTGTTCCCAACTCCTGTGGGTAAATTAATAAGAACTAATATCGATATCTTATCCTAATTAATTATATAAATATAATAAAATCCTTGTGGGGGTAAATTCACTATATTTATAAAATTAATTACAATTAATGTCCATTATGTAATCCTTATTCACTTAATATATAATTTTATATATAATCAAAGACGTTGTGGCTATTCATTGATTATTTAAAATTATATGGATCACTAGACAGTTTATTTATTAAATTTTAGGCTCTAATTGATGCCTAATAACAATTATTTAGCAAAACAACAACAATAATTATTTTAACTTAATTTAGCAGATTTACTGACTAGACATTATGAACCTCAATATGCTAAATAATTTCAACTTTGTTTGCATGTTAAACAATAACAGTAAGTTTCAATAACAGTAAGTAATTTAGCATATCTATTTATAATGTTTCTTTTTCAGTCCAGAAACATTAGAAATGCATGAACTAAAGGATTTCTAATGTTAATATGTATCAAAAACAACTTAAACCCAATTCAGAAAAATTTGCTACAATCGGCCAAAAACAGAATTAAGCATAGGCTAATATAGCAATTACCAAGGCAAAGAATTGATTTGCTCTGATACCAAATGATAGACTTAATATCGATCCATGATGCAGAAAAACATTATAAGGATCGAAAACGAAATAAGCCCAAGAAGTCATACCTCCCGCCATTGATCTGCACACACATTGCTTTTCTCTAGTTTTGGCTATTCCAAACTCTCATTCGCTGCATACAATGGTGTAACTTCAGAGGTTTTAGTGATTGAGTTTGGGGACCGAACTAAGCTTTAAATTAGTAGTCTTCCATAAAGGCTTTTGGTTAATTTGTTGCAACAACTTCTGAATTAGTGAGATATAATCCTCATCTTAAGGGGTCAGTTAGAGACTTATTCAAAGTAATGTGATATTCTCTTAAGAAATCAGTTTGACAGGTTCAAAGTGTTTATAGTGTTGACCACCTTTTAAGGGAGCCGTTACAACACTATGAACTTAGCTTGAAGCTTATTGAGGTGGAGCAAGAAGTTTCAGTTTCAAATCCTGCTAGCAGGAGTGAACCTTTTGTCAGAAAAATGAAACTAAATTAGCATGATACAGAACAAAATGTTTTGCTTCAGAAACAAATTTCTAAACCTCTTAAGTTAAAGATACAACAAATTTTTATACCTTTGCCAAAGGCCACGAAGAACCCCGAGTACAAGTTGAGTGATGTGGCATGACACAAAGCACAAAGCCACTATTCGGGTGCGCATCTTCCTTGAGCAATATCATCCATTATGTTTGAACCTAGACTCCCTACCCTTGCATATAATCAAACATACATCCATAATGATGAAACATAGGTTTGAACCCAAGCTCCTCCACCATACATAAAAGATACTCTTTCATTGCCACAACCAAGACAATATGGGAACAGGCATGAAGCATCCCACTAAATGAATGATACAATCCCAAAACTATATCCGGCTATATCTGAAAATGTTTGCGTATCAGTCCAAAGGCTCACATATCAGTTCGTGATTATTTTCTTTCTTTCTAGGTTGTTTTTTGCATAAAATCCTGGTCTTTTGTAATAGGAACCCTACTTTTTGTCTTCATGGGTAGTGCACGTGCCTTCATGCTCTTAAAAAGCCAAGCTCTGTAATGGAAATGCTATGAATGAATTGAGTTTGCACTTTGTTCATCTTCTTTTCCTTTATTTTTGTTCGTGTCCTTATTGCATTCATCTCATGGCTACCATCGCAATCGCTGACGATGGTGCCGCCGACAGGGAAGATCCACCACTGGGTTGGATTGGACCTGTGACAATGGTATTAGAGCCATCTTATTTCCACATCCGCCACTCACTGCTAAAAATGTCCAGAACCCTAGCCCTAAAAATCTCTCTCCAAATTGCCATGGCCAAACGCTGCCGCACTATCCAAATGTCCACCCCTACCTTCACCTACATTGTCACGCCACACTTCCCAAAAATACAAAATACGAGCATATGACATTGGCCCAACGAATGACTAACGTCAGCCATAAGCTGTTTTTCCGATCAACTCAACAATATAATCAATGCAGAACAATTGTGCAGGAAATAATAATAATCTCATGAACAATAATACTTGGAATAAGCAAAATGAAATATCCCAATACAATAAACTAATGACTGGAAACAATAACAAAATTTGGGTCATAAGCCCAATACAATAATAATCCAATCACAAATAAATAATAAGTCTCAATACATTAAGTTTGATAAAACAATAAGCAATTAAAAGCATTAAAACTTCAGAATCTTTGTTCTCTAATTCTAGCATGAAATTCTCCTTTATTACCTATGAACACTTCATCTAAAAAAAGAAGAAAAATTGTCCCTAGAGCAAGTCATGGACAGTAATTAGAGAAAGCAAAGAACAATGGAATGATGGTATAACAATGAATCAATGGATTAATAGGAATCAATAACACGGCACGATAACAATAATCAATATCAGTGGCGGATCCAGGAATTTAGTTCAGTGGGGTCCTTATACAAAAATAAATACGATAACAATTAAGAGTGGGTTCCTTTCTTTTAGTTCACTGGGTTCCTATAATGCTTATATAAAAAAAAATTACACTGTAGCTTTTTTTCAGTGGGGTCCGTGCCCCCCCCTCGTCGTATGCTACATCCGCCCCTGATCAATATCAACGATAAATGATGCAATTGTTTTTTTTTTAAGGAAAATGTGGAATAAGGCCACCCTGTTTCATTAATAAAAATGATGCAATTGTTATAAACAATGATTCAATGTTCGGTAAAAATATCAATGGTCAATAACAATAACACTTAGCCAATATTCGTTATCAACAGGAACAATGATGAACAATATGCAATGTCGATGTGGTGTCAATCCTTAAGTCTATTAATCATTTTAATCCTAACTAATGTAGCACTTCTTGTGTCCCATTTATTTACCACATGGTTGCTACATACAAACAATTTAAGTTTAGACTTAGTGGTGGATTTTATAGTTCATGTACTCGGCATGATAACAATGTTCTATCCATAATGATAATTTATCCATAAGATGCTACAAAGTCACAAGATCACAAGCTCACAAGAACACAAGATCACAAGATAACGATATAGGGAACCACGGGCCCCTTATCCGAGTACAGACCTTATATTGTCCACTACTAGAGTCAACCCTTAAATCCCGGCATGTTAATTATTTTATCGATGCAACAATGCAATATGCAATTAAGGGACGTTTTGATGAACGATTGTAACAATAGGAAAACAATGAGATGATAACTTGAATAGGACAATGAAAATGATGACAATAGCTCATTGGGATCATGCAAGGCAACATACATACATTAATTCATGCAGTAGAATGATATAGAAACAATTAGTTTATTAAAAACTAGATGATAAAGTTCTGGACAACAAGAGTAGTCTGTACAAAAATATAATTTTCTGCTATTTCAGAACTAGAAAACTAAATCCGTCATAAATTCTAGAAACTAGACTTCCACACAGTTTCAACGCATATTTAAAGTTCAAAATCTTACAACAGTAGCTAGGTCAATCACATTGTTCTTTACAGATTTCATGTTCTGACAAAAAATCGACATCATGTTATTTTATTTTTAGAAAAAGTAAAAAATTGTTATTAAATTTATTAAAAATATTTTCTAGACTCCTAAACATGATTAATAACAATTTGAAATTTATCATAGCAAAAGTTTGACATTTGATCTGCCTTTTACTGTTTAAACATGAAGGATACAAGAATCTGAAAATCTGGAATTAAAAACACAGCTGTATTAAAACGGGCATAACTTTGGCTACACAACCCAGAATTCAAAAATTCAAGATGTTCTGGAAACTAGAAAGATAAGGCTACAATTCATGTTCAGAAAGTAATTTATTTTAAGATCATTTACTGGATCGAAAATAGCAGACAACATACAGCCAGCAAGCAATATACAGGTTTTGGGTACTTTTCATAATATAAATTAATTAAACATGATGGGTGTCAATTCTATAGTCCATAAATTATATAATCAGGCATGATGAGTGTTAAAACATGATAAATAAAATTAGAACACATACATATAGTAATTTATCATAAATCAACCATCAATCGATCAAACAGCATACAACCTAGCAATTGTTTCTACAATAATTAATCGTGTTATGAAATGCATGAAAATTTTCTATCATCAATACTATGTGATGTATGCAAGATTCAATATTTTTTGAGTCAAAGTGGCACGATGTCAAGAATATTTGGGTTAGCTCGTGTAAACCCTCAGTATACCCAACAAAAGAGATAAACAATGTATAATACGATAAACGAAAGGATCTACTTGAAAGAGTTTCAACAAAACTTGAATTTGATACAATTAACAATTTAAGAGGACAATGACTTGCCTTATGGACGACGAAATCGAACACCAAGAATAATGGAATAAGGATTCCGAAGCAACGAACCCACGAACACACGAATAGCACTGGTAACGGGTGAGGTCGGGTCGGGTACCTCAATACCCGGATCTGGACCCGGTCAATGACGGATCCAAATACTGGACCCGGACTCAGACCCATGAAATTGGGGTCCGGATCCAGGTCCAGTTCCCCACAAAAATTGTTATCCGTTCCCTTTCGGGTCCGGGTCCGGTTCGGGTCCTGTTTCTTATCACAGGTCCGGTTCAGTTCCGAGTCTTTAAAGCATAACACATTATCACATAAAATTATATGATGTTCCAACTAGTAGCAAAACAAAGGGGATAATGTAATAATATTACATATCTCTATTTAGATGTTCTCAGAAACTGCTATTTATTAGCACTGAAGTTTCACAAAACGATTCTGCTATTGTTTAGTCTGAATATTCTTCAAATTTCAGAGACTGGAAGTATTGGTAGGTGACTGAATATCACCTTAGAGATGTACTGAGTCTCTTGTGAGGACATGCTGCATAAGGGTGCTTTTCTCTGTGCATTATTTTCTCATGGTTCATATGGTAGGTTTGCTGGGTAGTAGTTATGAGTTACAATGTTAATCTGAATCTTTAATACGAATAAACTCTTGGCATCTTTAATCTCACATTTAGATGCTATTTATAAAATACTCAAGCATCAGAAATATCAACAGATCATGAAGTATCTTTGCATTACTTTCAAAGTTTCAATATAGATCCAGTCTTAATTCTTAAATGTGGGTCGGGTTCGGGTCGGGTTCGGGTCGGGTCCGCTTATATTATTCATTGATTCTTTAGTGCGGGTCCGGGTCCGGGTCGGATCTAATTTTTGTAGACCCAGACCCGACCTGAAATTTCAATGGTATGTATTTTGGACAAGTACTCTACCCAAATTAGATCGGGTCAGTTCGGGTCCAACGTCGGGTCCGGGTTTCGAGTTATAATACTAGTGCTGCACACGAATCCACAAAAATAGCACGGAACACGTATGAACTACGTGCAACCACTCACACAAAACGGCAAACACCGGATCCAAACAAAACACCAAGCACAGCAGCATACACCAACTCAAATCCCTTACACCAAACTCCAAACAGCAAATCCCCCCTCACACAACAGCAAACATCAACATCCACCGCTCCTACTCCTTCAAACACCAAACAGCCAACATCCCCTATTGATCCTCTCCGAACAACGCACAACGAAGAGAGGGGAGGGAGAACATGGAACGGTGGCTCAATCAATATAGGCACGACTGGCAAGCGGTAGAGGTCGACTGGAGTCGGCGGCGGGACTGGGCGGTCAACGGCGGCACTGTCGACGAAACAAGGGAGCAACGACAGTAGTAGGGGCGTGCAGCTCGATGAGTTTGGCCGGGAAAAATAGAGGAGATGAAGGTAGGGTGCATTCGACGACTCGACGGCAACGGCGGAGGGTGGCGACGCTGGTGGTGGCGTCGAGCGATGGCGGATTGGGAGTGCAGTCGAGGAGGCGAAAGGCAATGGTGGGGCGACGATGGGTGGAGGTTGACGGGGGTCGACGACAGGGATGTGTTGTTGGAGGAGGGTGACGCGACGGGAAGGTGGGCGGAGTTTAGTCGGGGAAGAAGCACAGGAAGGGGGGGAAGGAGGCGTGCGATGAGGATGAGAGGAAAGATGGGTGATGGGTTGGGTCGAGAGAAACAGAAAAGGGGAGAGAGGAGATGAACAGGGGGGGTTTGAACAGTAGGGAGGGCTGCACAGTGGCGGCTAGGGTAGAGGTTAGGTCAGGGTTGGGTTTTAGGTTAGCATATATAGGGGTTTAATAGGTTATTGGGTTTCGGGTATGATCCAATAAGAGAATGGGCTTGGGTTTTGAGTTAAAAATCAATTAGTGGGTATAAATTCAATAGGGAAAAAATAATTAGCATTATAGGGTTTATCAAATAAAATAAAAATAATTATATTATTAACAATAAAAATAACAATAATGCAATTAATAAGAAAATAATACTGACAGTGATAATAACAACAGTAATAATGGTATTAAAAATATTAACAATAATAACGATAACAATAACAATAATAATAACCATAATACCAAATAATAGTACCATAATAATAATACTAACATTAATAATAATAATCATAATCATAATAGTAACAACAATAACAATGATAATAGCAATAGAAATAATAATAATAGTAACAATAATATTAATATTAATATTAATATTAATAACAATACTACTACTACTACTAATAATAATAATAATAACAATAATAATGATAATAACCGCTATTAAAGTAATAACAATAATAATAAGATTAAAATGATCCAATAATACTAATATATATGCTTTAGACTCAAATATAAATATCCGATCAATAAGAAATATGAAGTAAAATCAAAATACACCATTATTCAAAATAAATAAAATTTTCGTTTAGAAAATACTTTAATAAAAGATCCGAACAGAATTTAGCAAAAAATAAATTTATAAAAATCAAATTATAGAAAATACACGAAAAATACTTATCGTTGAGAATGGGGTTACATACATGCTCCTCGTCATCCCCCTCTTCATCTTTCTCTCCCAATCCCAAACCCTAACAGCCTCATGCCCTTCCTCCATAGCCAAAATCACCTACTCCGAATCCCAAGATCAGAAACCCAAACAACAACCTGAATCTGAATCCGAATCTTCAAACCCTAACCCTAAATCCTCACCATCTCTACCAACCATGGCCTTTCTCGGCACTCTCCCTCAACATTTGCCCCCTTTCTCAATGCACCCGCAACGCCATCACCACTTGCCTCGTCGAAACCCTAACATCCCCACTCTCTGACCCCTGCACATTGCGCCTCGTCACCTACTCCTCCACCTCCATCGGTAACCTCACCGCGCCTACCCACCTCGATCTCCAGTCCAACTCCCTCACCGACCCCTTACCTTTCCATCGACCTCGACCTCCAGCACCGGTCCACCATGGAGTTCCTCGTCCTCGCCAAGCACAGCCCCTCCTCTGCCCTTGCTACAGCGGAGACTTCATCGATGAAGTCGATCTCAACTCACACCCTAATCCTAATACCTTCCTCTCCCCCTTCAATTTCCAAGATGCCTTCTATCCTCCCAGTTTTTGTCGTCGTCTTCCTCCTCCATCATCGCCTCCAACTTCGACAGCCTTCTTCATCCTTAAGTCCATCTCCTTCGATGCTACCAACAGCATCTACGAATGCTACTTCTTCGAATCCCACAACTCCCTCACCCTCACCGCCATCATCGATGGCTCCCTTAAGCTCTATGACCTCAACCTCCTCCTCACCGCCCGCCTCCACCTCCATGACCTCCTCGATCTCAACCTGGCACCGCCGCCCCTTCCGTTGTCAAGATCCTCCAGCTCCGCCTCCCCTCTAGTTGCACCCTCAAAACCCTAACGCTCCCAACCTTGTCGAATCCCTCACCACTGCTGGCATCCTCAACCCCGAGCGCCTCACCCTCCGAAGGGAAACCGCATCCCCTCTCGCCTTCTCCATGGACAAGGTATGCTTCGATGACTCCGACTAGCCTCTGATGGGCACAGTCATGCTCCTCCATCACTGCCTCATCTTCTTCTCCTGGTCCGACTACCTCTCCCTCCTCGCCCCCGCCCAAGACGGCACTGTCTACCACTTCAACCTCCATGGTTAACCTACATTCCCTTCATTCTCCTTTAACATGACTTTCTCGACTCTGTCCTTCACCTTCTGCGCAACCGAATCCAACCGATATCTTTTTGGTGCTTCTTCTTCGCAAATCTCCAACTCTATTCCCCCAAACTCCAACAGCCCACTGCGTGTTCGATCGAATTTCTCTCTAGTTCCATCAACCCCAATCACTCATGCTCAAGCGCCCTTGTTCGAGCCATCCGCCTCATTTTTCTCGCTCTCTTCTTCTACTTCATCACCCCTTTATACCTCTTCACAGGTCATTGCCAAAGTTGCTTCCATCGAGATCCCTCCACCAGTTGTCAATAGTACTAATGAGACAGATAATTCTGTCACCAATGAAAATTTGGGTGATGTTTATGGTGATGATGGAATGCATGCTCCATTGCCAGTGAAAAGAGAGACTCTGTATGGTGATGACTCTTTTTCTATGCTGCAACCTAGCCCACTAATTACATTCCGCAGTTTCGAAGAAGAATCAAGACAACCTACTGTTTGGGAATCTGATCAAAGTGCTGCACCAACAGCAAGTGGATCCCGAGATAATCTTGCTTCTTTGTATTGGTGTATCAAGGAACCTTTGGCAACGTAAAGGTGGAGGCGTCTTTCTTGGATAAATGGTTATTGGTTAACTTGCAGTCAACTGAGGAGTTCAATTCACACATGCTTAACCGGGATACATGGGCAAATGAAGTTGAAGGGAAACATGAAGTTGAATCTCATCTTGAAGCTGAAGTTGAATTTAAACCTGAAGGGGAATATGATGCTTACACTGAAGCTGAAGTTAATGCAAAAGTTGAAGCTGGCGCTATTCTTATTCAAAGAGATACTGATATGTTGGGGGAGAATGGTACTGGGAAGACAACATTTGTCAGACTGCTGGGTGGATATCTGCCCGACGTGATTGAAGACACAGGTGTTGAGTTATCAGAGTTTAATGTTTCATATAAGTCCCAAAAGCTCAGTACTAAATTTCAATCTACTGTCAGACACTTGCTCCATGATAAAATTAGGGATTCGTATACACATCCTCAGTTCATATCTGCTGTTATGAGGCCTTTACAAATTGAGCAGTTATTGGACCAAGTAGTTCAAAATCTCTCTGGTGGTGGGCTGCAAAGAGTTGCTTTGTGTTTTTGTCTTGGAAAGCCTGCATTCAATACATATCTCATGGTAGTTAGCGCATTGTTGAGAGAAGGAGATATTACAGAGACCCATCGCTATCCCACCCTGATGATAGAATGTGGACTTGTAGGTAGTGTCGTATCTTACAACATGTTAATTGATTGCTTTGTGAAAGCTGAGTTGATGGAGAAGGCAATGGAAGTTTTGAGGGGGATGGTTGACAAGGGAATTTGCCCAAATCTGATTACATATTAATACTCTCATATCTGGCCACTCTAAGACTGGAGATATGCATTTAGCAAGGAATGTATTGAAGATGTTATCATTGCAAGAGAACTCAAGAAATGTGTCAGTATGATCCATTTCAACTATTGATAATCCAATGGAGTTATCTAGCAACTTTGTTTCAAGTTTTGAATTTTCAGAACCTAAAAAAAAGCTATTTGCTCCATCTGGAAATTTCAACATTCCAAATGGTCTAGGGCAGCAAACTACTGAGAAAAGGGTTGGGAAGTCGTGCCTTCTTTTGCAGTTTACAGATAAGAGGTTCCCACCTGTGCATGACTTGACAATTTGTGTTGAGTTTGGAGGCCAGCAAGTTTATGATATTACCAGGAGGGAAACATTTAATCCTCTCGCAAGCTGGCTTGAAGATGCAAGGCAGCATGCAAATGCAAACATGACAATCATGCTGATTGGTAACAAGTGTGACCTAGCACATAGAAGGGCTGTCGGCACTGAGGAAGGAGAGAAGTTTGCAAAAGAGCATGGGTTGATCTTTATGGAAGCATATGCAAAGACTGCACAAAATGTTGAAGAGGCATTCATCAACACTACAACAACCATTTACAAGAAGATTCAGGATGGTGTTTTTGATGTCTCGAATGAGAAAGTGGGTGGGCTTTTGTTCCTTCTTTCTGCTTACTATAAGTTTCTGGGAGGAGATCCACTACCGGGTTGAATTGGACCTGTAACAATGTAGCATCATTCAGTCTCGCTTCCACTCCGTTCATTACCTCATAAAAAAACAGTTTCCTTGCCGTGGCCGTGAATGGGGATTGACCAGCCTGCAAAAAGTTACAGTCTAATACATCAGCTTCTTCTTTTGCATTCTATCGGTACACAAGTGAGGCATTCCACAAACATTCCCACACTATCTACAAATCAATTCACATCCATCCCATTCCCCTAACCATAAGCATGAATGCACGAATGGATTTCCCTGCAAGCAAATGAAGGATCAAAACAATCAGGCAATCGGGTTTCCCACACCCACCCTTCATTAATTCCTGAAATAGCAAATACCCATTAAAAGACCCAACAATGACAGACCAAGAAGCAATGCCATTTTCTCCCAAGACATCAAAGAACAACTTGAAACTGCAGAACAACTTATCGTGGTTTGTGAAGTAACTAACTCTGTTGGGTATTTCATCATACAGTTGGTGGGCACTATGAAGAGATGAGAAGCGGTAAGCACATATGCAAGCTGTCTAACGAGTATAAGGTTGATTTTGAGGAGGCGAAAGATCAAAGGTAGGTTGGCATAAAAAAAGCACAATTTCAGAGCTATCATTCAGCATTCTTTTTTTTTCAAATGAAAAATAGGGTTAGTTTTTTGGATTTTTTCTTTAAAATATGCATTTTTTTGAAACTATATGCAAAAATAGAACAATTGCCAAACTTATTTCGTGCTCGCCGTTAGAACACGGCTTAATTTTTTTTACCACACTTGTACCCAACAACAAGTTTAGTTAATTTCAGCTCGTTGTTTCCAACAGCGAGTTTTTCTATGAAGTTTTTTTTTTCCAAAAATTCTCCAAGTCCTACAGAGAGTAACTCTGTGAATCAAAAATTGTACAGTCGTTATTCCCAATAGCGAGTTTTGTTTATTTCCCCTCACCGTTCCCAACAACGACCTCTCTATGGAGTTATTTTTTTCGAAAATTCACCAAGTCCAACAGAGAGTTTCATTCTCTATGAAATTTCAAAAATTCTACACCAGCTGTTTTCAACAGCAAGTCTAGTATAAAGTATCTCGTCATTAGGAATGGCAAGTCTTACTTGAAATTTTTGAACTAAACTCGTCGTTCTCAACGGCAAGTTGCTCAATAATAAAAAAAAACTACGTCTGTCATGTTCAAACGATGAGCACAAAATTACTAAACTCTCCGCTGGGAACGAGTATAGTTATCGAGTTTCCAGGCGCAATAAATTTGGCAAGTGTCCTCTTTTTTGTAAATAGTTTCGAAAAATGACATTGAAAAAAAAAATCATTTTTTTTGGTAGATAGTAGGGATTGAAATTTTGAGCGGTAAACAATAGATATTCATAAGAGAACAGGTGGGCCGAAATGGTTCGGGTTGGGTAGGGGTCTTGTGAGGAGTAGTAGTTTAATGGGCCAAAATGAATCAATAACAGCCCATTTGTTCTATTCTCGGGGAAAAAACCATTTATTCATTCATTAGGAATCGCTGTTCACCTACTTCAGTTACAGTATAAGGAGGTGACACCACAATCGTATTGCTACCAGCCTATCCCTCATGGTGTGTGACAGCAGATTCAGCTACAAACTGAAAGTAGGGGACTGAGTACAGTGGTCGAACCACCACCAGTTAGCAGTTAGAAACAGGCGATCTGAAGTTCAAATCTAGTTTTGCATTATGATGATCTACCTATTTCTTCTTGTCCCTTGTTTGACTATAGTTTTCCCCCACTCTTTAGCTATTTTTTCTACTTTTTTTGTTCACATGTCCAACCTGATTATACATGACAACTTGACTTTTTCGGAAAGTATCTCATGTTTGCTTAGAAACTATGAATATTCACAACAGGTCGAAACATTTTTAGTGCACCTTATTCATAAATAATACATTCACATTACATTTTAAATACAACTTATGCACAAAAACTGTATATCGTAACAAAAAAAGATGGCAATTTAGATAGAAGTAAACTTTTAGTCGATAAATATTGTTAATTACAGACTATAAAATTTGGAAACACAGCAAATTTTGTGTGTGCCTCTGGGCTCGAGATGAGAATGGCGGGAGGTGAAGGTGGGCAATGAGGAGAGAGAAATGGAAGAAATTCTTGAATCGAAAGATATCCTAGTCGTGCATTGAACTAAAAATTTGACATCAACTCTTAGAAAGAGTCTGAAATTTTCCTATGTCTGAAGTATCTCTGCAAGTCATCAACTGTCATTTTGATGTGAATGTAGAAAAGGGCATCCTTGAAGCAATCTTTCACTGGTCGATCTTCTCTTCTTTCTTGTTCTTCTTCATGTTTTTTTTTCTTTTTGTTGTTGTTGTTGTTGATTTCTCTCTCACGAGCAACATCCGATCATTAAAATAAAAAAAAAAAATCTTGCTCTGTGTGTGGTTAGATCCACTCTCCAGGATATTGTTGGGGGGTTATATTTTATTTTCTGCACCTTACTTTTGTATTTCTCCCGGTACGCCGGGGTTGTTTTATTAATCTCTTATTAATAAAACAGGGTGGCATTATCCCACCTTTAACCTCAAAAAAAAAAAAGGTTTTGTATTTTAGGAAAGACTTAGATAAATGGGAACATATCATCCTAAGAATATAATAGAAAGAACTAGGGAAATTTAGAAACGAACAGAAATTTGAAAATTAGTTTACCTTACTAGAGGATCCAGGTCCCTTTTGCAGTGCACTTAACAATCTCTGTCTTACTCAGAGTCTTCACTAGCACACTATCTTACCTGCAATAAATTACTTGTTTTAGCATATATAAAATTGATATCAAACATATATATATATATATATATATATAGGGGGGGGGGGGGTGGGGGCAGAAAGCAATGCTCCATTTCAAACGGGACTGTTTGCACAAACTCGAGCAAACGACATTGCTGGCCATTTGGCCATTGGATCAAGTTGATCCAATGGCCGTGATCGAGCATGTCCATCATCCCCATCTCACTTAAGTTGTGAGGGGTAATTTGGGAATTTTGTCCTAAATAACTCTTTGCCTCGTTCGCTCTCTCACTCACTCCCAAATTTGAACATACCAAACAACGGCCTAGGTTATAAAAAGTACAAACCTAGGCCGTCGTTATTTGGAACAACGACCTAGGTTCATTTAACGAGTTGTCTGAAACAACAACGTTTTATAACCTAGGCCGTTGTTTCCAAACAACGGCCTAGGCTATAAAAGGTCGTTGTTTCAAACAACCTAGACCGTTGTTCAACCTAGGAACAACGGCCTAGGTTCATTCAACAGCGGGGGTAATTATGGCCGCTGGATCTTGACCGATCTGATCCAACGACCACGGGTGCCATTTGCAAGACCCATTTGCACGGCGCCCGTTTGCAATAGAGCATTGCTTTTATATATATATATATATATATATATATATATATATATATAGCAATCTTCAATTGCAAACGAGTCTATTTGCACAGACCCGTTGCAAACCCACTTCCTGGCCATTGGATCAAGTTCATCTTGATCCAACGGCCAAGATTGACCCCGCCCAAACCCGCTCACACTCACTTAAACATCAAAGGGTATTTTAGGGATTTCACCCCAAAACACCCCTTCACTCTTCCTCCCTGTTCTCTCTCTTACTCTATCACTCTCCCTACTCTCTCGTTCCCGATGCCAGCCGAAACCCCCAAACCCAAACTCGACCGAATCATCGAGGCTCCTCCTCCTCTGTCCACCGCCCCTCATCTCTCTCTCTCCCCCCCAAATCCCGAGCCTCCTCCTCTCTTATTATCCTTCACTCTCCCTCTTTGTTCTCTCTCTTACTCACCCTACTCTCTCTCTCTCGTTTCTGAAGCCAGTGAACGCCCCAAACCCAAAAACCCAACTCCATCTCCTCCGCCTCCTCCTCCTATCTCTCTCCCAAAAACCCTCTTAACTCATCACCTCCTCCTCCTCCAATCTTCAAAACCCAATCAGGAACTCAAAATCCTTCTTCGACATTTAAATCCGTACACATAGCCGACCACTCAATCTATGCCGTAAAACTCCGCATTGTGCAAGGTAATGAAACCCCACTCGTTGTATTTTACTCATTACTTACTATTCATGGTCAGGATAGCTCAGTTGGTAGAGTAGAGGACTGTTTAACTGATTTTTGTGATGTGTAGTTATATATTTGATGTATATTGAAAGTAGTTGTTCGATATTTGTAGATGGTAGAATTATAGATGTAGGTGTTGTTTTTGAAAAAATATAGACGTTGCTTTAGTTGTTGTTTGATCTTTGTAAAACCGTATAAATGACCCAAAAAAATTACAAAACTTTGCGAGTAGGTCGGATTCACTACACACAAGCTAAAAAACTTGTAAAAGTGAGTTTCGACTCACAGTTTGCAAGATACGGCAAAGTATCGCTTTATTTCAAGCACAAAAAAAAGTGATACATGGCCGTATCTCGCAAACAGTTACTCGAACTCACTTCTACAAATTGTGTTAACTTGTGTGTGGTGAATCCGACCTACTCGCAAAGTTTCCAATTTTTTTTTGTCATTTGTACGGTTCTCTATGCTTTCCCACTATAAAAATCCAAAATTTTAGTTGTAGTTATAATTATTGTTTGATTTATGTAAAACCGCACAAACGACAACCAAAAATTCTGAAACTTTACGAGTAGGTCGGATTCACCACACACAAGCTAATATAACTTGTAGAAGTGAGTTTCGATTCACGGTTTGCAAGATACTGTCATGTATCACTTTCATACAAGCAAAAACAAAATAAAGTGATACATCGCCGTATCTTGCAAACCGTGAGTCGAAACTCACTTTTACAAGTTGTGTTAGCTTGTGTGGTGAATCTGACATACTCTCAAAGTTTTAAAAAAAAATATTGTCATTTGTATAGTTTTACATAGATCAAATAACAACTACAATTTTGGACTTTTTTAGTGGGAAAGCGTGGAAGCAACCAAAAAATATGAAACTTTGCGAGTAGGTCGGATTCATCACACACAAGCTAACGGAACTTGCAGAAGTGACATTCAACTAATGATTTGCGAGATACGGCAACGTATCACTTTATTTTGTTTTTTCTTGTATGCAAGTGATACATGACCGTATCTCGCAAACCGTGAATCCACACCCATTTCTACAAGTTGCGTTAACTTGTGTGTAGTAAATCCGATCTAGTTGCAAAATTTCAAAAATTTTTGTTGTCGGTTGTGCGGTTTTCTCACGTTTTCGCTCACTTTTTTATAATATTGGCAACTTAACATAAATTTGAACTCTTATCAATTAATCTTGATATCATTGTTGATAGAGAAATGGGCAAACCGAGAGGTTCATCAGGGCCGTCTAGTAGCGGTTGTGGCGAACGATTTACAGAAGTAAGATTTTTTATTAGTATTAGTTTTGAATATGAATATGTAACATTGTATCAATAATAACAAGATTTGTATTTGTTCTGTAGGTTGGTGGTCGTCATTCTTCTTCATCCAAGGTCGGTCTATCGTCTTCGGTTGGACATACCCCTCCAAGACCGGAAGACCAAGCGTACTCGTGTTGCAACATATACACAGATCCCAAGCCGTGTGGAATGGGTCCGTAAAGAAGTGTAACTTCTGGACACTCGCAACTCTTCCCATGGACCCCCGTACCAATGCATATTTGGTCCAAGCCGATTTTTACAGAATCGGATTGATGAAGGGGGTGTGAAGCTCGATCGACACTTACTTATAGCTATTGTCGAGTGATGGAGGCCAGAGACATATTCCATCTACCGGTAGGAGAGATGGTGGTCACTATCCAACATGTAGCAATAATTTTCGGGCTTCCTATAGATGGGATGGGCATGACGGAAAACATGAACTTCGACCGAGTAGAAGTTGTACGTGATTACCTTAGTGTTGATTTAGAAGCTGCATGGACTGCAAAGAAAAAGGAAGTTGCAGCTGAAGTTACAGCTGATCTTGGGGTAGTATATGAAGATGAAGCCGTAGCACAAGCTCAAGCTAAAGAAGCAAAAAAAAATAATGAAGTTTCGACGATAAATCCCTCCGACTCGCATGGTTGAAGAGAAGGTTCACAGGGTATTTGAATGATCACTTCACTGACAAAGACGTCCAGCACTACATGCGTGCGTACATTGTAAGTTTGATTGGAAGTGTGCTCTTCCCAAACTCCTCCGGTGATCTCATGCAACTTATGTATGTACGGTTGTTAGGCGATTTCACTATGGCCGCCGGTATAATTGGGGAAATGCTGCATTAGCCTCATTGTACAGGTCGTTGTGCACATGTGCATTGAATTTTCGGCAGATGGCGAGGCCGATGGTTTTGTTACAGATTTGGAGTTGGAAGCGTACACACATCGGTCATCCCCGCATTGTCGAGCCATCACCGGCTTGGTTGGCAGTTCTGCCGATTCTAGAAATGTTGCCTCCTTTAGGAGTGTATTGGGTAGGGCAACACACGTGGGTCGATAACTCATGCACAACTTTGGCGTACTGCTAGGGATGAGTTGGATGCATTGCGCGACGAGTGCGTCAATTGGGTGATGTATACTCCCAATAGATTGCAATGGCTTCCACCCGCGTGTACGGCCGTTAGCGAGCTTTGGTCAACGAGAGCCCGACTCGTCAACTTCTCAGTTGTGGAGTTTTGCTATCTAGATAGAGTACTTCAGCAGTTCGAATTGGAGCAGAAGATTTTCGAAGCTCGCTCGTACGACAAGAAATTGCATGAAGTGAAAGGGACGGGTCGCTTGCCCAATTTCAACTAGGCGGATTTCCATCGAGTACATGTGGCAAATTGGAATCGGAGATTTTACATGGTACTCGGATGTCAAATACCTTACGATGGCTCGAGGCAAAATGTATATATGACATGGTACAACCGCATTACAAGATTGTATGTATATCCGCATACCGTTGTACCAGCGGGGATCCAAATACTGATTCCCCCAACAGAGGAGGAACCAGCACTGGAGTATTCCTCTTCTCAACCAATGTATCAGCCGAAGGCGTTGACGTATCGAGCCATGGTTAGTGTACTTTATGTATTTATATATTTATCGTAGGGATGTATTATTAACTGTTAGCATTTCATGTTTATATGATTTTCTAACAATGTTTTTTAATTTACATATTTATTATCGTTATAGATTGATAACACATGAGAGACAGTTCGGATTGTTGCTTGTACGTTAAAAAGTGTCGTGCCCGAGAGCGTCAAGGAGGTAATACGGGAAATCCTGAAACCATGTCGCCGCCGTCTTAAAGAGGTAGGTGACTGGGCGAAACTTGGTGCTATCTTAATTCAACGGTACGTGTACCAAGGCGTAAGAGTGACAAGGGGGGGAATTCGCATGGCCGAGGCACAACAACTGCCATAACAAGAATTGGAGGTGTCGGAGGAAGAAGAGCAAGATCCAAATGAGCCGGTATCACAAGTGACACAAAGTAGATGCGGAAATTCTCCTCGGAAGAGGAACAAGCCCGAACAACTCTCACGAAGTGGACGCAAACTGCCCCGTCGGAAGAGGCAATAGCTAATACTTTTTTAATTTTATTTGAAGTTCACTTTATCAGAATTGCAAGTAGTTAAGTTGAACTTTGTATATATTATTTCATCTCTTACTTGACTAATACATCTTGTTATCTAACTTAACCAATTTTGTAGTCGATTGAAGGTTATGCGACGACGATGGTGCGGATGTGTATTAGAAGCGATATATGTAACTTTAGGCAAATTTGAAATGTATGTTGGAAGAAGTTTCTTGAAGTTTATGTATTTATGTGTTGATTTTGTTTATGTTGAGATATTGTTTATGTTGAGATGTTAGTTTATGTTCGAATTATTTTAACGAAGTTTATGTATGTATGTTGGGATTAGTTTGTGTTGGTTGATTTTCCGGTTATTTGTGTACTAGTATTTACTAGTATTTTGCACGTGCAATGCACATCTTACTAAATATATATTTTTTAAAGTAAATCTATCTCTATATATAATGGGAGAGTTGGAGCTGCACGTGCGATAAACGTAAGTTGGAGTTGTCCGTGAGATGCACGTTTTAATAAAGAATTGGAGTTGTACGTGAGATACATGTAAGTTGGAGTTATCCGTGCGATGCACGTTTTAATATATATATATATACACACGTAAATAAAGAATATAATGGGAGAGTTGAAGTTGCACGTGCGATGCACAGGTAAGTAAACAAAGAAATTAATGGGAGTGTTGGAGTTGCACGTGTGATGCACGGGTAAGTAAATAAAGAATATAAAGAGAGAGTTGGAGTTACACGTGCAATGCAAAGATTTGTTTGGTGACAAACTCTCCCATTAATATAGTAGAGATTGTTGTTGTAGTAGAGTATTATAGTTGTTATTGTTGCCGAAGGTTGTTATTGTGCTTATTATTGTTGTGATCATTGAATGAGATGAGGGATGTGAATGTATTGTTGTTGTTGTTGTTGTTGTTGTTGTTATATGAAGATTTAATGAGATGAGAAATTGGATGGATGAAGTTAAGTTTTTCAAAAAAAATGTATGATGTTGTTGTCTCTGTATGCAGCTGAATGCTGCTATATGTTTGTATTGTTTTTTTAGTTAGGACTCAACCTAACCCGTTATCATTGTTTTTAGAATATTTGAACAAATTCATCTTCAACTTAACACATTGTGGCGAAAACGAGTTAAGTTCACTGAACCCGTTATCACCAATAGCGGGTTAGGTTGAAAAATTCAAATAGAGACTTCATTGTTTTTAGGAAATTTGAACAAATTTATCTTCAACTAACCCGTTGTTGGTGATAACGTGTTAAGTTCACTTAACCTGTTATCACTAATAGCAAGTTATGTTGAAAAATTCAAACAAAGACTTCGTTGTTCTTAGGAAATTTGTACAAATTCATCTTCAACTTAACCCGGTGTTGGCGATAAGGGGTTAAGTGCACTTAACTCGTTATCACCAATAGCGGGTATGTAGAAGATAACAAATAGAGAACTTACAATTCTTCAAAAAATCCACATAACCTAAACCTGTTATTGGCGATAATAGGTTAAGTTACTTAAACCCGTTAGGTTGAAGAATTCAAACATAGAACTTGATTTTCTTCAAAAATCTCTTCAACTTAAACCGCTATTGCAGATAACATGTTAAGTTAAATGAACTCGTTATCACAAACAACGGGTTAGGGGTAAGAATTCAAACAAATAACTTGATTTTCTATATAAAAATCTTTTCAACTTGACCCGCTATTGGCGATAACTGGTTAGGATATCTAACCCGTTATCCCCAATAACTTGAATTTGTTCGAAATCTATAAGTTGATTTTCTTTTAAAGGTTAGGGTTAGGGTTAGGGTTAGAGGTTAGGGCTAGGGCCAGGTTTTCAGGAATTTGTTCGAAATCTCCATATAACTTGATTTTCTTTTAAGGGTTAGGGTTAGGGTTACAAGGTTAGAGGGTCAGGGTAGGGTTAGAGGGTCATGTTTCAACTCTTTTCTCATTACATGCATGCAGTACTTTGTGTATGAATAGCTTTATTGCCTTCCTATTTGTTATTAATTTTTACCTTTTTAATCTTTTCTCTCTAGAACAATCTCTTCACTCTATCAGGTTATCTTAAAAACATTTTTTGTATATTTTAATTTTTTAATATTTTTAATATTTTTTATATTTTTAAAATTAATAAATTTCTGTATTAGTGCTTCACGTTCTTGAAATTTAAAAGTGAAATAAATAAAAAGTGCACAAAGTTTTTAAAAAAACTTAAAATAAAAAAAATTTAAAAAAACAAAAATTTAAAATTTAAAATTTAAAATTAAAATTCAAGTTCATAAAAAATATTTTAATAAAATATAATTTATTAACAATTTTTTTTATAAAAATGTCTTAATTGAAAAAATGGAATTAGAAGCTAGATAATGTGAGGACTTTGTCTATCTATTGTTTGTATATATACAAAGTCAAGTAAGTCTATTAACTAATATATTTTTTCTAATCAATTCAAATTCAATTTAGTTATATACTTATATTACATTCCTTTTTATATTGTTGTCAAATTCTGTGAATATTTACCGTGATTGATTTATGTCATTAGTTACATTATAGAATATTTTATATGATAAACGATAAATAGAACATATAATATATTGTTTAGTAACAAAAAAAATATGTTTATTGGGTGTCTGAAATGAACATCCGAGATGATCACATTTGTCTGAGATTCCTCCGATATCTTCGATCCGAGACGAAACACCCCTTGCCGAGATGAGTCCGAAATCCGCGATTTAAAACCTTGCAGTGGAACCTATCCTCAATCAAGCCAATCATCTCTACGGTTTACTACGGATTTTGAGTTAAAGTAAGCTCCTAATCATGTTTGTATTTGAAAATTTGTATCTTCTAATACCTCACCTGATCAATTTGAATTTTGTAAAAACTTTACAATTGATGGGTTTCTATAGATCCAAAGCTCAAATCAAATCTCGTTAGATAAGGGATTTGAAGCCTCAAATTTTGACTATGATTACTCATGCGTTTCATTCATCTTTCATTTAGTCAAATTTTTCATCTTCAATTTGGTGGTTGTCAAATATGGTGGGCTTTAAATTTTCTACCCTAAGGTTCTCACACATCTACCAAATAATTCATATGTGTTCAGTTCATGGTATTACGGAAGCTCGTCTTAGAAAAAGGATGGAAGATGTCCAGTAAGAATTTAGAGTACCATTGTAGCATAGCAGTAAAGCTCATTGAGAATAAGCAAGAGATTAGGATTCAGATCCTGATAACAGCAGGATAGGACAACTTTTACAAAATGTAAAGTAAAAAATAAGAAGCTATAGAACAATATGTTGTGCTTAAGAAAGGAATTTCTAATCATAAGGAAGAGGTTAAGGTTCACATCCTGATAATAGCAGAATAGAACCACATTTTCAATATGTAAAGTAAAAATAACATGCTGTATAAAATTACGATAAAAAAAAACATGCTGTATAAAAAAACGATAGCATGCTGAAGTAAAGACATAAGAAATGATTTCATACCTTTGCCAAAGGGCATCAACAAGCCCGCGTGCAAGTTGACTGATGTAGCACGATTCGTACTTCATAGCAAAATTCCAGTGCTCAAGTGCTCACTTTCTTGTGCAATATCAGCCATTCTAATTTCTGTACATAATCCAGCATTATTTAAACTTTTGACAATGTTATCGCATAACTAAAGCAAGGGTAACCTCGAACTGAGTTCTACTAAGGATATTATTCCAAAAAGAATAAATTGGGACAGGTACACATTTCCACTCAGGTTGATATGCTGCACGGTGGTCCATGCTCAGATATAGAATTTACAATTCCCTCTTCCATTTAAAAATACCTCAGCCCTATGACAAGATAGAACTTTCCTATTTTGCATAACAGCCGCCTCATTTAGGATGTGAATGATATCCTGAAACATTATTGGATCTTTCTCAGGCTATCTGCTCAGTTTTGCAACAGGGAAGTTTTTCGAAGACATCATTTATAAACTATCTCCACCTTTTCACATTATACAGGAAACTAGGTCACCTAAGCGACTAACTTGTTCCATCTCAATGAAGCTCGACCCCTTACTCTTCCTCACTTTACGTGCATCAATCAACAATCTTACTCTCTCCATATCATTCCATCTACCCACCATCCCATATAAATCTGCAATAAGAGTATAAACCCCACCATCATTATCTGGAATCGTCATACCTAAGACCCGATCAATAACCTTCTCTGCAATCCCAAAATTACTATACTTTTTGCACCCAGTTAAAAGTGAAGTCAAGATTACAACATTTGGCTCGACCTTCATATTCTCGATAACATGATAAGCATCCGTCAACCTCCCGGCCCTTGCATATAAATCAGCCATACATCCATAATGATGAACACTAGGTTCGAACCCAAACTCCTCGACCATACTAGAAAAATACTCCTCTGCTTCCACAACCAAGCCTGCATGTGAACAGGCATTAAGCACCCCAGTGAATGTAATATCATTTGGTTTTACCCCCACTTTCTTCATTGCCTCAAAGTACAGCACGGCTTCCTCACCATGCCCATGATTGGCCAACCCACAAATAATAGCAGTCCAATGCATCAGATTTTTCCTCTGCATTCTGTCAAACACACGTGTGGCACTCCTCAAACACCCACACCTTGCATACATATCAATAAGTTTAGTCCCTAGCTGATCATTCACAACGATCCCATTCCTCTCAGCATAAGCATGAATAGATTTCCCCACAACTCCATGAGACCCAGTATCGGCACAACCACCAAGAAGAGTCACAAGCATCAACCTGTCAGGTTTCCAACACCCACTCTTCATCATTTCATGAAATAGACAATACCCAGTAACCCGATCCCCTCTATTCATATACCCCCCAATCATGGCATTACAAGAGGCAATGTCGCGCTCCTCCAAACCATCAAAGACCAACCGGGCAGCTGCAAGATCACCATGCTTGCAAAAGCTACTTATCATAACATTCGAAGTAACGAGATTTCTGTTGGGAATTTCATCATACAGTTGGCGGGCATCTTGGAGGGATGAGAAGGAGTAGGAATTGAGAAGTACAGTCGAGACGTGGATTTTAGCTAGGAGGTTGGTTTTGAAAAAGTGGGCATGGATGTGAGGGACCGAAGTGGAGTTGGCTTTAAAGGAGCATGATTTGAGAGTGAAAACGGCGTCGTAAAAATTTAAGGGTTGGTTGTTTTGGATACAGGATTTGAAGAGGAGAAGAGCTTGTTGAGGAGAATAGGCATTTTTTATGTTGAGCATAGGCATATTTTTCCTTCTCTTTGTTTCTTTTCTTCTTTTTCTTTCTCTTTTAGGATTAGGAACAGATGGGCTGGACCAGGCTGCACTGAGCTTAACTGGGGGAGGCTGAGTAATGTTTTATGAGTTGTGGGTCCAATGGGCCGTGCTTTGAGTAAATTCTAGAGGATTAGCCCAAGAAAGGAAACATTGAAGGGAATGAAGTCTCTTCTTATTGAGGACCCTGAGGTGAGTTTTTCGAATTTTTTTATTTTATGCCAATTTTTAAAACTATTTGCAAGAAGCTAACACTTGTCGGACTAATTGTGCTCGCGAACTCAACAACTAAACTCTCTATTGGGAACGGCAAGTTTAGTTCTAATTTTTTTTGAGAAACTTGTCGTTCCCAACGGCGAATTTAGTTCAACATTTTCTAATATGACTCGTTGTTCTCAACGGTGATGTTCTTTATGCTAAAGTCGCTGTTGGGAACGGTGAGTCTACTGATTTTGAAATTTTACATAAAGTTTCACTCTATGTTGGACTTGGTGAATTTTCGAAAAAAACTTTATAGAAGAGATCGATATTCCGAACAACGGGGTATTTACATGGAACTCGTCTTTCCCAACAACGAATTTAGTATATTTCCCCTCGCCATTGGGAACAACAAGCTCTTCCATGGAGTTTTTTTTTTAAAAAAAATTCACCAAGTCCAATAAAGTTTTACTCTCTGTGAAATTTCAAAATCAGTAGGCACGTCATTTCCAACAGCGAGTCTATTATATTTCCCCTCACCGTTGGGAACGGCGAGTCTTATTTGAAAATTTTGAACTAAACTCGCCGATGGCACTACAAAATATATAAAAAACCCCGGCGAACCTACCCCAGCGTTTGGGTAGTTTTGACGGGAAATCCTTAGCATTTTTTAATTAGCGCTAGCATAGTAATAATAAACCCCGACGTTAACAAATGTCGGGGTTAGTTATATACCTCGGCGTTTTAAAATGCCGGGAAAGCCCCACTTATTCCCCAACCCTTTTAATAAACCCTATAAGAGCATCCACAGTCGTCATTGTTTAAAAAAATGCATATATGCATAAATGCATATAGCATTTGCCAATTCGCCGCAGTCGTCGATTGGTTTTTTTACCAATTTAATAATAAAAAAATTCAGACGGAATATCAAGTTGCGTCGGACGAATTTTTATGATTTTTTATTAATTAAAAACATTCTGTAAGTTTTTTTATCAATAAAATTTAGTGGCCCCCCCGTCGGACGCAACATCATGTTGCGTCCAAGGAGGCCCAGGAATTGAAGAGATTTTTTTTTAATTAAAAAGTCATCGGACGTAACTTCATGTTGCGTCTAACGAATTAAAAAATTATATTTTTTCGTCGGACGCAACATCATGTTTCGTCTCGTTTATTATATATAGCTATATGTTGTACCATATATAGCAATCTAATGTAGCAATTTATGCATAAAATGCATAAATAGCAAACGACTGCAGCTCGTCGTTTGCTATAAAATCCATTTTATGCATAAATAGCGCACGACTGTGGATGCTCTAATCCCTGGATTCCCCCACTTCCCTCTCTTTCTCCTTCTTCGTGCTTAAGCAGAGAAACCCACTCCGCGCTCAATCCTCGGCTAAACCCTCTTTCCCTGTCGCCCTCAATTTCCTCTCCGCGCTTAATCCGCGGCGAAACCTTATCCCCCCCGCGTTGTCATAGCCAATCTCTCTGAAACTCTACTTCCCCAAAATCCCCAATTTCCCTCTCTCTTTCTCTCTTCGAGCTCTATCCCAACGTTCGCTCGCGCCCCCGAGGCTGATGTTCGCTCTCGCACCCGTTGCTTGGTTGTCGTCCTCCTCCACCTCTCTCTTTCTGAAACCCTAGGTATTGTGTTAATTTGGGATTTGTAGCTGTAAATGGATTTGGTCATTATCATAACTAAAAGACGATAGTATTTTTAGTTTTACCATTATAGCCATTGTTTCAACACTTGGCATTGATTCCTATAACTGATAAAAATCTTTTTTAATTTGATTTTTTTCAAATGAGATAACATGCAATGGTGTTGTAATTTGCTTTGGTGTTTCAATACATGACATTCATTCATATGAATGATTTGGTTTGCTTTAGTTTTTCTTAAATTAGATGACATCGATGGAAAATTGGCAATATTAAAATATTCATATGTTATATATTATACGCAAACCAACAAAACCTTATAAAAAAGGTGGAAATAAACTATGAACAATTTAGCAAGTTTTAATCGTGTTTTTAGATTACTTAATTAGTACACTAATGGAAATTATTTATACCACTTAAAAACAAATGTAATTCACATTCAAGAGTGTTTTTCTTTCTTCAAATATAATGAATGTCATTGTTAAGGGCTGAATTCATCGTAAGAGTAAGAAGGTTGAGGAGATGCAACAACATATTCGATGGTTCAGAACTATTTATTAAATGTCAGTTTCTGACTTGATCTTTTTCCATCACGAGAACTATACTAAATCATTTGATCAGTCACAAAACAAGTTGAATCAGTTTTCACCTCATATCTAGATTCATGTTAGTTCATATAGATGAACTCAAAAATTTTCTTGACATTGATAAACTTTTTCGCTATATGATCTCTTAATTCTATTACCTGTGTCTTACAGTATAAACTTTTTCGCTATATGATCTCCACAAACAAGACATGAGTTAACCTTCTTGAACAATCTATATCTAATTGTTTAAGCTAATTCAATTGAAAGCATTATTGATATAACTCAATGTCCTACCAGGTGCTTATCATTTCATGATAACCAATATTTCATCTCAAGTATCCTTGTCTAGTGTTAGCTTGTTATTTAATGTTTGTTCTTTGATTAAAGTGTTGATTTTTATATTCTTGAAAGGTGGATATAATTTGAGGAAATGATGGCATGAGTTATTACTCTGATAGTATTAGGAAGCTACTAGGAGAGAGAGACTCAAAATGATGGAAGTTTTTATGTTCGGCTACAAGACGAAATATTTTGTTTAAAGTTGGATAATTTATTAATAATGAATAGAAAATTCTCCTAATGAAATTTTTCGATTTACTTACCTAGATACACACTTTAATGAGATATCAAAATAAAATTTTATTTTATGAAATTTAAATTTCAGATTGAGTCATATTATTCAAATAGATAAAAGTTGAATGAGTAAGTCATGATTATCTAAAGAGTATTGGGATTGTGTAAAGAATTCATCATCTTCGCCAAGCAATATTCACGTGATCCCAGCTTTATCCTGTGTCCATGTTGCCGGTGCGTAAATTGTCATTTGATTCCATGCGACAAAGTACAAACACATCTGATGATTAATGGTTTCCTGCAAGGGTACACACGGTGGTTCTGCCATTGAGAGTATGCCACATCGATCCTTAGTGAATGACGACAACAATGTTGCTGATGAGATGCAAACTTTGGTGCAGGGTGCTTTTGGAATTCATAACAATCAAATGCACACAAATAGTTTAACAACCCAAGTCCATGATGAACTGACCCAAACCCCGCACACTGATAGTGGAGTGGAAGGTGAAGTGGAGGGTGGAGTGGAGGAGGGAAGGTAAGACTCTGAAGTTAACAAAGAATTTGAAGCATTTACTAAGTTGTTGGAAGATGCTAGTATATCCTTGTATCGTGATTGCATCAAAATTTTGAAGTTCTCATTCATCGTGAGGTTATTTCAAATCAAATGTTAGAACAGTTGGTCTGTCAAGTCCTTTACCATGCTACTGAAATTTTTGAATGAAGCATTTCCTAAAATCTGTCTCCTAATTCCTTAAATATTTTGATCTGGGGTGTGAGAAGATAGTAGCATGCCGATATTATTGTATGTTATTTAGGGGGGATAAGGAGAGCCTCGAGAACTGTGAAATCTGCGGGACTTCGAAATGGAAAGGAAAACCAAATGAAGACCAAGATAAAGTGGGCGAGTTAAATCAAGGCGGAAAAAGAAGTCAACAAAATAGATGTAACCCCCATTTCTGGTTATACGAATTTGTAATTTTCTTTTATCTTTGTATTTTAAATTTCCTCCAAATTATGACATTTGGAGGAAATTATAACTTGCATAACTCCCAAAATTATAACTCATTATCACCTATTAATCTATTCATAACCTACCTCACTAACCTAGATTAAATCCCCTCATTATTATATCTTAACTATTATACTATTATAATATATTAAAACCCAATACTTGCACTCTCTCTCCCCTTGTGTTTCTCTCTTCCGACCCTCTCTCTTCTTCTCTGTCTTTCGAAACTCAACACAACAAACCCCCGAGCACCGCCTCCGGCACCTTTGCGAGCGCCATCGTCGATAACCTCCGCACCACCGACCCCATCCCTGACTGCCCTGCTCGCGGCTCCTCCTCATGCACGAACACCATTGCCGACCACCGATGTTCCTCACCCTAAGCGCCACCGCTCGACACATCCTCTGCCTCCAAGCCTTTACATCCACCTCACCTCCTCCTCGTCGAACTCAGTCCCTGCTGCCCCCTGCCACCGTCAAGCTCCAGCATCCCGCGATTGCGACCACCCGCAGTCCTCCCCTGCCTCTCCGCAGTCACCCTCTGGACCCCCTCTCGCTGCCGTGCTGTCATTGTGTGCACGAGATTGAAGAATACGTCGCTTGCACGTGCTCTTGGTTTCTGTTGTTGCACATGTTGTGGGTTCCGCCGTTCACACGTATTTCTATTTTCGTCGCCGCTCGTTGCTTCTCATCTTCGTATTGACAAAGAAAGGCAAGCATCTCTTGCACAATTTTTTTCTTCTTGTGCAAGCACTTTGATTGAACTCCACAAGTAGTCTATCTCTTTTTATACCGATGTTAATATCCATTATATCCATCGAATATCGTTGAATCCTCAATTGACACCGTTCACTGTCTCATTGAATTCCATCTATCCAATAAGTCATAGAAAACCATGAGAATTTGTTGGTATATGCATTCATCTCATGAACACAACTAGAAACACGAAATTACACAAGAATGAATAATTAAGTGAATTGTATGTGCATATTTGACCATGTGATTATGTTGTAGTTAATACCGTTAATGTGTTAATGCTTGTTATGTCAATATTATAAACCATGTTAATGCTTAGACATAATTGTATGCTCAATTCTAGTCATAAAAACTATATACTTGCAAATAAAACCCATTAAAACCAACTAAATATGTTCTGGATTGCCGTCTGTTCCAAGTTGGAGAGAGAATTCGGCATAGTTACTGATGTTATTATCAAAAACTTATTAAAAAGAAATTATAGCACATTGTGTCTAGTTTCTAGAACATTTGACGGATCCTCGGTCCGACTTGTAGATTGTAAAATATTCAAGTTTTGCCATTGTTCTGCCGTAGTTTTAAGACTACTGCTTTATAGTTGACATACCATGTTTCGACTGATCAAAACAGTAGGTTAATATAAGAATTAAAATCCCAAATTTACAAGAATGCCAGTAAACAGTGTCAGGAACTCAATAATAATTTTTGTAAGAATTTTAGTTAAGTTTTTAATTGAATTCTTCATATTATAACTTGATGTTGGGCTGCTGCCAAAACAGGTTACTCATAAAGAACCAACTGGTAGACATAGTTACTGTTATCGAAATATATCGTATGAATATGCATTGGAACTGGCGAAGAGTCTAGTTTTTAGAATCTTTGACGAATTCTGATTTTCCTTGCTATAGCAACAGAAAAGTTAGTTTTTGTACAGCAAGTATTGCTATCCAGAATTGTGTTTTCATGCTTTTAAATATAAATGTGTTAGATTTTGCATCCATAAATTGTTTTGCATATCGATCATTGCACAACCATCGATACCTCATTGTTACAGTTTCTTGACACCATTCCATCGACTGCATGTGCATGATTCATTGTAAACAAATAAAGACAAGTCGGGGTTAAAAAGGGAACTACTTAGTAGTGGGCACTATAGGAGATTGTACTCGAAAGGGGCCCGTGTTTCCCGTACTGTTACCGATACTGCTATTGTTACTGTTACCATTACTGTTACTGTTTATGGTTTACCGATGGGTTGCGAATTACTGACTGCAGTATCTCAAACTTTCGGGTACCATACCGTTACCGATTACTATTGTCGAGTACATGACCCTATAGGATTCACCACTATAGTCGAAATGCTCACTTGATTGTATGCGTCCGAACCTGTGGTATGAGACACATGATTGCATACATTAGATAGGTAAATAAAAGACTGATAGAAATAGAAATAACTCTGAGTTCTGACACTACATTCATGGTACCAACTATTGTGTTATCGACATTGTTTATCAATTGATTGAATATCACCATTGAAACTGCATCTCATTGTCCTTATTGGTATTATGCTTATTACACTGTTCTAGTCCTTGTTACTGCCATATCATATTTATTGTTCACTGCTTTCCCCTAACCCTAGATGACGAGATTGCAGGTATCACTGGAGATTTGACCGAAGGACTCGGAGACAGGATTTTCTAGAAGATGACATCGAATAACTAATTTCAATGAATGTTTTATTTAAGTCATTTTACTTTCAGTATCATCGTTATTATCATATATTGTACCGGGCTTTATTGACCCGAAGTTATTTTAGTTTCCAAATGTTGGTTATGTATGAAACAGTTCATGGATTATTCTTGTTTATATGATTATCGTATTGCATGCGTGGTTGTTATTACATTTCATGTTTTTGAGTTAAAACTGTAACAGCTTATGAGTGATGTGTACATCATCTGTTGGGCCTTAGTCACGTGGTCGTATTCCCGTATTTTGGAAAGCATGGTGTGAAAATAGACACGCTACTTTCCTTTGATTCCTAGGCTACAAAGACTGTTTATGTCATCCAAAACTTCTTGTGGAGATAGCATACTGAAGGTCGGAAGAATGATGAGACTCTCAGACATCCTGCGGATTCTGCCTTATGGAAAAGTTTGATAAAAGTACCCTGATTTTGTCGTGGACACTCGCAACGTGTGACTGGGATTAGCTAGTGATGGTTTTAACTCATTTAGGAAAATGAGCAGTACGTACAACATATGGCCCGTAAGGTTAATCCCATATAATCTACCCCCTTGGAAGTGCATGAAGCCGTCGTCGTTTATTTTGTCCACAATAGTTCATGGACCGAAAAACCCGGAAAATAATATAGATGTCTATCTTCAGCCATTAATAGATGAGCTCCAACAATTGTGGGAGGGTGTTCCAACTTATGATGCAACATCTAAGAAATCATTCCATCTTCGATTTGCATTGACTTGAACAATTAATAATTTTTTTGCATATACAAATTTATCCGGTTATAGCACCAAAGGGAGCAATGTATGTCCTTGTTGTGCTGATCAAACTGCTTCACGGTGGCTATATAATGGGAGAATGTTCTGCTGTATGGGTCATAGGAGATTGTTGCCCGACACACATTTTCAGGGTAGAAACTGTGACTTTTGATGGGGTGGAGGAGTGGGAACATGCACCTGAAATTTTGTCTGGGTCCGATGTTATAAGGCGACTACATGGTCATCATTTCAATCATGGTAATGAACCAGAAATCATAAAAAAGCGCAAGAAAAAGGTAAGGGATGAGGACAGTGATGCAGATGAATGTGATGATATTGTTGATTTAGGTTCTTAGAAGAATAAGAGTATTTTCTTTACACTGCCGTACTGGGAATTCAACTTATTGCGCTATAATTTAGATGTGATGCATATCGGAAAAAGTATCGGTGAAAATTATATAGGGACAATCATGGGAGATGATCGGAAGACAAAAGAAAATCTTAAGTGTCGTCTTGATTTAGCTGTGTTGCACATATGACATGAGTTACACCCCAAATATTTATAGAATGGCAGAGTGTGCATTCCTCCTGCAATGTACTGCATGTCTAAAAAGGAGTTGGAATCATTTTGCAAAGTTCTACAGAACCTAAAAGTTCCCGATGGTTATTCATCTAACATAGCAAGGTGCCTCAACAATAAGGAGAAGTGGCTTCAAGGTTTACAGTCACACGACTACTACATCTTGATGCATGATCTCCTTCCCGCGGCTCCAAGGTTTTCAATATGCGAGCAAGTCACTGCCGTCATCAAGGATGTGTGTAGCATTTATAAGGGACTTTGCTCAAGGGTTCTACGTATTGAAGACATTAACGTTATGGAGCAGCATGCTGCAGTGGTACTTTGTCAAATGGGGAAAATATTTCCTCCCTCGTTCTTCACTATAATGATTCACTTGGTAATCCATCTAGCTGGTGAAGAAAAACTTGGGGGACCGGTACATTATCGGTGGATGTTTTCCATTGAGAGGTAGTTATTCCTATTATTAATTATCTACCTCTCGTTTGAATTATTCGCATACTTTTTTTTATTTAACTATTTACATGTATAGGTAACTTTATCGACTTAGGGATATATTAAAAATCGAGCACATCCAGAAGGCTCAATAGAAGAAGGTTATGTCTCAGAGGAGTGCTCCAATTTTTGTTTACGATATCTTCAGGGTGTCGAGACATGTCTTACTAAATCGAAAAGAAACTTAATTGGGTCAAACCTTGGTGAGGCACATTACATCTTCCGAACTACTGGCAATACTATCGGTAAAGTTGATGCGTTTGAGTTATAACTTAACATGGGAACAAGCTTGTCGATATGTGTTACATAATCATGCAATAGTTGAGCCATTTCGAGAGTAAGTCGGAATTGTGTTGGTTTATATTTAATTAAAATCGATTAGAACAATGTTAACACCGAATGTTAATTAAATTATCACGTTTTACATATTTATAGAGAATTTATTTTTGAAATGAAAAGAAATTCTAGAATGAGAAAATTGAGATTACGTGACCAAAATAAGATGGTAATGAAAAATTCCATCTGCTTAAAGACTGTGTAAGTGTCTTCCAAATTATCAAACTTTATTTTTCTAACTATATTCTTAACTTTACTAATACGATTTATCATCAAATACTATAGATTCTGAAGTTGCATGATGATTTGGTATCATCTGAAATCAAGAATCTTGCTAGAGGTCCCCATAAGATGGTTAGAAGATTCAGGAAATATATATATATATATATATATATATATATATATATATATATATATATATTCTTAACTTTACTAATACGATTTATCATCAAATACTATAGATTCTGAAGTTGCATGATGATTTGGTATCATCTGAAATCAAGAATCTTGCTAGAGGTCCCCATAAGATGGTTAGAAGATTCAGGATTCTTAACTTTACTAATACAATTTATCATCAAATACTATAGATTCTGAAGTTGCATGATGATTTGGTATCATCTGAAATCAAGAATCTTGCTAGAGGTCCCCATAAGATGATTAGAAGATTCAGGGAATATATATATATATATATATATATATATATATATATATTTCATATTAACGATCGTGGACGTCATTTGAAGTCCCAAAATAGTGGAATTTTAGTGACATCAAAGATGAGAAGTTATGCTCCTAAGAATAACACAAATCTAGTAGATGAGGATGTTGACTACTATGAGGTGCTCACGGATATCATCGAGTTTGACTATTATGGTCATTTCCGAGTTGTCTTATTTCATGGGGAATGGGCTGGTATTGATAAGAATTATCCCCAAAACAAGGTGTCACGCCCCGCTTCCCAAAAATACGAAACACAAGCACGTGACATTAGCCCAGCGAATGACTTGCGTCATCATAAGCTGTTTACCCATTCAACTCAACAATAATAACAATACAAAATAATTGTGCAGGCAATAATAATAACCACAAGAACAATACTTGGGATAAAATAATATGAAATAACCAAATATAATAATCCAACATCTAGAAACAAATACTAATATCCGGGTCATAAGCCTAATACAATAATAAATCCAAACGCGATAATAACAAGTCTCAATGTAATAGGTTCAATGAAATAATATTCAACTAGAAAGCATTAAATCTTTAGAAAGCTTGTTCTCCAATTCCAGCAGACAATTCTCCTTCATTACCTGTGAACACTTCATCTAAAAAGAGAAGAAAATTTGTCCTTAAAGCAAGTCATGGACAGTAAGTAGAGAAAGCAAGGAACAATGGAATAACGATATAACAATGAATTCAATGGATCAATAGGAATCAATAACATGGGACGATAGTTATAATCAATATCAATAGTAATCGAGGCAATGGTCATAAACACTGGTTCAATATTCGATTACAATGTTCAATGGTTGATGTCAATAACACTTAGGCAATATCCGATATCAATAGAAACAATGATGTGGTCTATTAATCATTTTAATCCTAACTAATGCACGTACTACTGTGTCTCATGTGTTCCATACCACAGGTTAGATGCATACAATCAATTTTGTTTAGACTAAGGTGGTAGATTCTATAGATCATATACTCAGCACAATAACGATAACAATAATAACACGGGCCATTGTCATAATTTCTTGCACAATGACGATAACGATATTAACACTGGCCATTGGCATAATTTCTTACACATTGACGATAACGATATTAACACTGGCCACCATCCGAGTACAATTCCTATATCATCAACTACTCTACTCAATCCCTTAACCCCGGCTTGTTAATTATTTTATCAATGCAACAATTCATTATGCAAATTTGAGACATTAGATGAACAACGGTAACTATAGCAGAATAATAGAATGGTAACATTGAATGAGACAATTAGAATGATGAAAGTAGGACATTAGGATCATGCAATGCAACATATACACTTCAATTCATGTAATACTATGATATATGAATAATTAATTTAAGAAAATCTGGAAAATGAAATTCTGGACAGCAAGAGGTCACTGTACAAAAATCAGTTTTTCTGTTGTTACAGAAATCAAAAACTGAAATCGATAAAAATTCTGAAAACTAGACTTCCACACGATTCCAATGCATATTTAAAATACAAAATCTGACAACAGTAGCTAGGTCAAATATAGTATTCTTTACAGGTTACATGTTCATGCAGAAAATCGACATCAAGTTGTTATATCTTTAGAATCAGCGAAAACTTAAATATAAAACCATCAAAAATATTATTTAGACTCCTAAACATGTTAACGAACATTCTGGAAATTATTAGATCATTATTTTAATATTAAATCAACCTTTTGATATATTGAACATGCAAACTTATAAGAATCTGAAATTTCTGGAAATAAAACACGGCAGTATTAAAAAATCATAACATTTGCAATACAACTCAGAATTCAACGATTCAAGATATTCTAGAAACTAGAGACATAGGGCTACAACTCTTATTCAGAAAATTATTTATTTTGAGATCAAATACTGGGTCAAAAATGTCATACAATTTTCAGACAGCAAGCATCATACAGATTTTTCGATATTTTTCTTAAAATAAAGTGATTTAACATGATGGGTATCAATTTTATAGTTGGTAAATCATCTAATCAGCGTGATGGGTGTAATAGCCTGGTAAATACAATTAAAAACACACACACACACACACACACACACACACACACACACTATTTTAACAACAACCAAACATCAATCGATCATTCCAACACACAAACTAGCAATAATTTCTACACTAGATTAATTGTGTTGCGATTATATGAGTAACCCTATCATCAATACTACATGGATGCATGAAAGATTCAATTTTTTGGAGTCAACAAAGGCACAAAGTCGAGGATATTTGGGTTAGCTTGTGTAAACCCTCAATATACTCAACGAAAGAGGAACAACAATATGTGATATGATGAACAATTGGATCTACTTGCAAGAATTTTAATAAAAACTTGAATTTGATACAAGATTCAATTCAAGAGGAAAAGTGACTTACCTTATGGACGATTAATTTGAATACCAAAGAATAATGGGATGAGAATCCCGGAGCAACGAACCTACGAAAATATACGTGCAAACTACGTGAACAAAGAACCAAAGCAACAACAGCAACTGCAGCTGCAAAAGGGCAACGACGGCAGGGCTGACACTGGAGGGTTCTTGCATCGAGCGGCGATGTCGCTGGTGGCGTCGATGAGGAGCGACGACGGCGCGAAAGGCGGCGTGGTCTGCTATCGTCGAGGAACCAGGGGAAGGGGGTGCTCGGCGTTGGGCGAGGGCGTCGACGGAACTGGGCGGCGTTCGGGAGGTTGCTGACGACGGGATGTCGCGAGAGATGAGGTCGGGGAAAGGTGAACAGTAATGGGTAGGAAGTTGAAGAGTCGGTAGACGGGGAGGGAGGAGAGAGGAGAGAGAAGAGACTGCTCGGTTTAGGGTTTGTGTTTGTGTTTTTAGGGTTTGCAATAGGATTTTATTTATAGAATACAATTAGATTGTTGGGTTAATGGGTTAGAATCCAATAATAATGGGTTTGGGTCTAGAAATAATTGCAATTGGGTTTTGGGTTCAAAAGAGATGGATTTAAAGACAATAAAGTTCAAATAAATTACTCACAATAAAATAGGAATAGGATCAACAAGAAGAACATAAGCAATTCATGAACAAGATTTAATTAAGATAATCAAGAAAAAAAATAAAGTATTTTATTCAAATGCAAAATAAAATATTGCAATGAAGGGCAAAAATAAAAAGAACAAAAACGGTAGTTACACAAGGATACATTAGGTTTCACAATTGTAAACTTCTCAAATTTGATTTATACTGGCACACACATCAGCCGTGAACCATTTGTGTTCCCATCCCAAGTCCTCCAAGTGTTCTACGTTGAACATCCTGTTTCGCCTGAATCTTATGTGACACTTATTATGCAACCAAGAGATGTAATTCAGTTGGGAGTGACATCAGACGATGAGGACGAAGATGTCACTACTAATTTTGTTGTTGTTGAATTTCCAAGGTTCGATGTGAACATAGCAGATGACAACAGTAAACCTAATTGGCTACACATAGATGGAGAGCCGGGGATGTATTGGATAGTTAGATTATCATTTCTTTTCTCCAAAATGCTCATAATTGTAATGTATGCTTATTAGTTCTATGAAATTATTCAAATGTTTGCATTTCAAACAAGATTTATCTATGAAATTGTCAATCAGAAGTTTAGATAAGGAATCAATGCTTAGTCATCTTCCCTTAAAAATTTCCGTAGACGATCCTATCTGCAATGCATCCATAATTTGCACAACAGGTTTATGATTTGAATATATTAGTCTTTTGCTTTGATTTTCATTTTAGTTTGTTTCATGTGTAGGCTAGGTCTACACTGGTGTCTTCTACTCCTGCTGCAGCATTAGCTACCCATGTTGCACCTGCAGCAGCTTCGTAAGTTTGTTGATCTATTCTATAACTCCGTAGTGGGCTTGTTTATAACTGAAGTTAGTAAATGAGAATCTTATTTATTACTGTGTTTTCCCTTTCCTTTTCCTTTCATACATGTTATGCAGTGCATCAAGTCCTATTGCTCTTCCAACTGTCTCACATGCACCAGCATTTGCAGGGTAAGACTCTCATAGATAATATTTAGGCTAAATTTGAAAAAAAAAAAACCTTGAACTATATCCTTTATGCAGAAAACCTCACTGAACTTTTTTATGTGCAGAAAACCACACGCAAGTATGGTTGCAAAAAACCCACTCCGACAATGTGAGCTTTCTGCTAAAATTGAGTGAGGTTTTTTAACAATAATGAGAAAGATGCATGATGTTTTCTGAACCAACTTGCAAAGATGAATGAGGTTATCTAATACAAGCAGAAAAGTTAGAAGTGGTTTTTTGAAAATATACTTCATGGGGGATTTTTGCAACCATACTTGAGTGTGGTTTTCTACGTAAAAAAAATTGAGTGAGGTTTTTTGCAAAAATGTGATAGTTCAAGGGTTTTTTTCTTCAAATTTAGCCTAATATTTACGTGTGAAACTTACACGTAGTTTACCTCTTCGTTACTAGGTATGCTACATCCTTCCGTATCTTGAGAAAAATAAAATTGGTTAATAAATTCGATTCAATTAGTTACACATGCTACATTTTCATATGATATCAACTGCTTAGAGATCACTGGCAACTGATTTCGTTTTTTTTCAACTTTAAGTGACATTGTTTGATAGGTTATGTTCAAATATGTCTTCTTAAATGCTTTAAATATCTACTTAAGTTGAATGTCTATTTCAGATATGTGAAACTTGTGCTTTTGGACTTTGTTTAAGTTGAATGTCTATTTCAAATGTTAGGTGACATTGTTTGATAGGTTATACTGTTATAGTTTACCTTGCTAGTTTCTAACGTTCTTATTTGATCATGGTTCAGAACTATTTATTACATGTATAGGTACCATTTGTATTTCTACATGTAAGTTTTTGCTTATAACACTACAAAAGAAAGGGGAATATCTGGCGTAAATTCCCCGGCGTTTGGTATTTTTCGCCGGGAGATTCCCCGGCGTTTATGAAGTTGCGCCGGGGAATACACAAATCCCCGGCGCTTGAAATGCCGGCCATAACCCCCTTCACCCGCGCACTAAATTCCTCACTTCCCTCTCTCTTTTTTCACTCGCCCTAATCTCTCACGCCCTACTTCTCCAAACTCTCGCGCCCTACTTCTCCAAACTCTCCGATCTCTTTTTTCACTCGCCCTAATCTCTTTTTTTACTCGCCCTATCTCTCGCGCCCTACTTCTCCAAACTCTCCGATCTCCAATCTCTCCTATCTCCAATCTCCAATCTCCAATCTCTCCGAAAACCCTATTCGCCAATCACCCGCGCCAATCTCCAATCTCTCCGAAAACCCTATCCCCAATCTTCAATCTCCAATCTCTCCGAAAACCCTATCTCTCCAATCTCCAATCTCTACGAAAACCCTATCTCTCCGAAACCTAATCTTCGATTTCGTCGCCGTTGGATTTCATCGCCATTGGATCTCATCGTCGCCGTTGGATCTCGTCGCCGCCGTTGGGTCTGTTTATAAAGTGACTTTCTTACACTGAGTGTGGTTCAAAATTTTGATAATTGTTTGAATAATTTGAATAAGATGCGAATGAATGCGAATGAATAAGATGCTTAAGTTCACAAGTTCATGAGAAGTTCATAAGAAGTTGTTCATGAGAAGTTGTTCATGAGTAAACTGTACTGCTGTGTATTCTATGTGTAAAGACATCTAGTACATCTGTAAAATTTATATACCACATTCTGCTATTATAGACAAGGTTGAAGGCTTGTGTAATTACCTTAGTCACTTGTCTGACAGCTAATAGGGCTTATTTTCATTATGGATCCATAAGATATAATCAAAGCATTCAGTTTTTGCTAATTGTCATTATGGATCTATTTTTTTCTTGTCTCTTGCATGTTCAGTTTTTGCTACTAGTGTTTGACATGACAATGCAATGTCACTAATTAACTAATCTGGTATACTAAGTTACTGACAGATGTGGTTCAATCATGTGGGTTCTAATGTCATTAATTTTGCAGGGTAACCAATGTGGCATAATTTCAAATGCATTTTGATATCGCCAAAACTACACACTAATTCTTATTAATGAAACAGGGTGGCGATACTCCACATTTTCTTCAAAAAAAAAAGGAAAAAAGACTACACACTAATTAGTGCACAAGATTGATTTGGTAGAGGTAGTGATTAAGTATCACTGTTTTGATATTTCCTTTCGAATAATGCAATGTGATTTATGATTAATCTTTATTGGTAGAACTGAAAGTAACAATTCAAATTGACAGTTTATCCCACTATACCATTTAGGGTCTGATAAAGGATAGAGATAGAACTTTTATGCAGAATGCAACTTTAAGACCAAGTGATAAATAAATTAATGTTTAGACCAAGTGAGGATTAATAGGAAAAATCTTGCAAGTTAATATAGAGCAACAACTAAGATTGATATTCTGGAGGAGTTAACTATTTCCTGATTCATGGTTTGTATCAGAGAGAATAATTACAGGTGAAAGAGGAGATTTATTGAATATCTCTTCATCCTCTCTGAACTATGAAGTTGGTGGGTCTAGTAGGAGTTTCAGCTGAAAGCTTTTGGATGTGAAACAAACTTACAATTAAAAATGAAGAGGTAAGGGAAACCCTTGAATCAGGATGAAGGCACTAATACATTATTCAACAAATGCCAAGCATGGTAAACAGAAGAGACCAGATTAGTTAATTAGTGACTATCTCAATATGATTAATGACTTATGAGATCTGTCATGAGTCCCAAGTAGCCTCGATTCTGCCTAAAATTAATTATTCCTTGTTAACATGCATATGGTAGACCATATGGATCAAGTCCTTGATCAATTTCCTAACTACAAGGCTCACCCACAGGGTAGATTCTTATAGGTCAGAAGTCAAATTGATGCAAAGTTATTTTTTATGAAATTTCACTGTTTCTGAAAAGCTATTTTTTTTGAAATTTAATTTTCAGATTGAGTGATATTATTGAAATGGATAAAAGTTGGATGAGTAAGTCACGGTTATGCAAAGAGTATCGAGATGGTGTTAGAGATTTCATTATCTTTGCCAAGCAACATTCTCATGATCCCAACTTTATCCTTTGTCCATGTCGCCGATGTGTAAACTGTCATTTGCTTCCATGCAACGAAGTACAAACACATTGGTGATTAATGGTTTTCTGCAAGGGTACACACTGTGGTTCTGCCATGAAGAGCGTGACACATCGGTTTCGGTTGGACAAGATTTGTTGGAAGAGGAAAATGAACCCTTAGTGAATGACGACGACAATCTTGCCGATGAGATGCAAAATCTAGTGCGGGATGCTTTTGGGATTCACAACAATCCAATGCACACAAATAGTTCAACAACTCAAGTCCATGATGAACCGACCGAAACTTCGCATACTGATGGAGACGAGGGTGAAGTGGAGGAGGGTAGGCAAAACTCTGAATTTAACAAAGAATTTGAAGCATTCAGTAAGTTGTTGGAGGATGCGAGTACACCCTTGTATCATGATTGCATCAAATTTTCGAAGTTCTCATTCATCGTGAGGTTATTTCAGATCAAATGTTTGAATAGTTGGTCTACCAAATCCTTTACAATGTTACTTAAATTGTTGAATGAAGCATTTCCTAAAATTTGTCTCCTAAATTCAGCATATGGAATAAAACAATTCCTTAAATATTTTGATATGGGGTATGAGAAGATAGTTGCATGTCGATATGATTGTATGTTATTTAGGGGGGATAAGTAGAGTCTAGAGAAATGTGAAATTTGTGGTACTTCAAAATGGAAAGGTGTTCCGAATGAAGAACAAGATGCAAGTGGGATAGTTAAATCAAGGCGAAAAAAGAATCCAGCAAAACAGATTCGCTACTTTCCTTTGATTCCTAGGCTACAACGGTTGTTTATGTCATCTAAGACTTCTTCTGATATGAGATGACATGCTGAAGGGCGGAAGAATGATGGAATTCTCAGACATCCGGTGGATTCTGCTGCATAAAAAAGTTTTGATGAAAGATATCCTGATTTTGCTGAAGATACTCGCAACGTGCGACTTGGATTAGCCAGTGATAGTTTTAACCCATTTTGGCAAATGAGTAGTACATACAGCATATGGTCTGTAGTGTTGATACCGTATAATCTACCGCCTTGGAAGTGTATGAAGCCATCGTCATTTATTTTGTCCACAATAGTTCCTGGACCGAAAAGCCCTGAAAATGATATAGATGTCTATCTTCAACCTTTAATAGATGAGCTCAAACAGTTGTGGGAGGGTGTTCCAACATATGATATAACAACTAAGAAATCATTCCGTCTTCGAGTTGCATTGACTTGGACAATCAATGATTTTCCTGCGTATGCAAATTTATCTGGTTATAGCACCAAAGGGCGTAATGCATGTCCTTGTTGTGCTGATAAAACTACTTCACGATGGCTATATAATGGGAAAAAGTTCTGCTACATGGGTCATAGAAGATGGTTGCCCGACACACACAATTTCACTGAAAAGTTGTTGTCCTTGTTGTACCATATTATTCACTGAAAAGTTGTTCAAAACTTCAATATGCCATGGCATCAAGTATCTTCCGCACAATTAAGATTTTGAAAAAAAAAAGCCAACCTAATGCAAAAGAGGATTTTTTTTTGTTAGAATAGATTCAAGTATTTTATTTCAAAAAAAAAAGATACATTCAAGTATTTGATACTCTTCTAACTGATGCTTGTTGGAATACACTGACACATGCCGATACCTAGTGATATTCCAACTGATGCAATTTTTTTTCCTTCCAGTATGCCTTGTTACCATTTCAAATAAAGTTATAAACTCTACTACTGCAGAAACATACTGATACATGACTAATGTATGGTTGATATGTTGATATAGGTTTTTATTAACTGAAACTAATAGGCATAATAAAACATCAACTGTCCAATGAAATTTCATCAAAGACCTTGTGTACATATATTTTCATGCTATAACAATAGATAATCAACTCTAGTTTATGAAACATGAGGAATACAACCTTGTATACAGTATTTAGCAGAACACTAAGAAAAAGGCAAATAGAACAAATCCAAGATTGTGTGAAGTAGATTAAAAGTTTAAAAAGCTTTGTGCAAACCACATGGCCAGTAATGTGCAGTAAATTGGCCAGTAATGTGCAGTAATCATCATCTATGACTCCTTAGAACTAGCAGATTCCCTCATCAATCATCATCAGCTACAAGTATATATAGTTGCAGGTTGGTACTTAAGTTATCTAAAAAAGCTAAGCACAACATTAAGCATAATATAGTTGCAGGTTGCACCTATATTATGCTTAATTTGAGGGGCACTTAATGTGCAGTAAATTGGCCAGTTAATCTCATATAAATTGGCCAGCTAATCTCATATAATGTGTTAAGGTATGCATATAAAGAAGCACAGTGTAGATCATATACATAAGCTGATATCACCTTATAGTAAACCATAGTCATTATCTTGTAGTTGTAGTTTAATGCTTTGAGGTAGTTATCTTATGACGTAAATTCTTTAACATATGATATTGATTCATGACTGTTGCAGCAAAAGTTTGATTATCCGGCGGTTCTTGATGCTGAATGGGTAAATAAATCAATGTCCAAGAAATGGAGAGACTATAAGGTTGAGCTCAAGGCAAAATATTATGACGAGAACCGAACAATGGTTGAGAACACAAGAGTAGTCCCGAAAGGTGTCGTGCGTTCTGATTGGAAATTTCTATGTCATTTTTGGAATACACCTGAAGGGAAGGTAATCAAAAAATTGTAGTATATGATGCAATATATTTTGATATGATATTTGGCTTATTAAATCTTATTATCTGTGTAATAATTTTATATTATGTGCAGAAGAGAGCTTAAAGAGGTCGTGCAAGTAGGGATGCACAGGACGTGCTGCACACTGCAGGAGGTACAAGCTTTGCACGGCGACGCGCAATAATGGTATGTCTAAGTGTTTTGTTCTTCACTATAAACTCTTTAATGGTTTATCAAATAGTGCATATATATATGCTACAATTTGTTTATCAAATAAATCATATATGTGTATTCAATTTAATGAAGAAAGAAAGAAATGATTCCCTATGTATTCTAATATATGTAGGATGTGGAACGAGGAGGTGCGGATCAGTACGGCGATTTAGATTTCTTCGACGCAACCCACATGAGCTCACAAGGTGTATTTCCGTCCTCAAAGGCAGCGACGATATCGGTAATAGTTTTTCTATCTTAAATTTGCTTATTTGATATGTAATATGCCTTAACAATGAATTTGGATTTTTTTTTTAAAACAGACAACTGCTCGAAATAGGTATGCCGAACTATCATCCGCTCCCACCGCCGGCTTTCCCACAACATCGGTCGATATAGTGCAGCTTCAACACCAGGCTTTGGTCGAAAACATGGGTCCGGAGCGCCATGGCCGTGTGCGTGGGAAGGGTTAAGGACCAACACCCTCTCGAACTCATGCTTCTTTATCAACACAGCCGGATCCTAGAGATGAGAAGATAGCTAATCTAGAGATGCAAATCGCAGAGCTTAAGGCAACAGTTGCACAGATAGCACAGATGATGAGGGAAACAAATGTTCAAAACCCATCTAACATACTGAGACAGGTTAGAAATTATATACAGTATTGTTCTTATCTAATTGTGTCTATCAATTGCTTAGCATTAGCATTTTATACCAATCTGACTAATTGCATTAGCATTAGCATTTTATTTGCATTAGCATTTTATACGAATCTGACTAATTGTGTGTACCAATCCGACTCAAAGCATCTTTCATAATTATTTCTTATACAGCAAGGTGTTATAGACCCGACATCATCCAGTCGTCCGAATGAAGAGGAAGCCGACGACCTTGGTGATCCCGTCGACGACATCGCTAGACGTACACTGTAGGCTTGTATTTTCTCAACTTTTAGGTATTACAACCTTATTAGCTTCACTTCTTTATGTATTACAGCATTTTCTATTAAAAATACATTGTCTATTATTAAACACACTGCATGTGCTATTTAGGATGTGATGAGGATATCGGTTCAAGACGATTTGGACGTTTCTATCAGCACAGGCGTCGTCGTCATCAGCTGCTTTATTTAGTTTAGGATTTTTATTTCATTACCATTTTTGTTTCTGGCAATTATAGCTATATGTAATCTTTTTGTATTTTTTTTTAGATTTTGAGAATATTTTGGAGATGTGTTTCAAGATGTATTTGAGCCTATTTAAAAGCCTTGAGATGAATGAGAAGACATGCCATTATTGATTAAAAAAATCTGTGTTGGGTTTTGCTCTTCCTCCTTCTCTTTTATGTGATACAACTGATATCTATATGAGAGTTTGTGATAAATCTTAATCAAATTTTAGGGTTTGTGATAAACTCTAAAATCTACCCCAATTAAAAAATCCCCAAATAAAAATCCTTAATACAAACCCTAATTCCCAAAATCCTAATCTAATCCCCCGTACAGCCGCTTCCCCTTCTTCTCCCTTTCTTCTTCTTTTCCCAAAACCCACCAAAACTCCAAACCTAATCACCCCCAGTTCCCCATCCCGCTACCCCTCTCCGTCGACCCACTCCCCCCTCAACCGCTGCTGCCCTTCTCCATCCCCTCGTCGCCTTTCGTCTCCCTCCCGATCAAGATTCCCCACCCCCAAATCCATCCCGCTTCTCCACCTCCGTTCACGTCACCTTCTTCTTCCACCACCAGGCCAAGCACCCACGCCCTCGTCCCCTTCCTCCACTTCTGACCTCGATCCCTTCCCCAAAAGCCTAGGCCCCACCTTCCCTGTGTTCGTCGCTCCTCGCCGCTAGCAACGCCCAGGCCGGCAGGCCGTCACCGTCCGCCGCCCCCCCTTGGGCCCGTGCTTCTCTTGCTGCCTTGCGTCTCTCTCTTGCTGCCATTGCCACTTTTCTATTGTTGCTGCGTTGCTGTGCTTGTTGCTGTGCTTGTTGCTGTCCAACTCTGAGATCGACACTGGTTTCTTCGCGTTCGGTATACTCTTTCCCTAATTAAATATTTGTGTTTTACTGCTCTATTATCTAGTATATTATCTAATTTGCCTGTCGACCACAAAATAATTGAGATTGAGTGATCCACATGCTAGAGTAGAGTACGAATTAGTATTGAACTTATTACTTGCTAAAACACATAGGATTTAACTATTGATTGTAAGGTTGAATTATTAATTGGGACTGTTACATTTATTCAATTCTTGAAAACCCATCAAACCTGTTAACTGTTAAAATTTCCAACTTAGATCCGCACTTTCATGTTGGTAAAATTAACCCATTAAGATTTTTGAAAATTCTCTATTTTAGGGTTGGTTTTACATCAGGATGCCTCATACTTTTAGCTCTTTACTGATTACTGGTTTCAAATTTTCAAAAAAGAGGAACAGCTAATTCTTTTAAAAATAAAAAATAAGACTGAGAAAGATTTTGGGTTCTTTTCTTTCATTCATTTGATTTGGGCTTTCTCTGTTTAAACACTTGAAGGAACATAATTGATTGTTTCTTAAGAAGCATAGGCACAGACACAATGAGAACATGTAGCTTCATTCATAGAAAACCCTAAAGTATTAATATACAGAAATCAATCAGATATGTGTTCGACATGTCACGGCTTCTGAGTACAACTGTTTATGCTTATATCAGATGCACATATTTCAGTAATAATTTCTACTTAGCATGCATGTTAAAATTGACCAAATGGGTTGTTTTAAGCATTTTTAATGAAGGACAAACACTCGCTAAGAATGAAGAGCAAAGAAACCAGTAACTTATCAGATATAATCTGCTTCCTCTAGAAAAACAAGAAAACTCTTAATTCATGATGAAAAAATCACACTCACAGCTAGCACCACATATCCTACTAGCCTCTCAAAAGAACACTCTCAATAACCAGAGGAACAGTTATTCCAAAAATATATTACATGCAATTCTGTAATAACAACTAATTGCAAATTCAATGCACATAATTTGTTTGCTCATATATTGCATTGGGTTTTCACATATCTAGCATTTATCATTTATGTAGTCCAGTTACTTTCTTCAGCCCTTTTTTGTGTTCTTTTCTATATATAATGGTTGTATCTATGTTAAAACCTTTAGTTGGTTTTCATAGTAGTTAATTTGTGAAACCAAGTGTAGATGTAAATTGTCTATATATAACTAAGAGGGCCCATAAAACATCAACTCAAAAATCCATCCCCAATCTTTATAGAACCCTAATGCCCATGTGTCTGCCCTGATTGCACGAGGGTTGAGATTTTGTCAGAAAATTTTGGGTGTGTTTCTCTTTGTCACTATTATGCAGAGAGACAGTTTCTCAGTTCCTAGTCTCCTACAATGACTGATGCTAACTTATCTCAGTTCAGACTTCCAGAAATTGTTTGAACTCCTAGGAAAGTTTTGGTACTGATTCATGATGAGAATCAAGTATAACAATATGGACAATTGCAGATAGGGTCTATTGAGTTAATTTTCTAAATGGCCAATTTGACATGCGCTATGAATTGTTTGAACTCCTAGGAAACTTTGCATTTTATGTGTGTATCATAATTGATTTTGAGCTGTTATTTTGTTCCTTGTTTCTATCAGAACTGAAGCTAGTCAAATTAGTTAGAAAGTTTGCACAAATTTTTTTTGTTTTACTTTGAGCTTGCGAAAATATAATTTAGAGATGGGTTGGTTGAAGACTAGTTTCTCCAATAGTTTTATCAAATAATCAATATGGGACAACAATTATTTGTGATTTAATGTGTGGAAGGTCAGAGAACTTAGAACTCTGGTTTTGGTAGAGGTTGCTTTTGGTTAGCATGACAATCAGAATATTTAGAAAAATATCAAGTTTAGTTATTCTTTATAATACAATAATAAGCTCTCAGGATAGCGGCTACTGTAATTTTTTACATAATTATCGTCAATTTTAAAACAGAGAATAGTAGGTTATTATTTTTGCAGTTATTTATACTTGCAGTATATGATTTATAATGTTCTTGATGATACGAATTCATACATAGTGGGAATTTACATTAGCAAATAAATACATAACTGTTCTTATAGGTGATATAATATCAAAATTTAACTCTCTTTTTTTTCCCATAGATATGTGGCAGTCGGAAATGAACCCTTCCTTTCATCCTACAATGGTTCCTTTCATCGTACAATGGTTCGTTCAGCCCTGAGGGGTGGTGCTGCTGCTCACTACTAAAACTGCTTTGAGTTCCACTCGAACTGGCGAAACATTCAAGCTATTTGTGTATAAATCTAGTTGCAATTTGCTAGAACTTTATCAACAATCAACTTCTACTCACTATTGTAGTTTTCACTATTGTTTATGAAAGAACTTCTACTCACTATTTGAAGTTGAAAAAACTTTATGTGATGTATATATCGTACTATGAATGAAAGATCTTTGTTTTATAAAAGTTTCAAGGAGTCTTTGTTTGATTATTTGTGAGTTTCATAATTTGTGGATTAGTGTAGTTTGTGATAATTTGTGGAGTAGTGGAGTTTGTGATAATTTGTGAGTTTCAATAATATGGTTATCATTCTATGGGTTTCATAATGTGTGGAGGAGTGGGAAGCAAGAATAAAACATTCCCTGGCGTTTACCAACGCCGGGGTATGTTCAATAACGGTAGGATTATTTGAAAATTCGAAAGTAAATCCCCGACGTTTAGCAAACGCCGGGCATTTATAAAAACAAGGCCGGCGTTTTATTTGCACCGGGGATTCGAATAAGATTCCCCGGCGGCGGCAAGGACGGCGCTTGCGGCGGCGTTTCGCAAAACACCATTAACCAATCCCTGGCGTTTGCAAAACGCCGGCCATTTAGGTAAAAAAACACCGGCCATTGTATTACTGTTTGTAGTGTAACAGTTCTCATGTGACATGTGGATATCAGTTTCAGCTAGAGAAAGATACTTATGATATAGGTACATTGTGTTAAGTAAACTGCTTTACCATAATTTGTATCTACTGTTTTTTTATTTATTTTTTATTAAACATGTCTCAATTATGCCGCGAAGGAATAGAGAGCCTTGTCAAAGGGCGTAGTCAAGTAGAGGCGGGTGAGGGTAGCACCCAACCCTCCAAAAAAAACCCGGGGAGCGACGAAGATGGCTGATGTTTGGAAGCTACCGGCGGGCCAAAAAATCCATGTGGAGGTGAACGCGGATAATCAGCCCGTGGATAAAAATGTCGTAATATTCGCATCGTTTGATCGATGGACAAAGATCTCAGCTACAACATGGGCTAAAGCCGTTGAAGTTTTTAAGGTAATATTTATTTAGTTCGTTTTAAATATCTAAGTAAATGGCAAATTACCATTGTGTTTTTACTGCAATGCTTGATTATGATGATAATAGTTACTGATCA
>JACEHZ010000579.1:0-25000 GCA_017893485.1 Hemerocallis citrina
TATACAGTATTTGTGTTCAACCAGAATTTGTGAAACTGAGTTTATACATATAAAATAGGGTTGAAACATTATTAATTAATTCTGAGAAAAATAGAAAATATTCTCTAGGTTGTCCAGTAACAGCATGCAAGATTTCAAGTCAATTACTTACTGGTAACATAGTTAAAATAATTGCAAACTAAAGAGGTGCAGCAGTTTTTGTGAATCTGCGACTACCGACATAGCAGCAGTAAAACTACGGTATCTCCTAGACCGTAACTTGGAATTCGAAAATTCTGGAAGTTATTGATAACTAGACATTTAGGGCTACATTTCATATTTAGGGATCAAGTTCATATTTTGGTTTTATCGGGGTCAAAACAGCAAGTAAAGACAGAACAGCAACAAGTATGAATTTCTTTTATATACAAGTTGCATGATAAATGACTATTATGAGTCTAGATTAGTGTGTGATACAATACAGATGCATTTGGAATCAAGTCAGCAAGTCATATATATTTCTCAACTCTAAAGAATATATGATCAACACAATACATTACACAACACACGTCCACAAGTCAAGGGGTTCATGTTCAAGTAATTAGGGGATAAAAATGGTCCAACTAGTTTTGTAAATATATCAACGAAGGGTTGTGACTCTTAAGATTGTGAAATCGATCAGGAAAAATTTAAGATCAACAAACAATGAGACAAGGAAGAGTCACAACTACTATCTATTTGCAGTATTTTCAATTAAACGCTTGTACTAGAACAATAATTTGTACAAGAAGAATACTTGCCTTGAGGTATAGACGACGAATCTGGTGAAAGAATAACGGGAATGGATCCTGGGCGGCGAGCACGATCCGTACGGATCTCGAGATCAAGATGAAGATCAAGCGAATCCAACGGTTGAGATCGAAAATAAAAAATATAAGAATTAGAAGAGTACCAAAAGAGTAAATTTACCATGATTGACAATTGATGAATAAGAACAAAAAGTGAATCAAATGTTTAACTCACCAAGTAGAAGACAAACGAGACGATCAAGGGCCGAGATCAAGATCAGATCAAACAGACGACTGAGGTTCAAAGCCATAATCAAGATGAGATCAGATGGTCCAGGATAACTTGATGAAGATCATGATGATCAAGATCGAGATGTGATCAATGGCCAGGAATCCACATGATCAAAACCTGATTAACAAGAAACCCATCAAAGGCGATGCACTGGCTTGGCGACAACCGGTGACAGCACTCGGCGGGAGAACGACGGTGGACTGGCGAAGCACTGCGAGGACGGCAACGGAGGGCGCTGTCGGTGTCGGAAGGACAGGCCGGGGCTGCTGAACGGCATAGGGAAAAGGTCGGGATCACATAGGGGGGCGGTGGCGCTGCAGGGGCGCACACAGGGAGAGTGCACGGAGGTGCGACGAGGGATCAGTGCGGCACCGGAGGAGGGTCACGACAGGCTGGTGGGCGGCACGTCGCTGTCATCCTGGCTGCAGCCTACGTCGAAGGGTGGAGGACGAGGGCGCTGCGGCTTCGCTGAAGGCGCCGCCACTGCAGGGGCCCACAGCAGAGGACGGGGACAAGGACGCTGAGCTGCTGGCTGCCTCGATGCCAAAAGAAAGCAGGGGAGGAGACGACTAGCTAAGGGACGTTGGCAGAGGTGGCGACTGGCGTGTGGGAGGATGAATAGGGAGTCGGAAGATGGAGGGATCGGGAGAGATGAAGAGGCGACGGGTGGAGTTGGAGATGATGAACAGGTAATATGGGTTAATATATATAGGTAGGGATTAGGCTGAGGTTAGGGACAATTGGGTTTCGGGTAGAATAGGGTAGTATGGGTTTAAATGGGTAGGGTATAGATTAGGGTATTGGTTAAGAGCTAATGGGTTCTCGGTGGTTTAGAAATGGGGCTTGGGTTATTAAAATGGGTTTTGGGTTTTAGGAAAATACAATAACTAATAAATTACAATTTTATAAAATAATGTAATTTAAATTACAATACAGAATTTATTTAAAATAACTACAAGTATTTATATAAATAGAACTAGGTTTTTAATAACCAATCAAAGTACTAGCAATAATAATAACCATAATAAAAATGATAACAACAATAACAGTAATGATAATAATACTGAATAATAATAATAACAACCACATTAATGTAAAAATCGTTTGAAAATAACAATAAATACAATTAATAAAAAGAAATGGATTTTGGCGGGAGATACAAAAATAAATATGAAATAAAATAGAATTCAAGAAATGGAAAATTTTTATAAAGAACCCAACTCAGCTAATACACAAGAAATACGGATTTGGGGAAACGGGGGTTACAATTAGACAAGTACTGCATTAGGCATCCTGCATTGTTTGCTTGTGTGATCACTTAAATTATTGTTGCATTTATATGTAATAAAAGCTTTAGTTATAATCTAGATATTCTTGTTCTAATACTTGCAATTATATGATTGTATATTAATATGTTTAATTTTAATGAGGTATTTTATTAATTACAGGCTACTTGTCATATTTATTAAATTACTTCCGGGCGTCAGCTCATTTTGTTGTTAATAAAAAAAATTCAGATTTGTGCATCAAGATCGGGTGCATGAAGAGAATAAATAATCTGAAAGTTTATGTCTCTTGTGAGTAATTTTTATAAAGAGCTTTTAAAGCTTATAAATCGTATTTATGAAATTGTTATAAATTATTTTATTGAAGTTTTAAGGTGACTCATTTCTTAAAGAATTTCAATTATCTTCTTTTGTAATGAATTAAATACTTATGTTAGCCATTTGAACTACTTTCTCCTGATAAATTTTATCGGCATGAGATTTTGTAAGTATTATGTAGTTGAAATGGATATCCTCGGTTTGGGGCCATTACAGAATGGTACCAGAGTTTAAGCTGTAGGTCCTAGAGTTATTAATACTAGTAAGATCCATGCTCCGATCTTTTATTATTATTTTGATGTGTTTGATTTGGTAGTGGATTGTTTGATTTTTGTAATATATGATTATTGATGATTTGGGTATTTATTTTGTTGTGTTTTGATTGGTGTACTTGCCGTATTTAGGTGTTCGATGTACTGTGTTGGATAATATTTGTGAAAAGTAGAACGACATTGATCTAAAAATGATTGACATAAATGTAAATTTGATGGAGGTACATGGTATCCAGACATACGTTTATAATTAGTATTTCTCAGAAGAGGGTTTTTGATGGTTGTGTGTTTTAGGTCAGGTGGTATGATCATATTGATGATATTTTTTTTGAGAATTTGATTGTCTTATAGGACTTTTACAGAATAAAAAAGATTACCTTTTCTGAATATTAATTAAATGTAATATGCTGAATAATATATGTAAATTGTAGATTTTTAGATTGATCTGAGAATTATTGGGGAAAAAATCTTATTTATCATGCGAAATTGGGTCTTGTTCCGAAACTTCTTTTGAAGGTAAGATACCATACAAATGTTTTGATGTTTTGGACTTCAAAAGTTTAGATATATGTGGGTATCTCAATTTTAGAAAAAGGAAGTTATTTTTGACATGTAGGTTTCTTGTATGTTGTAGGTAGAGGCATGCTACATGTAGTTGCATCCCTCTATCTCCAATTAGGGTATCCTAACTTTGTTTCAAAATTTGGGCCTTGCTGAATTTTTTTGTTAGCAATTTTGCTTTCAGTTTAAATAGGATTGATGGGTTTTCACCTTGATTATTGTTTTAGAGTGGATTTGATATCACTGGTTTTTTTATGGTGATTAGGTAGTTTACAGTGAGATATGTTAATGCTCAAAAGAGTCACTACAAAATGACAGCTCAGAGAAGACATGTACATATGGGTTCTTCCTTGCGCTATATTTTCATTTAGTTTTTCTCTGTGGAAATTTGGGCTCTGTCTATTTGATTTTTATGCTACAAAGCTTATTTGTGATTGTGTATATAAACTTATTTACTGGAAAGCCAAGGGAAGGAGCGTTTGTTTGGTTTTGTATATTTGATTTGATACGTACTTTCTCCGTATTTGGATACTTAAGGCTTGTTTGGTTTTGTTGTATTTGATTTGATTAGTACTTTCTCCTTATTTGGATACTTAAGGCTTGCTTCCACGAGTAATATCTCTAATGGTAGGGCAGTCTCTGAAATTCTATAGTTATAATATCTGAAAAATTGGCAAAATTATTTTTTTTACAGCTTATATCCGTGTTTGACTTCATAGTACTTATTTTCATGGGTAGTAGGTTTTGCAATAAGCGATGCCAATGCTCAAAAGATCCACAAACATATTTCTTATAGAAGATGTGTATCCGTGTTAAGATATTATGGTTTATTTTGTTCATTCTGTTGATATATTAATTGTTTTGATTTCTTATAGTTTATTTTCTTGAAATATAGGTTTGATTTATTTTGATTTCTTTGCTAAACTTATTCTGGTAGTTTCTATGTTTACTCATTTACATGAAGGGTTCTTTTTTTGTTTGGGATTTGATGTGAATTTGCTATCATATATTTATGTAAATTATTGCTAAAAGTGTGGATATAATTTTTGTCTCTCTCTATTTTCTCTTTGAAGTCTTATCAATTGGAGTTCTCACATAATATTTGTGTCAGTCCACAATGTAGACTTGATTTCTGTGGCCAAATTTGGCAAGATGGCTAGTATAGTTAATAGAGGAGGGACGAAAGAGATAAAGGTATGGAAATAAAAATAATTAATTGTTAATGTGTTGTTGCTTGTTACTGCTGTTGGATTTACCACCAGCTCATCCCCCCCCCCCCCCCCCCCCCCCCCAATATAATTTTCTGAAGGATCTTTTTATTTGTATTCTTTTGCATAATTTTCTCATTTTTTCTGTGCTCTGTTAGATGCAAATACACCAGTCTGCATTAGTCATGAAGTTTGATCAGATTATGTTAATTTGTATGGTTCCACCTTAAATGAACAGCAAATCTGCTTTATTGGAATGCACATGCCTTTATATTTTGAATAGATGACTTTGCCTTTTTTGTGCTTACTTTCTACTTTCAATCAGACTCATTTGATTGCATTCTCTTCTTTATTAACTAGTTACTTTGAGGTTTAGGTATTTGGGTTAGATAATATTTAGTATTTTTAGTAGGTTTGTTGCCTTGGTTAATATTTTGTCAACTGTGATTACTATAGCCTTGACTATTAGTTGTTTTTTATTGATGATTCTATTTGGTGATGTTAGGATTTTATAGCTTAAGATAATTAAGATGGCTTATTTTATTCTATGTTTCGGGTTTCTTAGCAAATGTAGATTATATAGCTGTACTTGATTTTACGGATAGACATTTCAAGTTTTAAGAGCAAAACTTCTTTAAAGGAGTTTAGAATGTAATGCCCCAAAATATTCATTATTTAATATTATTATATAAAAAGAAATAAGGGATACTTATATTATATATGAATTTTATGCAAAAGACAATTATTAATTATTATTTTTGTAAAAGTGTCAAAAGGGTGGGTGGGGGGGGGGGGGGGGGGGGGGGGGGGTGAGGGGGGAGGGGGGGTTATAAAAGAAACTTTAACTTTTCTCCCGTGATTCCCTTTCTCTCTTTCTTCCTATCTCGGGCGCCGCCACCGGAGAAAAAAAATGAAGGGAAGGAGAATAATGGAAGAAAATGTATTATATTTTTTAAGGGAAGGACAATAGTGGAAGAAAATGCATTGTATTTTCCTATTATTAAATAGATTAAACATCCAATTATTCTATTTAATAGTCTTATTAAATCTTGTATATGTAGAAGATATCTATAATTAATCTATACTTATATTGGGATAAGAGTAGATTAACGTGTATGCATATATCTTGAGATTTTGAGTATTTGTCATTGTTAATTAAGTTATAATATTTTTCTAATAGGATAATTGGAATTAAGGAATCATTTGGAGAATCCGTAGTCACTTTGTATTTTCGCCAACCACTGTAAGTAATTGAATATCGATACCCTGTAAGATGTAATTTGATAAAATACTTATTGTTTGCAGTGTTATGATATTGTGAGTATCGTCTGTGATTATTTTATATGATATGGTGTGATGATGTGCAATGATTATATTGAGATAAATATATTATTAGCGTGTCGCATAAATACTGAATTATTATATGTGAGAGTTATTGTATGGACGTTAATAATATTTGTGATAATTAATTTAGTTCATATCAGGATGCATCATCTTATATAGCTTAAATAGGGTTGCATGTACGTAAGTAGCTTTGTAACGTTGTGAATATTGAGATGATTATATTAAATTATTATCTTATCTACAGTTGTGTTGCTCATGTTTCATACATCCAACTTTGTATACCGGGATTGTAACACCCTAAATTCCAAATAAGGCTGAATTCGAAGCTCCACAGGATCTTTACACTTCACTTCGTATAATTTTACAAGGAATTTTGAAAATTTCTATTACAACAGAGTCTTTTACATTTAATAACACAGCGGAAGGTAAATTGAAGTACAATAATGAAAAATATACAAATGTAACAACTTGAACATTTAAATAATCATCAGCATCAGGTCAACTGTATATCTTCTTGTAAAATCCAAATCCTGCATATAAAACTGTGGGCACGTCAGTTGTTTACAACCGACGAAAATATTATACACAGCCATCCTCGCTATGTCGAAAGTATAACGATCTTTAATACTTTAACAAACCGCAAACTTGAATGTAGAATAAAGTGTTAAAAGTGACTACTCTAAACATGTAAGTGTATGCAGTGGCTTAATGCCTAATGCAGATGTTTACGCTAAGATGACACTAATGCATATTTGTTCGGATTCTATGCATCCCATACTACATAGGTCCGAGGGCAAGCACCTACGTACTCCACATTAAAGAGTTTGATCCATCGCCATGATAACTACCCAGTAATAAAGCAAAGTTTAGACATTCCACGAGTACAGATCCCAGTCCCGGAGTACACCGCCCGACTATATAGAATCCTCGTCGTGTGAACATTCCGTCAAGTATCCCTCTAGTTCCGGTATACGTATATACACTGGAGTACGACATACCATCCGCCCGACTACTCATAGTCCCGGATATAAATAAAAGCTCGTCTCCATCGGAAGCAACCACAGTCCCGGAGTACACCGTCCAACTGGTCTATAGTCCTGGAGTACACCGCCCGACTGTATAGAAGCCCTCCACTCACGTTTGCCCAAGTTTAATACATCATCACTTAGGTGCCTAATTCTTAAGTTCAAGACATGAATAAATTATAACACCTAGAGTTAGCTTTTCCCCCTACCGTACTTAAACACAAATACCGAGATAGCTCACATAGCCATATCTCAAAATAAATCAATTATTTAATTAAAAAATTGCTGGTACCCGGGGTCTCACTAAACCTCTAGATCACAACCTTTCATGTACTAGAATTCATGGGTAGTCATACCCTTCAATAATCATGTATTAAGCTTCATTGTATTCATATCTTCAACTTTTATCCATAACTTAGTCAATTTATCTTACTTTTGCATCATTCATTAACCACAATTCTTTCAAAAAGAAAAAAACATTTCTTTTCATGAACTCCTAACATAATTTAATCCACTTCAAATCTCAATGGCAATTTAATCACATATAATATTTTAAGCAACATCAAATATTCATAATCAACAAGAAAATATTTAGAGAAACTCTTTAAGAGAAAGAAAATCAATAGTATTCCAATTTTACACTTTTCTTTTAATCAAGATAAAAGTCATACTCTTAAATAAAAATTCCGAATTCTTCAACTCATTGTCTATATCAAATCCACTTTAAATTCTCACAAAATGCATGAAATATCATGAAATTATTTTTAATAAAATCTAAATCACTTTAGAGGAATATTGGAATTTTTCCCAAATTTTATTTGCATTTAAAACTCTTCATTTTAACCCAAAAATATTAAAAAAAAAAAGGAGCTGCCGGGATTCGAACCCAAGCTCACGCCAACGCTACAGTAATCGACCCTTGGCGCCACCGAGAACCAATAAGTCCAAGTGGACTTTCTGTCATGAAGGCAGGCCGATAGTTCTATATACTGTGTTCTAGTGCTTTGGGGTAATTAAAACCAATCAAAAATAAAAAGGGGATACCAGGTTTCGAACCCAGAAACAAAACTCAACCTGCAGCTACAGTAACAGTACTGTGGCACACCCCCTAACCAGTAAGTCCAACAGCGACTACTGATGTGAATATACACTGCTATAATTTTGTTCATACTGTTCTGTTATTAGTTTATCTTCCCAAAACTCGATTATTCAATCGATTTAATCTTTTAGTAGACTGTAATTAATTTTTCTAGACTGAGTTTATTTGAGAAACAGTAACCAACGACTACAAAACTCATATCATAAACATATATATATTTTTCAATTCATTTTTTTCTCTCTTAATTGCACACATCAATTTGCACCAATTTTGAAACTAAAAATTTGTATCTCTTATAAACCACTTTATGCACTCATTTGTGCTAATTAAAAATTCAGTAGTAAGGCTAACCATATCTCTTGAATACATAGGAAATCTTTAAAATTCTTTCATGCAAGTTATAAAATTCGACATTATCAGTAGTAAGGCTGACCATATCTCTTGAATACATAGGAAATCTTTAAAACTCTTTCATGCAAGTTATAAAATTCGACATTATCATTCCAACATGCATAAACTAGTATAATTGATGGCAACAATTCATTTATTATTATTTTCTTTCCTCTTTCTAATCATCATGATATCTAGGCATATGCTTGAACACAACATTATTTCAACAATTCATAGCACAATCAAAATAACTTGAGGGTAAATACAACAATCACATCAATTAAATCTACACTACTAAATGTCAAAATCTAGCATGCTTATCCTACAATTTAGAAAGCATTAAGACCAACCACCTCTTAGAAGACTTGCAATTGTAGAAACACAACTTCTAGAAAACTCCAAGAGAACTCCGATTTGTCTCCTCGAATTCCGCGCACAAGGAGAACTTCCCCAATTCTCCATTTTGGCCAGCCACATGAAGCATATCATCTTTCGGCCAAGCACAGAGAAGTACATCTTCTACTTCATCTCATATATAGATATATATATTTATACATGTACATAGACATAATTAGATATATACATGTATATGATAGAATAGGTATAGATGTAGGTAGGTGGAGTAGCACATGGGCATGTGCTGACCTGGGGGGTTTCGGAAGTGTGGAGAAGACAACAAACTTGCTGGTTGGAGTTTTCGGAAATGAACAGAGAAGGGAAAGGAGATGATGGAGAAAGGTGTAGGGGTAGGAGTATTTTTATAGGAACAATGGAGATAGTTATATTAACTACCCCCCATGAACACCACTCACAATTTCAAAAATTGTGTTCTCCCTCCACTCCAAAAAGAACCCGCTGGTTCTCCCCCTCTTCATGCATACACACGTGCACGTGCTTGCAATAGCACATACTTCACTCATACACACATATATATATTTAATTTAAAAACATATGTACATAATATTTAAGATTCATATAAAATTAGTTTAATTAAAAATTATAATTTTTCATGCACAAATAAAATAAATACACACACACTTCAAAATTTATTCTGAAAACGAATACGCCCATATATGTTCACCGAAAACACGTGTGTCGCACGTAAAATATCAAAATGCGAAATTGACTTTATCAACGGAAAATTATTAAAATATAATCGAAATAAAACATGAGAAAATATATTTATTAATTTTTATATATTTCACGACGTAATCACTACATACATGGAAAACACGTGCATCGCACGTACAATTGTATTTTAAATCAAAATAGGAGAAAAATGAACTTCCGTTTATAAAAATGGATTTGAATACATAAAATAAATAATTGAAAAATAGAAATATCACACATAACGGTGGAAAATACGTAATCGGTACGTACATCGATAACACGTAAAAAGCACATAAAAACACACAGATTGAAATATTATATTTTAGTTGATTCATCAAAAAAATTGCTGTATACTATTATTGTATACTATTATTGTATTTTTGTTACGATGTTCTGTTTCTTTCATTTTACGCCTTGTAAAATTGCTGTATTAACTGTCTCTATTTATAATATATTGCTGGCTGGGGTCGCAAGATCCTATCCGATTCATCAAAAAAAAGAATACGGAAATTCCATAAATAGTCGGAAATCAAAATACATAATGAAAACACGTTACAAATATTACCAGTAACAGTACAAAATATACGTACGAAACACACGAGGACAAAATTATCATTTTCAATTTTGTGAGGTGATACAGGGATACGTGTCGGAAATCTAAGTAAATCATTTGGCTCTTAATGTGTCTACTCTATGAGTGTTGTTTGTTCCTACCACGGACTGTAGTGGCATTTACATTGTCAACCAAATTATAAGTGGACCAAATTGCACGTGTTATTTGTCCCAACCACCGATCGTAGTGGTATTTTATTTGTGCAATTTGTTTGTTCCTACCATGGACTGTAGTGGCGTTTATCTTGTCAACCGAACTATAAGCTTTGACCGCACTGTGAGATGGGCATACCTAATTTTTCTTACATTCTAGAATATTTGTATCTGATTATTTACATACTATGGGATGCGTAAATTATTAGACAAGTACTGTTAGGCATCCTACATTGTTTACTTGTATGATCACTTTAATTATTTTTGCATTTATATGTAATAAGAGCTTTAGTTATATTCTAGATATTCTTGTTCTAATATTTGCAATTATATGATTGTGCATTAACATATTTAATTGTTAATGCGGTATTTTATGAATTACTGGCAACTTGTCATATTTATTCAATTAAATCTGGGCGTCTGCTCATTTTGTTGTTAGTAAAAAAAATTCAGATTTGTGCATCAAGATCGGGTGCGTGAAGAAAATAAACGATCTGGAAGCTTATGTCTCTTGGGAGTAAATTTTTATAGAGAGCTTTTAACCTTATAAATTGTATTTCTGAAATTGTTATAAATTATTTTAATGAAGTTTTAAGGTGACTCATTTCTTAAAAAATTTCAGTTATCTTCTTTTGTATTGAATTAAATAATTTTGTTAGCCATTTGAGCTACTTTTTACTGATGAATTTTATCGACATAAGATTTTATAAGTATTATGTTGTTGGAAAGAATGTCCTCAATTTGGGGGCGTTACCGAACTTATATTTTCTTTATAGACAAAAGAAAGGGAAATGATAAGCTCCTACTTCTGCATGGAGGTCCTAGAGAACCCTCACCCATCTAGCTGAGCTGGCCTAACGACAGCTAATCAACAAATATGCAATCTAAAAAATATTTGTTTACTTTTTTCTTCGATCTTCTTTTTCCTTTTCTCAATTCTTTATTTTGTGTAAAGGATACAAAATCCCACACTTCTTTTGGATTAGCGGATAATCTTTGAAAACACAAGTTGATTTGGAATTGAGCTAATTTCAAATGCAAATTAAAATGCAACTGGAGTGCACCTAGCAAGGTTTTTCATGCTTAAGCGAGATTTCCAGCCTTGTAGCTGAACTAATTTGGGATTTGGAAAGTCTCTCTCTCCACAAAATCACTTACTAAGAGGAACTCAGACAACGTATATATTTATATGCTCCGTTTGACATTGCTGTGGCCAAAAGTGCAGTGAACAAAAAGTGTATTTTTTTTTGGAACATGGATTGTTTAGCAACAAAAGTTGTAACATTATTGTCCAAATGACAGAAGTAATTTCTTTTAATAAATAACTGTTTATTGATTTTTTTTAGAAAACTGTATAATAATTTTTTTTAACTGCTGTAAGGTTATAAAAATTCTCTGATAATAAAAATTTAAAAACTTCTGTAAAAAAATTGAAATGTTAAATAATTTAATTTTTTTTAAGTTTATTTTTCAATTTTAATATATCTAATTAATTGCATAAATTTTGTAATTAAGTTTTCTATCTTTTAAATTTCATCTGATGTGCTGTTAGTAAGTCCCAATCGCATCCCTAAGCCCTCAAATGGGCCCATCATGTGGTCCATAGAGAGGTCGGGGGGGTTGTCTATTAGTGATGATGATGAAGCACGCCTCAATTTTGAGGACGATGATCTGTATTGGGAAGATGACTCAGATTTCGGGGACATAGTGGAGGACACACAAAGGATTATTGCAAAAGGGAGATGGGTGTGTCTCCCTCTTGTGATATGGTTCCCTCCGCCTTTCCCTTGACTGCTAGCGCTTCTCACGCTGTAGGTGAGGAGCAACAAAAGACCAAAGATTTTCATGTTCAGAAAATAGCAAAAAGGTCTCACAAGGAGACCTTATATGATTACATGGAGATTGCAACCGCAGCTAAGACGGTTAAGCTTGATAGTGGAGGTATGCGTAACTTGCTAGCTTCCATTTTTAATTATATGACTGATACGGAAGTATTTAATATTGCTAAAACTTGTGGTCTGAAGGTTTATGATGTTGACCGAAATATTTTTCTCCTTAATAAGATTTGAGGGTGGGAGTTGTTAAGAGAACAATTAGGCTCACACACAATACCCAACTCGATAAGTAACTCCAATCCTTTTAGTAATGAGTCTTCTTTGGAATGTTAGCCGACTAAGGGGCAGGGTAAGTAGGAGATGGTCAGGGACCAAATTTCATCCTCCAAGGTAGACATTGTGGGTCTTCAAGAAACAAAGCTTTCCCATGGAGCCAAACTTAGGAGGTTGGTTGGTAGTATGATCAAGGATTGGAGGATCCTTCCATCTATCTGGGCTTCGGGAGGTATCGCTATTGGTTTCAATACCGATAGTTTCATATGTTTAGGTGATATCCTTGAAGATTTCTCACCGTCAGTTTTGCTTCAACACCGAACTTGCGGTTGGATTCAACTAGTCATAGTTATTTAAGGTCCTAACAATGCCAATATCAGACATGCGTTCTGGAATGAACTCCAATCCATCCGTTTAAGATCGAAAATACCTTGGATTGTGGTTGGGGACTTTGACATCACCAGATTCTCTTTTGAACACCGTGGAAGAGGTTCTAGTGATGCGGATAGAAAGGAATTCAATCGAGTTATTATGAAACTGGATTTAGTTGACATTCCAGCGTTAGATAGGCTTTTCACGTGGTCCAACGTGCAAGTTTTTCCTATCATGGCTAAACTGGATAGAGTGTTGGTCTCGCTGGATTGTGAAGCAAAATTTGCTTAAGCCTGCGCTAAGTCCCTACCGAGACCTACATCAGATCATTTTCCCTTAGTCCTGTCCACTGGAAAACTGTATGGTAGAAAACCGAAGAAATTTAGATTTGAAAAGGCTTGGTTGGAACTTCAGGGCTTTCACCCAATGGTCATGGAAAGTTGGGCTCTGCCTACTCGGGGTTCCAAAGTGACGACGGTTTGATTGGAAAAAAATCATAGATTATGCTCTAGACTACGAAAATGGAATCGAACGTGGATTGCACAGATTTGGAGAGCTAAAGAGTCAATTCTAGAGGATATTGATATGCTGGAGAAAATAGAGGAAACAAGAGATCTATATGCGAAATAAGCTATTAAAGATGAGGGAGGACATCTCCCAATTTTATAAGCTAGAGAAGCTGAAATGAAAACAAAGATCTAGAATTTTGTGGCTCAAGGAGATGCGAATACTGCCTTTTTTCACAGGGATGCCAATGCACGCCGCTTGTCCAACCTCATTCATGCAGTCCACATAAAGAATGGGATGACACATGACAAGGAGGAAGTGAAAAGGACCTTTCAGATTTATTATAAAAACATTTTTGGGCATAAAACAGAATTTCGAGTTCCGCTTAGATCGAATTTCTGGCAGGATAATTCCGAAGAAGTAGGTATGGCATCGAGGGCGATCGAAGACCCTTTCATAGAAGAGGAGGTCAAGGAGGTGATTTCGCATATTGGGATGGAGAAAGCTCTGGGCCCGTGCGGGTTTCCGATCATGTTCTACTAGTCCTTTTAGTAAGAAATCAATGATGATTTAATCGCCATGCTGGCAGAATACTATGACCACAGACTCAGATTGGGTAGACTAAATTATGCTGAAGTCATCCTTATCCCCCCCCCAACAAAAAAAAGAAGCTATTCATGTGGGAGACTTCCGTTCTATCGGTCTGCTTAATTGCTCGGTCAAGATAGTTACCAAGATCCTCGCCAAATGCCTAGGACAGGTGATGGGCAGATTAATCAGCATGGAGCACACGGGCTTCATTAAAGGCCGGTGTATACTGGATTGCATAGCTACGTTAGAAAAAACCATCCATCACGATCGTATATCTAATGATAAGAGTTATCTACTGAAGTTGGATTTTGAGAAAGCATATGATTCGGTGGACTGGGACTGTTTACTGGAGGCACTTAAATGTCGCGGCTTCGGGATAGATGGATCATGTGAATCCAACACTGCCTTACTACCAGCAGAACGACCATTGTTGTAAATAGTATAGCGGGGCAACTGTTCTCGTGCATACGAGGGCTGCGACAAGGGGACCCTCTTTCTCCCCTCTTATTTACTATTGTGGTGGATGTGCTTAGAGTCATGTTGGACAACTTATATAGTCCAAGCTAGGGTGAAATGCTTAAACGGCCCAAATTGAAATGCATGGGGGTTGGAAAAGAGTGGGAAATTTACGGCGCGGTCAATGTACAATTGACTGCATTTTAGAGGTTGTAGACCGAAGATGTTTACAGTGATCTGGAAGGCCAAGGCGCCCCTAAAAGTTAAAGTGTTCCTATGGCTAGTGCTTAACAATGCTATTTTGACTAGGAAAAATTTGGCTAAACAATAACCTAACACAGCGACCTCATGTGGTTTTTGTAATGTACACATGGAATCCAGAAAGAACCTTTTTCTTGAGTGCCATAAAAGCAAATCGGTTCTAGTAGAGTTTTGATAGCACTGTGCACTAGTTCATATCCCCTTATATACGAGGACATGTGGATTGGTCCTAAGTTCTTTGCTGGGAGGAGAGAGATGATGGAAGCTTGGTATATCGCTATAACTGACACAACCGGGGTTCTTTGGCGCGATATAAATAACTTTACATTTGTGGGACTTGTAATAGTATTTCTGGCAATTTAATTCATATTATGCATCTCATTTTCTTTTGGGCAACGGCAGCTCCACCGGGACCGAGATGAAGGATTTCCCAAGCCTTCTAGGTGGAGGATTTTGATGATGAGGAGGTAGAGATTGGGCCGACTATAGAGTGAGATCCATCCGTCCACTGCCGGACGATCCAACCCTTCAGGGTTTTGTTTATGTTTTGTTTGTATTCCTTCTACTGTATGCTCTTTTGTTTTTGTTCTCACCCTTGTATGTTAGTTGGAGGAACTATGTTTTATTTTATGTATTGTTATTTATACATGCTGTACTTTGCTCAGTTCCCTGGGTTGTTTTGTTAAGAGAAGGTAACAGTGTAGACAACATTCATGATCTGAATGAAAATGGGCACAGAAGTGATACATGGGCTATAAATGTGGAGGATAACGATCCTTCTGTGATTGATGAGCTGTCAGTAGAAATCCACAGATAAGTGTGAGGCTAGTAAGGCAAATTTGTTATGTGGGGGGGGGGGGGGGGGGGGGGGTAGGGTATGCTAAAGCCCCCAAAACTTTTGGCAACACCTCAAAAAAAAATTGGGAATATTATTGGGTGATGTGGATTTCAGCCCCCCTAAAAAACTTTTTAAGCCCACCCCAAATACAATGGCCTTTCTATTAACATTTATGTAGCCCAAGCCCAAATTCAACACTTCATTATAAGTTCTATTTCCAACCAAACTCTCTGTTTTCCCTTCTTCTTCTTTCTACATCAGCTCTGAGCCTCTAACTTCTCTCTTCCGGCTCACTTTGTGACAGCAGTTTAAACCCATATCAGAAAAGTCAAGCAAGTCCAAATCTTTTGTCTCTTGATATGTTTTAGATTCAATTGCTTATTAGCTTTTCGCCTTTCACATATATGGATTTTTATACAAGTATACAACCTTGAACAAATTTTGTTATATTCGTAGTCTTTTGAAAATGTTGAGTTTTATGTTATAATTCCTCCCGAATTTCGACCCCCAACTTATCCCTCCCAACAACATCATCATCATCTCCTTGAACAGATAAAAAATAGAAGCTTTCATTGAGTTTGACTATTATTAGAGTGTAACATAAGGTGTTTGATAAATTACTACAAAGAGAATGACTTAATTCTTTTTACTTAACTTCAATAAATTATATATGTATATGTAGGGTTTCTTTAGTCTACATATATGTATGTTGATTTTGACCAATATATTATATCAAATGAATGTCTTAGATTAGTTTTGATTTTAGTATATGTTGGGTTTCTAAGATTAGTTTTGATTTCAGTCTACATATATTTGGTTTACATAACTTCAATACTTACAAATAATTTTGATGAATGTCTTAGATTAGTTTTGATAAATGTTATGTATCATCTTTTCTTTTAAAAAAACTGCATTTCTTTAGCCTATAATTTTTCCTATTTATATCATTCCTTTTTGGCTTTAAGTAAATGAAGAGTAAGCTACTAAGTTAGCTACTTTGTGCCCAAGTTCCTCTTAGTTAAGTTGGCCAAACCTCAAGTGCCCAAGTTCTAATTTTGGATGATGTTCCAACATCAGATCATGTTCCATTTCCATTCAACAAGAACCATCAACAGATGTGGATCTTAGTTCTCTTGAGCGTGACCCAACATTGCATCGTCTAATATGGTCTTATCCAATCAATCAACAAGACAATATTCAAAGATCATATATAGATATAGGCTCATGCCAACCCAAATTAGTTGAATATCCACGCTCATTGGATGGAAAACAATATCGGCGATTTCAATATCAATGGTTCACCCAATTTTCTTGGCATGAGTATTCAGAATCAGAAGATAAAGCATTTTGCTTTCAATGCTATCTTTTTTACACTAATCCTTCGAAATTTCCGACATATACCAGTGAAGGATTCCAAAATCGGAAGAGGGTTAACAATGGAGATAAATGTAGATTTATGCATCATGTAAGCGGGCCTTCTTCTGCAAACAATTTTTCTATGTACAAGTGGGATAGTTTGAAGACTCCAGCTGAACAGATAAAGTCTTGAATGCTTTTTCGTCTGAACAAGTTAGACAAAATCAGTTGAAACTATAGACGACAATAAGAAGTGTTATGTGGCTTGCATTGCAAGGATTCCCTTTTATAGGCCATGATGAATCTGTTGAGTTTTCAAATCGTGGAAATTTTATTACAATGGTGATGGCTTTTGGCGAGGTGAATGAAGATATCGGCAAAGCAGTGCTGGATGCAAAATACATAGCACCAACATCCAAAAGAATATCTTACACACTATTGCCAACATTGTGAAGAGGAGGATGCGAGAAGAAGTAGGGGATGGAAAATTTTGTATTCTTATCGATGAAGCTATTGATGAATCTGGTAAGGAAAAAATGTCTGTGGTTTTAAGGTTTATTGATTCTGCTAGATTTATCCGAGAAAGGTTTTTTGAGGTTGCCAGTGTTTATGATACTTCGAAAACAACACTTTAAACTACCATTTGCGATGTTCAAGGTCATTACAATCTTTAAATTAAAAATCTACGTGGTCAAAGTTATGATGGTGCTAGCAATATGCGTGAGGTGTGGAATGGACTACAAGCATTGTTTCTTAAAGAATGCTCATATGCCTATTTCATACATTGTTTTGCTTATAGGTTACTGCTAGCATTACATGCAAGGGCTCAGCAAGTACATGATGTTTGGTTATTTTTCTCAAGCTTAGGTGCAATTGTATACTTCGTTGGTGTTCCTCCTAAACGTTATATGGAATTAAAATTGATTTGAGAAGCTGAGGTTGCAGATAAACTAGCATCCTGGGAACTTGGTTCTGGAAGATGTGCTAATCAGATATGTAGTTTGCAACGGGCTGGAACAACCCGTTAGGGCTCCCACATTGCTTCGGTGAGTAGTTTGATAGATATGTTTGATGCAACTTCTACAGTTCTTGGTAACATTATTCAGAATGAAAATCACACAGTCACCGCCGCCATCGTCACCATCATCGCCAGTTGTCAATCATATATATATATATATATATATATATATATATATATATATATATATATATATATATATATATATATATATATATATATTCAAAAAAATTGCAGGTACTTCTTCAATGGAACATCAGTTTCACTAGTATCCTTCCGTCTCCACTTACTCCCCTGCTGCAACATCCTCCTCTTCCCACTCCTTCGCATCTCGATCCTCATCCCGATTCAAATAGCAGCAGCGTTGCCCTCATCCTCATTCCGGACTCCTACATCCTCTCAGCATCATCCCTAACCTTACCCCACCACTTCTTCCGACACCAGCATCACCATCCCGATCCCGGCATAAGCAACATCCTCGTCTTCATTTGATCCCTGCCACGACAACACCGATCTCCTTCTTCCTTACAGTGCTTCTTTCTTACACCTTCGGCCATGATCGTTACTCCAGTCTTGCCATCTCCTGCTGATTGGGCTAATTTTCAACATCGTCTCGCTCATCTAGAACTCCAGCTCTTGGGTCAGTTGTTTATGTTGGCCCCTCTGCCCCTGCATTCTCTGTTACTCCTAGTATGAATTTTTCCTGGATTTTAGATTCTGGTGCATCACATCATCTTACTAATAATCATAAACTTCTCACCACCAGCACTGTACTTCCCTTTCACTTTCCATCCCTACACACTGCCGATGGCTCACAACTTCTCACTACACAGTTAGGGTCTATTAGCTCTCCCGCTCTCACATTGCCTTATGTTCTTTATGCTCCTTATTTATCCATGAACCTTATTTCCATTAGTGCGCTATGTGATAGTGATCTTGTCGTTACATTTGATTCTTTAGGTTGTTCTATTACCGATTCATACACTGGTCAGGAGTTTGGGTATGCTAGTCGACATGGTCATCTATATCATCTATATTTTCTTCATGCTCATAACTTTCATCCTTATTTTGCTGGTGTTGTATTCGCTAATGCTGATCTGTGGAACAAACGATTAGGACATATTAATGAGTCTCGACTCAAGACTTTTGCCCGTAGGGTGCCCTTGGTCCTCTTTCTTTCACTCATTCATCTGATTGTCAGGGTTGTCATTTGTCCAAACATATAGCACTTCCTTTTAATCACAAAAACAATTCTCAAACCACCCATCATTTTCAACTTATTCACTCTGACATATGGGCACCATCTCCTACACCTTCTCACAAAGGTTATTTCTATTATGTTAGTTTCATTGATGACTTTACTAGATTTACATGGGTGTTTCTTATGCGCCAACACTCTGAGATACCTGACATTTACCAGTTCTTTACAAACTGGTTCACATTCAATTTGGTGTCCGTATCAAAATCTTTCGATCAGACATGGCTCATGAGTACACTTCCCCTGCTGTGAGATCAATCCTTCAATCTCATGGTACACTCTTTCAGTAATCATACCCTCACACACATGAGCAGAATGATGTAGCTGAACTCAAGCATCATCACATCCTTGAGACGGCTCGTGCTCTTCTACTTTCCTCTTTTGTTCTTCATTCTTTCTGGACTGAATCTATCATGATGTCTGTCTATCTCATTAACATCACTCCCTCATTGCCCTATCAGGCACATCACCTTATGAGGCTCTTCGTCACTCACTATCGGACTACAGTATGCTTCGTAATTTTGGGTAAACTTGTTATGTTCTTCTCCCTCCCACTGAGCGCACGAAGCTCACCACTTGAGCCACTAAGTGTGTTCACCTAGGTTTCAGTCCATACTATAAAGGGTATCGTAGTTTTGATCCTGTGGTGGGTCATGTTCGTACTTCCCGGCATGTCTCCTTTGTGGAAGACTCTCCTTATTACTTGACCTTTCCTAATGATGCTAGTTTTCTCAATTCCCCAGTTGTTAGGCCTATCTCCCTGGTCATACCTTCACGCATTCCTTATGATCTCTCTCCTTTGCCTCCTAGCCCATTCCCTTCTGACGTTCCACTTATTGTTCCTCTTACGGAGACACCACCTGCATCACCACAACACCTTGCACCTTCACCACTTGCATCCCCACAGCTGCATGCACCCACTCCACCTATCTCACCCCCACACACAGCTCATCCACCTCTGGTCTGTCAATCTATACGTTCTACCTCAAGCATCCCACCAGCACAGTACACACCTGATGCCACTGGTCCTTCTGACCAGTTTGGCTTTTCCATCCTTGCCTCATACTCACCACAGTTTCATGCATATCTCACTGCTATACACTCCACACGTGAGCCCAAAACCTATCAGGAAGCTATTCAATTTTCCGAGTGGTGAAAAGCTATTGCAGAGGAGTTTTGTGCATTTGACCAGACTGGACTTGGGATGTTGTTCCACTGCTTGTGGGCATCCGGCCTGTTAGTTGCAAGTGGATCTTTAAGATCAAATATCGATCTGATGACTCCATTGAGCGGCACAAGGCTCATCTAGTTGCCTGAGGATTCACTCAGGAGCATGGCATTGATTATAATGAGACTTTTGTCCCAGTTGCACAAATGACTACAGTTCGCACTCTTCTTGTTGTTGCCTCCATTTGTCAGTGGCCGTTATACCAAATGGGCATGAAAAATGTCTTTCTTCATGGTACCTTATCTGAGGCTGTTTACATGCATCCTCCTTCTGGCTTTACCAGTCCTTGTCATGTTTGTCATCTGCGTCGAGCTATATATGGATTAAAACAAGTCCTTCGAGCCTAGTTTGAATGTTTTCATCGTGTCATCACCCCGGCTGATTTCAGTTAGAGTTCACAGGACCATTTTATATTTATGCGGTCATCACCGCAGGGGAGGGTACTTCTGCTATTATATATTGATGATATGATTATTACTGGGGATGACTCTACAAGTATTGCATCCACCCAACACTACCTTCACCAGCAGTTCCATATGAAAGATCTTGGTAGATTACGCTACTTTCTGGGTCTAGAGATTGCCCATGGATATCAGGGCATACTTATTTCTCAATAGAAATACACATCATATATTATCTCCGCTGCATATCTCTCTAACAGTCGATCAACCAATACTCCCTTAGAGCATCATGTGAAGCTTCGTCCCCCAGATGGTGAGCTCCTTCCCGACCCTACTAGATACAGACAGATTGTTGGATAACTTATTTATTAATGCATGACCAGACCCGGTGTTTCTCATGCAATCAGTATTGTTAGTCAGTTTGTTTACACTCCTACATTAGTTCACTACAATGCTCTTCTTCAGATCCTTAGATATCTTCGAGGCACTATCACTCGCTCATCATTCATGCATTCTACTTCCAAACTGGAACTCAGTGCATATTCTGATTCAGATTGGGCGGGTGATCTTACCAGCAGACGGTCTACCACAGGTTTCTGTCTATTTCTTGATGATTCGTTGATCTCATGGCGAAGCATGAAACATGCAGTTGTTGTAAGTTCTTCCACCGAAGCTGAGCACAGAGCAATACAACTACTACTAGAGAGATTGTTCATATTCGTTGTCTGTTATCAGATATAGAAGCCACTCTTACAGGAGCTACTCCTCTTCATTCTGATAACCAGAGGGCATTGCACATTACAAGCAACTCGGTCTTTCATGAGCGAACGAAGCACATAGAGATATATTAGCACTATGTTCCTGAGTACTTTGAAGCAAGGATCATTTCACTTCATTCTGTTACCTCTTCACAGCATACATCAGACCTCTTCACCAAATCACACACTGTTCAAAGATTTCGTTACTTGGTAGGAAAACTCACACTATTCGACCCACCGTAAGTTTGAGAGGGGGTGTTAGATATTGTAATATATATTTAGTCCCATATCGGGTTATGTATCAGTTTAGTATTCAGTTCCATCCTATATATAGGAGACATTGTACTCAATTATAATGAATCCAGTAATCCAATAATATTTTACAATCTCTATGTTAACCTTAAAGGCCTATTTAAGGGGATAAGGTCATTTGAATTTTGTTTTATCTTGCATTTGATGTTTAAACTAATGAGTATCACCAACATTCTTTGTTTAGAATTGCAGTACAAATCTTTAGAACTCTTAAATGCTATGGATTTAGTCTCATCAACAAAAGCAGTTCTTCAGAAGTTGAGAGAAAATGTTTGGAAGACTTTTATTCGGGATCTGATTTTATTTTGTGAGAAACAAGGTATTTTAATACCTGATATGAATGATGCTTACATGGATGGTAATGTCGCTCTTGTCAACAACGAGATGATATAACATTTCAACATTATTATTGTGTTGATATCTTCAATGCAATAATAGATTTTCATATTGTGGAGTTGTGTAGCAGGTTTTCGGAGCCGACAATTGAACTATTTATTCTCAGTACAACTTTAGATCCTATTGACGGGTTTAAATCATTCAAGATAGATGATGTTTGTACTCTTGCAAATAAGTTCTATCCTGATGATTTCACCACAGTTGAGTTGTATGCTTTGAGAGTGGGGTTACAACATTATGAGGTCGATGTGATTCGTCATCCTCTGTTTCAGAATATGTCTTCTCTTTCTGAATTATGTTGGAAGTTGGAGGAAATAAAAAAGCCAAGGATCTATTTTTTAATTGATAGACTCTTTCGCTTGGTGTTTGACTTTTCCTGTTTCAATGGCAACAACAGAGCGTGCATTCTTCGCTATGAAACTTGTTAAAACGCCAATTCGGAGTAAGATGGAAGATGATTTTCTTGTAGATTGTTTGACAATCTTTATTATGAGAGATTTTGTTGAAGGCATTAATTTTGATGTATATGTGATGAATTTTACTCTGTCAAACATCGCCGGGTGTAACTACAATGACTCAAGAATGTATATTTTGGGAGATGTGGAGAATTAGTATACCTCTATAGTATCTATAACAATTTTACATATATTTTGAATGTTATCTTATGTGAAATGTTTTTTACCAGTTCCCTCACTTTTCAATCATGGATCCGCTCATGGAGGCTGGCTTCATCCTATTAAACCACCAAACACTGCAAAATGAGGTTCCAGTATTCCCATTACGGCAAAGAGTTCGTAGAAAGTGGTTGTATTTGTATACATGTTCATTAACTAATTCTCCAAGTTGTGCAATTTACTCATGAATAAATCTGTGCAACTTTTTTATTGAAGGTAAGTTAAACTTTACTGTATAGGGCTGTTCTTTTTCCTCAGCATTTTAGAGTTTACACTGATATTGATAGTCTCAGATATTCTAAGCACACATTGACAAAGAAACCGTCAATCTGTGCATTTCAAGAAACTTTAATAGACAATCCAAAAGCGGCGAATTTTGAGTGCCTATGGTCTCTGAGTGGCGTTTCAAACCATCTATAGGTTTGTTGGGGGAATTGCAATAGGGATAGACCCTAACCTTTTCGAGATAATGGATGAAATTATTGGTAATTTCTCGGTCACTATTATTATAAAATGGAAATTTCTTATTTTGAGGAACTATTTTTTACATTGAAATTTCGTCATTTCCTTGTTTCGAAAATGTCTAGAAATAAAGTAGGGTGGCGATTCTCACAAATTTATTGGAAAAAGAAATGCATTAAGAATTCACAACGACACAACCTTAGTAGAAATGAAAAAGCAAAGGACTAGCACATGATCGAATACATCAAAGATACACAGCCCTGAACTAAGCTTCACATCTGCTGAGATATTAATTTGTAACGACATCCACATACAAGGACTAGTATAAGATCACTATCAGTGCAACAAAGCTTGCCCCTTGACTCGATAATTTGTACCGACGTCCACATACAGGGACTAGCATATGATCACCTATCACTGAAACCAAGCTTGCCCAATTGACTCAATACAGAACTTTAAATAGAAAACCATGTTCAGTTTAACAGAAACAAGACTTTATCCTGAAGATATACTCAAGCTTGAGTAATTCGCTGCAAACCCACTAGAGATGCAAGTACTTGAACCTTCAACAGATGCATATAACTTGGACTGCATAAGAGCATCCACAGTCGCGATTGTTTAGAAAATGTATAAATGCATATAGCATTTTGCCTCTTTGCTGCAGTCGTCGAATGGTATTTTATACCAATTTAATATATAAAAAATTCATACGCAACTTTACTTTGCGTCACACGATTTTTTTGAATTTTTTATGATTTTTTTATTAATTAAAAATGTTATTTGAGTTTAAAATTTTTTTTAAAAAAAGTGGGCCCCTCCATTGGACGCAACTTGAAGTTGCGTCCAAGGAGCTCCCTGCTTGCATTTTGTTTATTAATTACCTTTTTTTTTAAAAGACGTCGAATGCAATGTGAAGTTGCGTCTGACAAAATAAAAATATGTTTTTTTTTTTCGACAGACGCAACTTCTACTTCTAGTTGCGTCTCTTATATTATGCATTTTGTTATATCTTGTGCCATATATAGCAATCTACTGTAGCTATTTATGCATAAAATGCATAAATAGCAAACGACTGCAGCTCTTCATTTGCTATAAAAATACATTTTATGCATAAATAACACACGACTGTGGATACTCTAAGAGTAATAAATGCGGGTACATGCATCAAAAGTGGAAGGTCAGGTAATGCAGCCTCAAAATTAAGAACGTTGATGGCTTGTCGAATTGATGGTCGCAAGCTAAGGTCAGGATAAGCACACCACAACCCTACAACCATTAGCCTTGATATGAGTAAAAATAGAACAAAATTGGGACCATTCAAATCGGGCACGGATCTTAAAGCTCTCGGGGGGTAAAATGGTAAACAGGCCCGACAAGATAAGCTGGCCGTTTTCAAGCCCAGTGACCCAGTCCATCCTGTAATAGGGACTATTACAGCAGCCATGTCACAAAGGAGTCCGGATTTATTGAACCCATTTTAAGCCCCCTATTCCTAGGGGTAACTGATTCTATCCATACATGCACAAGAGAGAGTTTGAAAACTCTATCTCATCATCAAGAGAGGAGT
>JACEHZ010000580.1:600000-987348 GCA_017893485.1 Hemerocallis citrina
GCGCCACATTATGAACCTTATTTCCATCAGTGCTTTATGCGATAGCGGTCTTACCGTTACTTTTACTTCTTTGGGATGTACCATACAGGATTCTAAGACTGGTCACACGATTGGACAAGCTAGCAGACGTGGACGTTTATATCATCTAGATTTTCTCCATGCTCATAATTCTACTTCTCATTTTGCTGGTGTCGTCAGTTCTGATGCCGACTTGTGGCATAGACTCTTATGTCATGTTAGTGAGTCTCGTTTAAAAAATTTAGTCTGTAGCGGTGTTCTTGGGAATTTTACTTTCACTATGTTATCTGTTAGTCAATGTTGTAAGTTGGCAAAACACTTAGCCATTCCTTTTAGTAATATAAGTATTTCTTAGTCCACTCATGCTTTTCAACTTATTCACTCTGATATATGAGGACTGTCTCCTACACCTTCTCACAAAGGTTATCTCTATTATGTTAATTTTATCGATGAATTTACTAGATACACATGTGTGTTTCTTATGCGCCAATACTCTGAAATACCTGATTTACCAGTCACGAACATGGCTCACACTCAGTTTGGTGTGCGTATCAAAATCTTTCGCTCAGACGATGCTCGTAAGTACACTTATGCTGCTATAAGATCGATCCTTCAATCTCATGTTACACTCTTTCAACAATCATGCCCACATACACATGAGTAAAATGGTGTAGTTGAACGCAAGCCTCATCATATTCATGAGACGGCTCGCGCTCTTCTACTCTCCTCTTCTGTTCGTCGTTCTTTTTGGGCTGAAGCTGTCTTGACGTCTGTCAGTCTCATTAACATCACTCCCTCGTATGTCCTACCTGATACAATACCTTATGAGGCTCTTTATCACTCATCACTGGACTACAATATGCTTCGTACTTTTTGTTGCATCTGTTATGTCCTTCTTCCTCCCACTGAGTGCACAAAACTCACCGCCCGAGCTGCTAAATGCGTTTACCTAGGTCACAGTCCTGAGCATAAAGAATATTGTTGTTTTGATCCCGTGGTAGGTCGTATTCGTATTTCCCAACATGTCACCTTTCTGGAAGACTCCATACTACTTGACATCTCCTAAGGATGCTAGTTTTCTCGACTCCCCAGTTGTTGGGCCTATTTACCAGGTCATATCTTCATGCATTTCATTTCAACTCACTCCTTTGGCTACTTTCTCATCTCATACTGAAGTTCCACATATTATTCTTCTTACGGAGACACCACCTGCATCCCCACAGCTGCATGCGCACATACAACCTATCTCACCCCCCTACACTGTCCATCCACCACCATTCTGTTAATCTATACGTTCTACCTAGGGCATCCCACTGGCTCGTTACACACCTGATGCCACCCTAGCCTCCTACTCACCATAGTTTTATGCGTATCTTACTGCTATACACTCTGCACGTGAGCCCAGAATCTATCAGGAAGCTATTCAATATCCCGAGTGGTAGAAAGCTATTGTAGAGGAGTTCAGTGCATTTGAACAGACTGGCACTTGGGATGTTGTTCCATTACCTGTGGGCATCCAGCCTGTTAGCTGCAAATTGATTTTCAAGGTCAAATTTTGACCTGATGGCTCCATTGAGCGGCACAAGGCTCGTCTAGTTGCTCGATGATTTACTCAGGAGCATGACATTGATTATGATAAGAATTTTGCCTCGGTTGCACAAATGACTACAATTCACACTCTTCTTGTCGTTGCCGCCGTTTGTTAGTGGTCGTTTTACCAAATGGACGTGAAGGTTGCTTTTCTTCATGATACCTTATCTGAGGTTGTTTACATGCATCCTCCCCCTAGCATGCATCACGAGATCGAACGGTTATTTGGGTATTTATTATAGAATCATAATAATTAAGGAGGGAAGTTAAGTTGAATCACAAGGGTGTTTTGTCTTTTAATCTCTATTTTGTTTAATTTGAAGTGATATCTAGAAATTGATTATACGATGATAAATGATAACTATATATATCGAGAGATAAATGTGACTAATGGACATAACAATACGAGATAATAGCTAATGCCTTCAAAAGGGAAAGGGATGGCGGAGGCTACTAGCCGAAAAGTCAACCCTCTTCCTTCACCTCTTTCTTATACGGAGGACCATTTCAACCTCTTCAACCAAATAAAATCCTCAACCAGAACAACCCCCTCATCAGCAAACTCATCCTCCTTCCAAAGGGGCCACACCGGGGGCTCCCGCAGAAGTCATCCCGAACAGCTCTTTGTGCAACGCATGGTCGAAAATAAGGGTTTTGTTCGTACCTGACCCCATCTATAATGCCCTTTGTGGTGCCTCAGCCGCTGTAAGACCTCCTTCAGCTCATTATTAGCCGACAATAGGGTCTGATCTCCGAGATCACCTGAATGAAAGGCGAGTCCATGACGAAGTCCCTCATCCAGAATGCTAGAGAAGCAAGAGGACCCCCTCTCCTCGATGACAGAGGTCCAGAAGAACCCCTTGTCTCAGGAGGCGAAGAAGATCTCCCTCTCCTAGAGAACGAAGGTCTCCTCTCTCTTGGGAGCGAAGAAGGCATACTACAGAAAGTTGACCACTTCAGTGAGACAACATAGAATAAGGGGTGCTCATCACTAATGTAGAATTTTAAGATTTCAAAAAGAGATCCTCCATGCCCTCAACATCGCCCCCATCAGGGTCCGACAAATAAATAGTCACTGAATCACAACCATACATGTGGAAAATTCTTGCTGGTAGACCAGATCCGACCAAAGAGAAGACCCAGTTCTTCGCTGCCTCCGAGAGATGGAGGACCGTCTCAATAGAATCAACCGGGAGGAAGACTGTCAAGCCAGATGCTTCCACCTTAGCAGACTTCCATTCTCCAAGTCAATCATGGTGGCCCACGTCCCTGAGATCTTTAAGCCGCTACACTTTGAGTCCTACATCAAAGAATCCGACCCGGCCGATCATAATGAGAGTTTCAAAACCATTATGATGATCCACCAAGCCTCGGACGCACTCCTCTGCAAGACGTTCTCTACAGCAAGGTACTCCTGCATATCTCTAGGCTCCATCTTCTCCATCGACCAATTTAAGGAGTTCTTCCTTATCCACTTCGTAAGCAGCCACTGAACCGAGAACATAAGTGCCAATTTAATGGACGCGTAACCCATGTTTTCCGTATATATATTTTCTGTGTATTTTTTATATTTAAATTTTTTATAAATTATTTTTCCGCTTCCAAATTCTTTTGTTAAATGTATTATTGGATCTTCTGTTAAAATATATTTTTAATCAATAATTTGATTTATAACTAGTTCCCAATGATATTTTTTTAATACAATTCTATCTTAATATTTTTATTATGACTTTGATTATCATATGTTATTATTATTATTATTATTATTATTATTATTATTATTATTATTATTGTTATTGTTATCATTATTATAATTTCCTATTGTTGTTGCTAGTATTTTAGTATTAACTCAATGCACACTAATTGATTATTGTACTATGGTATTACTAATTGTTATAATTGATTAAATTACTTTTAATCTCAACCTAATTGCATGTTTTTCTTGTTGGATTTTTAATACCCAATCCCCTTTAACCCAAAACCCAATATGCATTAAACCTAATACCCATTTCTATACCCGGTTAACTTAACCTCTAATAAACCCATTACCCATTATACCCATCAGCCAACCCATAACTCGTTCACCCCCACAACTCTAAACCCTAAACTCTATTTGTATATATACCTCTAATCTGTTTTAGCCTGTTCATCTTCCATCTCCAAGCTGCCTATTCATCTTCTCCACCCTAGCCTTCCTACTGCTGTAAACCCATTGTTCTCCCTCTCTCATATCCCGTCTTCATCCCCTTCGTGTGCTCCTCTCGTCGGCAGAAGCTGCCGCACCGTCCCCTATGTCGCGCCGCTTCCTAACCTCATTGCTAGCAGCCCAGGCGACGCAGCAGTGACTGTCGCGTCAGTCGACTGCCTGTGCCACCCTGAAACCCCTTCGCTCCTAGTCTCCTCTACCCTGCGTCGTGCCACCTCAGCGACAGCACGCTCCCTGCGTTGTGCCCCTCACCCCGACGTCACCCACTACAGTCGTGATGCCAGCAGTGCCCCGTCTTCTCCCTGCAGCGCCAGTCACCCCAGCAACAGCCAGCAGCGCAGCTTCCCTGCGTTGCCTCTCCTCCGTCGACAGGACTACAGTGCAGCCATTGTCCTAAGTTACTGTTGTATGGGTTTTGATCATCTTTGATTGTGAGCCGTCTGTTTGATCCGATTTTTTATCATCATCACCATCTTGATGATCATGCTTGATTGGATGTGGGCTGTCGATCTTCTCTTGATCATCCGATTAGATCCTAGCCGTCCGGTCTCTTCTTGATCGTCATGATTATGATGATCATCAACTTCCTTTGATCGTAGTCGTTCGATCGATCGATCTTGATCTTCATCATTATCTTCATCATCAGGGAAATCTGAACGTCCGATCTGATCCGATCATCTTGATCTTGATCTTCGATCTCAGTCGTCCGATTGTGTTCGTGATTGGTTCGTGTGTTCGTTTGATCCGTTCGTTGTGTTCGTGCCCGGGAATCTGTTCCCGTTATTCCTCCGTCTGATCGTCGTCCTAAAAGTAAGTATCTTCTTGTACATTTCGTTTTCAAGTACAAGCTTTTTCTTGAAAATACTGCAAGTAGATTGTAAATGTGACTCCTCTTTGTTTATCATTGATGATCTCATGTTTCGCCTTATCTATTACATGATCTAAGAGTCACAACCCTTCGTTGATACACTTGTCCACAACTAGTAAAATTTTGATTCATTTCATACAAAAAGTGTTTTATTTGGTTTATGTTCTGTCTTGGCTTGCTGTTTCGACCCCGATAAAATCAGAATCTGAACTTGAGTCCTGAAAATGGAATGTAGACCCAAGTGTCTAGTTGCCAATAAAATCCCGAATTTTTGAATTCCGAGTTAGGGTTTAGGAGATATCGTAGTTTTACTACTGCTGTGTAGGTAATCGCAGATTCACAAAAAATTATTGCACCACTTTGGTTTACAATTATTTAACTATACTACCAGTAAGTAAATGACTTGAAATTTTGTATGCTGATACTGGACACCCTAGAGAGAATTCCCTACTTTTCTCATAATTAATTAATGGTGCTTCAACCCTTTTTCATATGTATAAAATTAGTTTTACAAATTCTGTCTTAACACAAATGTTGTATAGTTTGCTGTTTTGATATCAATTGCTGCAACTTTTATGTGTCTTAATTATATGCATTGGAACCGGGCAGGAGTCTAGTTTTTAGGCCTTCCAACGGATCTAAATTTTCTATCTTGTAGCAAAGAGAATCTCAATTTTGGTGCAGCAACGTCATGCTGTCCAGAACTAAAATTCTCGCAGTTCTTGATAATTTTAATTTGTGTTGACCCTCGAATATACTTTGTAATTATCTTAAACTTGTTCCATGTTCTTGACCATATTTACTTGACCTTTTTTGCACACTTTCATGCTTTCTTGATGATAATAAAAAATAATAAGCCGGGTTTAAGGGAAAGACCATAGTAGTTGACAATATAGGTAAGTGTACTCGGAAAGGGGCCCATGTTTCCCAGTACTTGGTTCATGAACTTGTTGTATCTTGATGGATTCATAAAGCCATTACTTGGCTCATGAACTTGTTGGATTTATGAACCCACTGTGTGGTTCTTGAACATGTTAGTGGATTCACGAACTTATTTTGTAAACTTGTTACTTTATTTTCGGATTCATGAACCATGCTTGCTTAATACGTGATTCCTGAGTACACCGCCCTCTAAAATCCACCACTAGGCCTAAACGTAACTGATTGTATGTAGCAACCATGTAGTAAAAATATAGATGCATGAAGTGCTACCTAGATAGAATTAAACATTAGACTTAAGATTAACTTGTCACTTGTACACACTTGATACCCTATTTGATGCTCGTTACTTGAGTCTTGTTACTTGAGACTTGTTTACTTGAGACTTGTTACTTGAGACTTGTTACTTGAGACTTATTACTTGTTACTTGATACTTGTACGTGATACTTGTTACTTGATGCTTGATACCATTACATGTTCACTTGCCACTTGTTCTCCTACTAGTACTTATTACCCAATCTTGTCACTTGAGTTGCCTTTCTACTAGCTAGTTTCTCGAATCCCACTACTTGTTGCATCCCTATTATATTATGTTATACATTCTTGATTCCAAATCTTGTTCCATATTTCTTGTACTTGTTTTCATACCCTTGCTTGTACTATTTGCGGCCCTAACTTGCACTAAGGGCGTTTGTCTCGTTTTCTCAATTTTTTTTCCTTATACACACACACACACACACACACTCTTTCTCTCTCTCTCTATATATATATATATATATATATATACATACTTTGTAGATGAATTTCCTGCTGGAATTGGTGAGCAGACGTTCTAGGTTTCGCTTGGAGAGAAGACTTACTTTAAAATATTTTGTTTTTGAATTATTTATTTCTTTTGTTACTTGAACCTTATAACGGGCTTATAGTCATGAGTTTTATCTTTTGATCCAGATTTGAAAACTATTTGGGATATCATTATTTTGTTTCAATTGTTTTCTGCTGATTAATAAATTATTCATGCATGCGTCGTTGTGTACATTTTGTTATATTTTTGTTATGATGCTGAGTCGATCCTACAGCTCATGAATGATGAAAATCATTCTCTGGGCTTTGTCATGCACTCGTATTCTATGTTTTTGGGAAGCGGGGCGTGACAGGACCTGAATCAAAGGAAAGGGGAACGACTTAGAGACTTTGTCCAGCACTTCACAGGCGAGTTTCGGTCTATTGCCTCCCTCAACCTAGCAATAGCGGCCACAACATTCAGACACAATGTCAATAACGCCGACCTCAAGGCATCCCTTGCCAAGAAGTCTCTTCGGGACTTCTCGAAACTCCTGCTTAGGAGTGAGAAGTATATTTGAGCTGAAGAATCACTCAAATCCCTCAGTCGAGAAGAGCCCTCATTCGGGAACAAACGGAAGAGTACAAGTGAAGAAGGACCTAAGAAGCTCCAGAAGGACGACAATGGTCAGCGCTGTCCTCCTCCTCTTTTCAAGAAGTTCACGCCTCTTAATGCCAATATATCAGCAGTCCTCATGGAGGTGGACAAGGACGAGCTAATGCATCCTCCCCCTTAGAATGAACAATTCGGGGAAGATAAGAAACAAAGATAAGTGGTGTCATTTTCATAGAGGCCACGACCATGACACAAATGATTGTCGGACTCTCAAGGAAGAAATCGAAGAGCTTATCCAGCGAGGGCACCTATACAATTTCATTTAAAAGGACGGGGCCGATCCTCTACTAGATCGAGGGGCTAATAAGCGAGCAGAGAAGGAATTTGAGTCCCACGACTCGGATCACGTGGTGTCTTCCACTCCATCCATGGAGGGCCTATGGGTGGGGAATCAAACTTCTCCAGAAAGGCATTCATCCGAGAGGTGAATTCGGTGCATAAATTCCCCCAGCAAAGAGTACGGGGGTTTCAGTGACATTCTCATATAAGAACTTAGAGGGCGTTCGAACGCCCCACTGCGATTCACTTGTAATTAGTCTCCACATGGCCAACCACGAGGTACGTCGCATCCTCCTGGAAAATGACAGTTCTTTCAACATCCGCTTTCTTGAAGCCTTTGAAGGCCTCAGGCTCTCTTGGAACCGTCTCAAGTCCACCGGTTACACTCTCCACAGGTTTTCCGGGGTCCCGGTCCAAATCGAAGGATTAATCACCCTCGATGTGACTACATGAAAGACCCTAATAACTCGAATCGAGGCAATGTATTTCATGGTCGTTAACATGAAGGCCACTTGTAATGCCATCCTTAGCCAACCCAGCCTAATAACACTTCATGTCGTGCCTTAAGCTTTTCATATAAAAATAAAGTTTCCCACGCCAGCAAGGGTAGGAGAAATCAAAGTGAGCCAAGAGACTACTCGGAGGTGCTATGCTACTACAATGGGGGGCTCGGTTCTCCCACTTGATGCATTAGATCTCCCCCAACATAATAGTCAAGTCCTTTTTGAGACAGTTGCAAATTCGAGGAGATCCTCCTCTTCCATGAAGACCTGAGGGGCAAAAAGATATCAAGAACCTGGAATACCGAGCATCTGATGAAGTACCGCTAGGGTACTTAACACCCTCTAGTAGAAGTAGGTTTTCAGTTTCCAATAAGGTCGATACTAGCAAACCAGCCAAAGAATGCAATAACGACTAGCCACCATCAAGGCAGCCACTTAGTTTTTTATTTCAACAAAACTTAACATTTCTTGTAAAGATCATTGTACTAAGCCTAATAGCTATCACCCTGAGCCACATCTACTACTCGTTAAATAAAAAGTTCGGAGTCCAGCTTGTCCCCAAGGGCTGCTCTCATAACTTGCTAGAATCAAATAACGAGTTTGGAGTCCAAAACATGGTTCGACGCTGCTTTAGTCTCTTGCAACAGAGTAAGTGTGGAGCAGGGCTCACCATTCATAATTTCTCATACAACTCGTTAACCCCCTGAAACAACAAGTTTGGAGTCTAACACTTGATTCGACGCTGCTTTAGTCGCTTGCAAGAGAGAAAGTGTGGAACATGACTCACCATTTAGAATTACTCTTAAAACTTGTTAACCCCTTCAAACAACAAGCTTGGAGTCCAACACTTGGTTCGATGCCACTTTAGTCACCCGCAAATAAGCAAGCGCAGAGCAGGGCTCACCATTGGGAATTGGTCCTACATCTCGTTGAAATTTTCAAATGACAAATTTGGAGTCTAACACTTGACTCGATGTTGCTTTAGCAGCTTGAAAGCAAGCGAGTTCGAAGTGGGGCACATCATTCGGTGTTACTCCTGCAACTCGTTAGAAACCTTGAAATCAGGTTCGATGTTCATAATCATGGCTCGAAATTGCCCCCATCAACTTGCAAGAATGTGAGTTCGGGGCTCGAAGCGTCCATTCGAACTAAACCTGAAACTTGTTAACTTTCCAACAAGCAAGATCGGAGACTAAATTTTTTCCAGGGCTATCCCCAAAACTTGATTCAAACATATAGAATCTAGGGTCCAGCTTGCCCTTAGAGCTGCTCTTGCAACTTGATAACCCTCTACAATGAGTTCGGTGCTTGGCTCCTCTTCCGAGCTACATAAACAACTCAATATTTCTTACAACCAGTTAACTCGAACTACTCTTACAACCAGCTAATTCCTTAATCAAGCCAAGACACATCCCTCCCCTGGGGTTACTCCCACGACTTGCTCCAAACAATGAGTCACACCACAAAGAAACCAAGAGTCAAGAGAAATACACTTGGAAGACCTTTGTGTCATATCAATTTCATACTAAGAGATAGGGAGTAAGAAACAAGTTCCTTATTCTTGTCAAGCAAAACACATTGACCCTCTCCACTCAGACCACTCATGATGATAAGGAAGGGGGCCACCTCTATTCAGAGACGTGTTCCGCTTGAGACACTTCTTCACCATTGAAGAGCCACCTCGACAGCCTGAGCTGCCCAAGAGTGGTTTCGACCCCACTGACCTAGTCCTAGCCTCATGACCATGAGCACCCCCAGTCTTCTTTCCAGAAGTCATGCGTGAGGTCCCAACTACTCGTTTTGGGCATCTCCAGGGATCCGTTCTCCTAAAGTCCTTTTCCCTGATACATAAGACATCTCAAACCATCAAGATGAGCCTTTCTTAGATGGGCGAACTCTAAATGTTTCCCACCAACACTGCCTTTAACCGAGCGAGCTCCAACTCCATCACACACAGCTTATTGCAAGGCAGAGCATACTTAGCATCTTGAGGGCCTCCCCCGGTACGTACGATGATTTGTCAATAAAGACAGGAATGAAGCTAATGCAGTGTTAGCAAACACTAAAGACTTCGATCCAATATAAAGAAGACTCGGAACACCGACAACCCATCAACTCAAGGTAACTAGTAATCTGAGCGTGCTTTGCATGTTCTAATAAATATATATTTTTAAAGTAAATACTAAGACGTAATTTTGCCTCGAACCTGAGACCTACCTTTACTTTTCACATACTCTTTACAAATTACCTTTAGTAGTACCAACTTTTATTTTATATGAGTGACACTTTTATAAATAATTATAATTATTTCGTAAATAAATTTGAACTTTGAGGGTATTATGGTAATTAACAACAGTTGAGTAAATGAATGATTAATATAATTCTCACTTAAAAATGAACCAGTCTCAACCTCATACACACCAATTCCTCTACCACATCAAGAACTACGAAAGTCGAAAACAAATGCTAATAAGATTACAATAGATATTATAGAATTAGCATTGTTTAACTAAAAACACTAATTAGATTGACCTCTTGGCATTTATGTAATCTGTATGAACTTATATGCTGTTCTAATTAAATTTCTAATATTGTTCTAGGGGGTCTTCAAAATCCTCAAGCCACAATCCCCAATTCCTTCAACAAACACCAAACCCTCATAAAATACTAAATTTTATAATGAGATTATTATTTTTAATTATTAAACAGTAAGGTAACCACATCCAATTTGTCTATGTACTAGATTTGCCCATGGGCACGTGCCTACAACACGTCTTCGGAACGACACAACATACGAAAAGTCATGTAAACAATAAAACAACAATTATGTAGCTCAAGTTTGAATAAAATGACAATAATTAGTTGTAAATAAAAATCCATGTTTCCATTAGTATATGTTGAAAAATAATTATAAATGAGGGTGTAAAATCAAACTTCTTAGAACTTTGAGGGTGGAAAATGATTAAATTTAATTGTTAAGGAGATATTTGTTATTTCAATGTAACATGAGCAATAAATAAAGCATAAAAAATTTGAAAATCTAAAATTTTAAATAAATAGAGAAAGAATAAAAGAGAGAGAGAGAGAGAGAGAGAGAGAGAGAGAGAGAGAGAGAGAGAGAGAAATATGAAAAAGTGAAGAGAGAAGAGAGAGATAGTAATAAAGTAATGAGTTTTTTTAGTTTTGGGAGGAAATTTTTTGATTTTTGGGGGAAAACTTTTTGAAGGGAATTTTTTTTGGGAGGGTGAATTTGAGCCGTTGATTTGGTTTCAATTGAAGGAGAGCCACTTGATAGCTTTTCTTTGTGTTTTATTATATAGATAACATCAATTCTTTTTGTTCGCATTTGATTCGTGGCACAATTTTTTCTTTTCTATCTTAAATTTGATGACTTCGTATTCATACCAACTTCCACTACTCTACAATAGAAATTAATCTTGATTGTCCCTCGTAGCTTTTTTCTTTGTTAATCTTTTTTGAGGAGTTTCCAACAATTTTTTTTACCAGTCTCAACCTCATACACACCAATTCCTCTACCACATCAAGAACTACGAAAGTCGAAAACCTTATCAAGTTCAACATCAAGAAATACGAAAGTCGAAAACCTCATAAAGTTCAAATCTTTTTACCTCTAGAAGCAGTGATGGGGGCGAGGTAGGCCTGCTCGAACTCGGCTGTGAGTCTCGGGTCATTCGTCAACACGCAGAATTTGTGAGTCTTGGGTCATCTCCTCGTCGAAGATGATGAGATCGAAGATGATGAGATTTTTGGGGAGGGAGAGACGTTCGCGAGTGAGGAAGGGAGAGGGAGTATCGGGAGAGAAATAGAGAGGAGGCACCGCCGTCGAAAATCGATCTGAGTTTTTTTGGGGAGAGAGATGGATAGGAGGGTGGGTTTTTTTTATTTATTTAAATAATTAATTGGAGTTTAATTAGGTTGGGGTGAGATTATGATGTGTGGTTTAGATTTAGTTAGGTTAGGGTTAAATCTAATTGCGCTGTGTAGATTTAATTGATAGATTTAGTTAGGTTAGGGTTAGATCTAATGTAATTGTGTGGTGTAGATTTAATTGAGGTTGAATGCATAAAAATCACAGGTTTTCTACAAATGACAACTCTCCCATTATAATATTATAGATGGGTTCGACGCTATGCTTCTTGCTCGAGCTCTTCCAACAGTTCATGGACTCCATATAATGAGTTACGTGCTTAAATTGCTACTCAAGCTACTCTATCAACTCACTTGATCCTTACAATGAGTTTGGAGTCCCGCTTTTTTCTAGAGTTGCTCCCTCTAACTCCCTGACTCAATTTACCGGATGACAATGCAAAGAAGTCAAGAGTCAAGACGGAAACACTTGGGAAATCCTTGTCAACCTTCCAGTACAGGCGCTTAGCGCTTCGCGATAGAGAAATGAGGTTTTTGTGTGTGCCAAGTTCCTATTATATTCGCCAAGTATTCTCTGTCTCTTGGTAGAGAAAGGAGGTAAAAATGTTGGTGCAATTATAAGTTATTTGACAAATTTTTGATTAAGTGTTTCTACCGAGCTTCAGGCTTCAACATCGGTTAATCATGTTTTCTCTTTTGTGATCATTGAGTTCTATTTTCCTCAGCTTAATTACCAGATTGGTTTCCATCAAAGAGAAATAATGAATTAGAAAGATTTTGTTGGAAGATAATGTGAAATACCGCGCCGACAGTTTAGTTAAGAGATAACAATGTCACCATGCAAAACTCGTAAAGCATCCTGTAAAGTGCAAACCATAAGGAAAAGGAGCGACCTTTATCACACGCTAACATTTCTTTAATACTCAAATCCACTACAATTTTCTTTATATGGTTCAGATCAGATCATCAGAAGATCTCACTCAGTTACGGAATTGAAGAGTAAGTGAATAACTTAAGTAACATTGTTTATACCCCCGGGTTCTGTTCAGATCACTCCTAATAGTAGCTTGGGTGAAAGGTTTCGTGTTAAGAGTATGATACAAGGAGGCATTTCAAAGCATCCACTACATACATGTTCTAATGTTCACCTTGATTTTCTTTGAGATGTACAGGCAGCTTTGGATACGCTCATGTTGCATCCAAGGGTTATGAAATGTAAATTTCTAGAAAATTAATCTTATAAAGGCTTTTGAAATGCCCTCTACACATATTACTTGAACAGACTGGCTTTTGAAATGCCCTCTACATGTTGGTTTATAAGATTAATTTTCTAGAAATTTACATTTCATAACCTTTGGATGCAACATGAGCGTATCCAAAGCTGCATGTAGATCTCAAAGAAAATCAAGGTGAACATCAGAACATGCCCTTGGATGCACATATATTACTTGAACAGAGTGGGCTTTTGAAATGTCCTTTCTCCTTCCCCCTCCCATCGATGAGATCCCTGCAGAGAGTTCTGCAGAAAGTTGAGAAAGCTCGGTTGGTTGGCCAGCCACCACTGCATCCTCCTGATCCCTTGCGCTTTTATAGCGAGGCAACCAAGGTGGCGCCGCAGTCGTCCAATGATACCTATAGAGAGAGTTCTTTCAAGGTTCACGCTAGAGCTGATTCGGAGAGTCGAGTACGACGTACCTGCACCATTTTCAGTGAGAATTCCCGCCCTCTTACGGCGTTGGGCGCCAATGGACGTGTTTAGGTGATCGATGTAGCCGTCAAAAGCAATTTGTCCTCTGATATGGACAGTTCGCCTTCCCTTCCGCTCCCTAAGCATGAGTCCAAAGTGAGGGGTAAACTGATTTTTGTTGAGAAAGACGGGTGGAAAACCCAAACTAGAGTCCCTAGCCCCAAATCCAAGGATCCTAAGAATCATTTGGTCTCGAAGAGATTCAGACGTTTGGAGAACGGCGTTCTCGAACCTCTTTACTACAACTGTGGTAAATGGGGACATTGGAAGAGCGATTGCAAAGAAGCGACAAAATATTTTTATTGTAAGAGAAGGGGCCATGTTTCCACAGAGTGCAGGCGTCGGAGTTCTCTGAGTGACGAAGATGTTTCAATGGGCAGCGGTACAGGTCCTGACAAAACCTCCCTCAATGAGGCGAAGCATTCCATTGAAGTATCAAAGCATAAGCCTAGAGCTTGGGCTGAGAGGGGTACCTTGGTGCCTGAGTTGAAGCTTGGGGTGAGTGGTTCCATCGATAAGTCTGCAGCAGGGACACTGGAAGTAGGGAGGGTGGTCATTACACCCACGGCTAAGATGGAAGAGCTCGGGAATCGACTACGCTTTAGCGTGGTTGCGTCTATTTCTTTTGGACATCCCAATGAAGGAGTTCTCATCAAGGTGGTCCAAGACTTACGATTGGGATTGGACCACTAAACATTTTAGAGACGATGCATTTATCATCCCCTATTCGACGGAAGCTAGAGTGCAGATGGTGCTTAGCAAGAAATCTTTCTCAGGGGAGGGCTTCACCGTTGTTCTGTCGCGATGGAGTTTGGACTTCAGAGCTTTCAGAAGGGATCAATTAGAGTCGAGATAGTTGTTAATTTCCAACATTCCTTCGGAGTGTTGGAATAAAGAAGGCTTCCAGTCGTTGGTGAAACCGTTTGGATGGGTCGAAGAGTTAGACCAGGCAACCAAATTTCTTAACAAATTCGACATCGCTCGAATTAGGGTTAGCTCGCTTCATGGAACGTTAATTCCATCATCCATCTTCACTAGATACAAAGGCCTGACCTACAAGATGGATATCACAACTGAGGTGAAGAGATTTGCGTCGGGCCGCTCGTCAGTCGAAAAAGAAGAGAAATATAATTTGAAGGGTGCAAAGGAGTCTGGTTTGCGATTGTGTGAAAGGCGAGAGAGGCGTTCAGAGGTTGAAGACGACGTGCAACCATCGGATGCTCTTAATCCAACGGTGGATACTGAGGCTAGGGATTTTTTGAAATTGAACATGAGCGGTGACGTGGAGGTAGTGGCATGCGATTTTAGAGGTGCGCACAGTGTAGCAGCTAAGGTACTGTGCAAGGGGTCCACATCATGCCCCTCGCACAATACCAAAGCTGTTGTGTTGCCTCGGGGAGTGGTCACAGCGCCGGTCGGTTCAATTGTCGTTTCGAAGGAGTCAGCGTACGAGGAGCGAGGGGTTACATCTGTCAAAGGTCTTACATCTGTCAGGAGTACAGGGTAGGTTGATGGGACTACTATCTCAATATCTGAGGCTTTGCAATCTTCTATGCTAACTTGTAACCCCTGTTTTCCATTTTGTGTATTTTTTAGTGTATTTTTATTTTTGGTGTATTTCTCTCTTTGTATTTGATATGGCTAAAAATAGGGTTAAATCGGAACCGTCCAAATCGGGCATGAATCTTAAAGCTTGGGGGTAAAATGGTAATTTCACCTACAAACGGGTCTGAAATGGGTTATGGCTCTTCTTTCCAAAAGGCCCAATAACCCACGAACGGATCCATCTCAACTGGGTGCGGGTTCCAACCCGCAAGAAACCCGGTCCAGTTGGATAGAATTAGGGTTTATGATTATACTTAATCAACGGCCCTGATTCCTCCTATCCATTCACTGGGAAGTAGGGATTTGATCTTATCCCAAAACTGGTCCATATGGCGGCTATAAATACCCACCATCCCCCACCATTAACAGGTAATCAATCTTTTGCCAGTAAAAGCTCATTCATAATCTATTCTGATTACTGACTTGAGCGTCGGAGGGTGCATCGCCGGGATCAACTCCGGTGTATCACACTTTTTGCAGGTGAACGGCGGGAGTCAACGGTCAAACTCCGGTGGAAAGGTTTCAGGTTTGACTATTCAACATCCCTAAGAATCCACAAATTCTATCTGTTTGCCGCCACACCAGATTTAGCGGTAACTGATTGGCGCCATCTGTGGGAAACCATGAATAGCAACCCTTCCTCTTCCAATCGGTTAGATCATTTCCAACCATGCCTCCAAGGAAAATAAGATCCAGAGGGTCCAACCGTGGACCCACTCTTCCTCAACCACAACAGGAGATCCCCCTCCAAACTGTCCAGCCGCAGGGGCAACTCCCTCCTCAGCCTGATCAGGCCCCGCAGTAGGACCAACCTCCTCTTCAGAACCTTCAACCCCCGCGGGGTCAAACCAGGCCCCAGAATGCCGGTGCTGGGGTCTCCCGTCCGAACCATCAGAAACAACCTCTTCATCGTGACCACGTCTCCGTGCACAACCCCTTTAGTGTTTCGATGGCATCTCACAACCCCCGGCCTTCCGAAGACCTCCGCGATATCCTCATCAATCGGCAGAAAGAAGAGGACCTTCGCCACCATTTGGATGAAAGGCGGGCCTGTGAGGGAGCCTCCCACCAAGAACGTCCAAATGAGCGATCTCCTCGTCGCCGAGACTACAGGAGGTCCCCTCCTCACAGAAGACGAAGAGAGTCCCCTGAGCACCATAGGAGAAGGCCTCACTCTCCTGCCGTTCGGCAACCCCCAAGGGATGATAACGCACCTATCACCCGTGCCGAATTCCAGCAATTCCAAGAAACCATCTTGCAAGCCCTCAACATCTGACCGGACAACAACAATGCTCAAAGGGTCCCCACTCCTCCTCTGGTCCAAAGCCCTCGCCATCGGTCCCTAACTCCTTCCCCAGTTCCTAGCAACCGCCATCATGTTCCTAGTCCTCGCCACTCCCAAAGCTACTGTCGTCGTATCCCCCGCTCCCCTTCGTACGAAGACGAGTCCAGAGACTCATTTGGCTACCGTCAAAGGGATGATGCTGTCTATCATCGTCTCCACAAGATGGAGAGGCGTCTCGGCGAACTATACAAGGAAGAGGAGCTGAAAGGAAGGACCCTCCGTCCAAGCAGACCTCCCTTCTCTCGAACTATCATGGAGGCTCCCGTTCCAATAGGCTTCAAGCCCCCGCAGTTCGAGACTTACTCTGGGGAGTCAGACCCCGTGGACCACATCGCGAGCTTCAAGACCCTCATGTTGATCAACCAAGCATCCGATGCTCTATTGTGCAAAACCTTCCATGCCACTCTCAAAGGTTCGGCCCGGGAATGGTACTCTTTCCTTGCCCCATCCTCCATATTCTCCTTCGAACAATTTGAGACCCTCTTCGTCACCCACTTCGTGAGTAGCCGCCGCACCGAGAAGACTAGTATTTCGCAACTCTACCTCAGCCAGAAGAAGGGTGAGAAGCTCAGAGACTATGTGAAGCGGTTCACTGTGGAGGCTAGGTCTATTGCCTCCCTCGACCAATCGGTCGCTTCAGCAGCCTTCCAGTCAAATGTCCTTAACTTAAGCATTCGGTCCTCCCTAGCCAAAAAGCCCCCGCAAAACTTCTCTGACCTCCTTCTCAGAAGCGAGAAGTATATCCGGGCTGAGGAAGCTGAGCATCGCCCCACTTTTGAGGGGTCTTCCTCCGGGATCAAGAGAAATGCAGCTGAAGAAGAGGGAGCTAAGAAGCTCCAGAAGGACAACGGGGGTCAGCGTCACCCCATCCCAGATTCGAGAAGTCTACCCCTCTTAACACCAACATTTCCATTATTCTCATGGAGGTTGAGAAGGAAAGGGTTCTGCCTTCTGCCCCGAAGATGAATACCCTTGGCAAGAAGAGGAACAAAGATCAGTGGTGCCGGTATCACCGAGACCACGACCACGACACCAATGATTGTCGGGCCCTAAAGAATGAAATTGAGGCCCTTATCTAGAGGGGGCAGCTGTCTAAATTTGTTAGAAAGGAACGAATTGACCTTCCTCCTCCCCAGGGGGGCTAACAAGCATCCTGAAAGATGCGATGAGACTCCCGAGTTTGAAGAGGAACGCATCTTGCATCTCATTCATGGAGGTCCTATGGGAGGAACCTCCAACTCTTCTCGAAAGGCTTTTATACGAGAAGTCAATTCGGTTCACGGTATACCTCCCCCTAAGGGCCTCGGAGTCCCGATCGCTTTTTCAGATGAAGACCTTGACGGTGTCCGAACCCCCCATTGTGATGCACTAGTGATCAACCTCCATATGGCGAATTTTAAAGTGGAGGGAATCCTAGTGGACAATGGTAGCTCCGTTAACATCCTCTTCCTGACGGCCTTCCGAGGACTTAAGTTATCGGGGGACAGGCTCAAGCCCACTGGCTACACGCTCCATGGGTTCACGGGAGTGCCAGTGACTATTGAAGGGGTAATCACCCTCGACGTAACCGCTGGCAAAACTCCTACTACCCGAACGGAGCCGATGGACTTCATGGTTGTCGACATCCCAGCTGCTTACAATGTGATTCTAGGCCGACCTGGCCTAGCTGCTTCAGAAGCCGTCCTGTCGGCTTATCATCTTAAGATGAAATTCCCTACCAGGGCAGGAGTAGGGGAAGTAAAAGGTAGTCAAAAGATGGCCCGCAAGTGTTACATGACCTCCATCGGGGGTCCTGTCCTCTCCCTCGAGACTCTTGAGATTCCCTAAGAGAATGTCCGACTTATGTCCGAACCGGTGGATGAGCTGGAGGAAGTGCTCTTTTCCGAGCAAGATCCGAACCGCACATTCTTTATCAGCAAGACCCTCCCATCTTCCCTATGCTCTGACATAATCCAATGCATCAGAAAGAACCATGACCTCTTCGCCTGGTCAGCTGCTAACATGCCAGGAATCTCCGAGGAGCTCCTCGTCCACCACCTGAGCGTTGCTCCGGGGTCCAAACCGGTCCAACAGAAGAGGCACAAATTTGTCCCTGAGCTCCAGCAAGCCATAAAGGAAGAAGTGGACAAGCTCCTCAAAGCTCGATTCATACAAGAGGTTAACTATCCCGAATGGCTCTCTAATGTTGTTATGGTTAAGAAGGCCAACGGAACTTGGAGAATTTGCATCGACTTTACGGACCTGAACAAAGCATGCCCTAAGGATCCTTTCCCTATCCCCAGTATCGACACCTTGATCGATGCTACCTCGGGTCATGAGCTGCTCAGCTTCATGGATGCCTTCTCCGGGTATAATTAGATCAGGATGTTCCCTCAGAATATCCCGAAGACCTCCTTTGTGACCGATCAAGGACTCTATTGCTATAGGGTAATTCCCTTCGGGCTGAAGAATGCCGGTGCGACCTACCAACGCCTCGTCAATAAAGTCTTCCAGAATCAGATCGGCCGAAACATGGAAGTGTATGTTGATGATATTCTAGTTAAGAGCATCCATGGGGCCGACCATGTTGCCGATCTACAAGAAGCTTTCGATGTGCTGAGGAAGCACAATATGAGACTGAACCTGAACAAGTGTGCGTTCGGGGTCTCTTCGGGCAAGTTCCTAGGCTTCATGGTCAGCCAAAGAGGGATCAAAGCCAACCCCGAGAAGATCAAAGCCATACTGGACATGGCCCCTCCAACAAGTGTGAAAGAGGTTCATAAGCTCACAGGATGCCTCGCGTCCATAGAGCACTTCCTGTCTAAGGCAGGGGAGAAGTGTCTTCCATTCTTTATAGCCCTCAGGGGGGCTAAGGGCTTCGAGTGGGGCCAACAGCAGCAAGAATCATTCGATCAACTGAAAGCCTATCTGGTCAACCCCCCTATCCTCCGCAAGCCTATCCCCGGGAAAACACTCTACCTCTACCTAGCTGCCTTCGAGCAAACCCTCATCGCTGTTCTAGTAAGGGAAGAAGACAAGGCTCAAAAGCCTATCTATTATGTGAGCAAGGTACTTCGGGATGCCGAGCTCCGCTATCCAAGATTGGAGAAAATAGCATACGCCTTGGTTATGGCAGCCAGGAAGCTCCGCCCTTATTTTCAATCCCACTCGGTGGTTGTTCTTACCGACCAGCCACTTAAGCAAGTCCTACATAAGCCCAAGACCTCCGGGCGTCTGATGAAGTGGTCGATTGAGCTGAGTCAGCATGACATATCTTACCAGCCTCACACCGCAATCAAGGCCCAAGCCTTAGCTGAATTTATTGTTGAGAGCACAATCCCAGAGATCAGTCAAGCAGCGAACGGGCCTCCTATCTGGACAGTATACGTAGACGGATCCTCTTGCACTGAAGGGAGCGGAGTCGGGGTCATTCTGGCAGGCCCAGATGACTTCGTCCTCCAATACTCCCTCCGCATCAACTTAAAGCCTCCAATAACGAAGCCGAATATGAGGCCCTCATAGCAGGCCTGGGGTATGGCGCGCAAGGCAGGGCGCAACGCATCCGAATATTCAGTGGCTCACAGTTGGTCGTGAATCAAGTCTTAGGAGAGTATGAGGCGCGAGACGACCGAATGGCTAAGTACATAGCCAAGGTCCAAAGTCTCATGGCTTCATTCGATGAGGCACAAATTCAGCGGATCCCTAGAGAAGAAAATTTCCAAGCAGATGCCCTCTCCAAATTGGCCTCCTCCTCCCTTCAAGATTTCGAGCAGACCGTCCTGATTGAAGTGCTCCTAAGACTGAGCATAGAAGAAGAAACCCCCGACTCGATGGAGTCGCTGCCCATCCAACTTCAGGAAAACTGGATGAAACCTTTGATAGAATTCCTCAGGGATGGGCTCCTCCCCGAAGATCCTAAAGAAGCTCGTCGAGTCCGAACAAGAGCGGAGCGGTACACCCTTGTTGAAGGAGTCTTGTACAAACGCTCATACACCCAAGTAGACGGCAAACCCTACTTGAGATGCCTCTCCTCGGAAGAAGCCTCATATGTCTTGCATGAACTCCACGAAGGTGTAGGCGGAGCCCATTCAGGGTCAAGGTCCCTCGCCAGGAAAGTGTTGAACTATGGATATTTTTGGCCTACCCTGCTTCGCGATGCCGAACAGCAGGTGCAGCGATGCAGCCCATGTTAGCAGTTCTCCAACATCCGCCGACTACGCCAAGCTCAACTCACATATCTTTCAAGCCCGATTCCCTTCACGATGTGAGGGATGGACTTGCTAGGTTCATTTCCACCAGCTCCGGGTCAACTCAAGTTCCTAGTCGTGGCAATTGACTATTTTTCTAAGTGGATCGAGGCCGAGCCGTTGGCTACAATTACAGAGTACAAAGTACTGCAGTTCTTTTGAAAAAAACATCATCTGTAGGTTCGGCGTGCCTCGGGTCCTAATAACAGATAATGGAACACAGTTTACAGGGGCCGCATTCCGATCTCTGTGTGAAGTCCTCGCCATTCAGCAATGCTTCTCCTCCGTCTCCCATCCTCAATCAAATGGCCAAGTGGAAAATACCAACCGGCAGATCCTCTCCGGTATCAAGAAGAGGCTAGATAAGTCGGCCAAAGGCTTATGGGCGGAACAGCTTCCCAACGTACTGTGGAACTACCGCACTACGAAACGGACCCCCACAGGAGAGTTTCCCTTCAATCTCACCTATGGGTCCAAGGCTGTAATCCCCCTAGAGGTTGGACTACCATCCTCTCGTCTTGTTGCCTATGACGAAGAACAGAATGCCAGAGAGCTCCGGGTGAATTTGGACTTGATTGATGAGTTGCGTCAAAAAGAGCTTCAATTCGACAGCAAAATTATCGGAGAAGGATTGAGCAGGCCTACAACAAAAGGGTCCGTCCTACCGATCTCAAGGAAGGGGACTTAGTCCTCAGAAAACTAGCTATCTCCTTCCCAAGCCAAAAGAGTAAGCTAGTTCTGAATTGGGAAGGACTCTACAAGATCACCAAGGTAGTCCGGCCCGGAACGTACCGTCTTGAAGACCTTGAAGGCAGAGAGGTACCCAGGACTTGGAATGCCGACCATCTACTGAAGTACCAAGTGAGCGCCTGAACGGCTCTCTAAGTACCTTCAGATGTCGAGCCATTCTTTTCTTTTCACTTGTATTTTGCTTCTTTATTTTCTCAAAGTAATAATGGCTTGCAACTTAGAAGCAGCCGATTAGCAGTTATCAATAAAGAGCTTCTTTTCTCCCATATTTTCCTTGCGATTACTTTTATCTCTCTGTGTAAGGCCTTTAATTTCTTTTACTCAAACAACGAGTTCGGAGTCCAAAACTTGGCTCGATTCCGCTTTGCAAGCTCGCTCTTAAGCGAGCTAGAAGTGGTTCGCCATTCGGAATTGCTTCCACAACTGTTGAAACAAACTCGAATGACGTGTTCGGAGTCCAAAACTTGGCTTGGCTCCGCTTTGCAAGCTCTCTCTTAAGCGAGCTAGAAGTGGTTCTCCATTCGGAATTGCTCCCACAACCGTTGAAACTCACTCAAACGACGAGTTCGGAATCCAACACATGGCTCAATTCCGCTTCGTAAGCTCACTCTTAAGCAAGCTAGAAGTGGTTCGCCATTCGGAATTGCTCCCACAACCGTTGAAACTCACTCAAATGACGAGTTCGGAGTCCAACACTTGGCTCAATTCCGCTTCGCAAGCTCGCTCTTAAGTGAGCTAGAAGTGGTTTGCCACTCGGAATTGCTCCCACAACCGTTGAAACAAACTCGAACAACGTGTTTGGAGTCCAAAACTTGGCTCGACTCTGCTTTGCAAGCTCGCTCTTAAGCGAGCAAGAAGTGGTTCGCCATTCGGAATTGCTCCCACAATCGTTGAAATTCACTCAAACGACGAGTTCGGAGTCCAAAACTTGGCTCAATTCCGCTTCGCAAGCTCGCTCCTATGAGCTAGATGTGGTTCGCCATTCGGAATTGCTCCCGCAACCATTGAAACTCACTCAAACGACGAGTTTGGAGTCCAACACTTGGCTCGATTCCGCTTCGCAAGCTCGCTCTTAAGCGAGGTAGAAGTGGTTCGCCATTCGCAATTGCTCCCACAACCGTTGAAACCTACTCGAACGATGCGTTCGAAATCCCAAGCACTTGGCCAGATAACTGGCGAAGTTTCTACAGTTATACTAGACATGGGAGAAGAGTACTTGGGGAGCTAACCTTTGGTTCTTATGGTTCGTCTAAAGTTGAAGTAATTCTTCAAAAGGCTGCTCTCCACTGCAAGAAACTGGCTTCTCTCATAATTCGCAGTAGCTCTAATATGGGGAACTGCTCCCACAACCGTCGGAATCTCCCCTGGCAAGCAAGTACCAAACAAACAAGTACCAAACAAACAAGCACCCAACAAACAACAAGTACCAACACACAAATGCTAGAAAGTAAAACGAGCTTTCACTTCTATAAAAGTTCAGAGGAACTCAAGTTACAAGGCCCTACTTCACTACAAGGGACTACAAAGACTCAAAGAAGCATGATTACAACAACTTATTCAATGCCTCTTCGGAATGGGAATGTTTCGGTTCAGAGACACCCGGGGATGGCGTCGCCTAACCACGGGGCTCGTCTCTAGACCAACAAACTGAGATGCCTCTTTAGCACTGCCTCTGACCATGGCCCCAACCGAAGCGCCACTAGACGAAGCAGCCACCCCACTATGAGCGTCAGCCGGGCTCCACCTAACCGCAGGCGAATGAGTCGCGAGCTCGTAAAATGAGATTCCCTTCTCACTCTCTTCGCGAGTACACGATGTGCTTCTAACATTAATCCGTTCTGGCTGAGGTTTGAGTCGAGCAACTTCCTTCTCGAGCTCGACGATCCGATCCTTCAGGGAGTCGTCCTTCACAGATATCTTAAATCGAGGAAGTCGAGCGGGGCCTTCAGTGCCAGAGCTATCGGCTATAACTCGACGAAGATGGGTCACTTCGATACTTTTGTCGACCGTAACCCTCCTCAACTTGTCAACCTTTGCCGTCAACTCGTCACGCTCGGCCATCAACTTACCCACCGCCGAAGCTAACTCCTCTTCCTCTGCCAAAAGTTCTTCTTCAGCTATCTCCAAATGGTGAACCTCCGCCAGTTCGCCTTTCTCTTGTGTAACGTCGAATAACGCCTTCCTGAGCAACTCCACCTCGCCTTCAAGATGAACCTAGCGAGCTCGCTTTCGTAATTGTTTCAACTCGGAGAGATATCCCCTCGACATCGCCTTGAGATCCTCTAGTTCCAACTTGCTTTTGAGGAAACACTATCGGATGCGGGAGAGGGCCCGCTTCGCTGCTTTCAAGTTAGTGCGAAGACGAGAGGTCTCGGCTACTGAACTCGACTCGACAACCTGAAAAATTGAAAGCATATCAACACGAAGAACAAGTGGCAGTGCCCAACACTTAGCCAAATCTCAAGATAACTATTTTCAAGATTCAAGAAAAGACTTCAACACTTAGCGAGTTTGCCAAAAACCAAATTTTTATTGATACCCAAAAAGCGGTGGCCAGTCCGCTACAAGGTAGTACATCAAAAAAGAAAGAATTTTTTTTTACTACAAGAGCAAGAAGATCAAGGGGCCACCTTGGGCGGTAGCTCGGAAATAGGAACCTCGGTAGATGGCCCCTCGTCCTCCTCCGCTTCGACTCGGGGGTCGGCTACGATCTGGTCAACCCGTTCTTCCGCCACCACAGCCTCGGGGTCAGCAGGAGCATCGTCACCTTGTTGCTTGTCCTCCTCCTCCTCTTTCTCTTCCCCTTCGGCTTCTTCTTCGGCACCATGCTCGGCAATCGGACCCCACAGCCTGTACCCCGACCTGTCAAAGCCGGGGACTCGAACCTCGACGTGCTCGAGCGCGGTGGCATAAGAAAGCTCCATATTTGCCGCCATGTGCTTCTTAGCCTCGGCCTCAATCTTTGCCCTAGCCTTCTCCATAGCCTTGGCTTGTTGCAGCTTCACTACCTCCAAAGCCCCCGCCGCTGCGGCCTTTTCCTCGGCTGCCTTTGCGACCTCCGAAGCAAGCTTCTCCTTCACTTGCGCTAGGGCCACCTCAAGGTCGGCGACCTGGGCTGCCAGAGCGTCCGAACGGCGCTGCTCAGCTTCAAGCTGTTTCACGGCCCTCGCCCGCTCCGCTCGGTCTTTGTCGCTGAGGGCCTTCAGCTCCCTCTCCTGCTCGACGTACTCCTCGAGGAGATAGCTGAAGTGGCAAGTGGCATGCATGGAGAAGCAGTTAGAACACCTGAAATCCGAGCTAAAAACTTAGAAAATTTTTGAGAAAAATTCGGAAATAGCAAAGAGATTTACCGACATAAGTGACCGAGCTACTTCGAGGGCATCGTCACCCATCGTCCCCGCCTTCAGCACGGCTCGGTCCTTCGGGGTTGGGAGATGGCGAAAAGCTTGCATGCTCATCACCGAATCCCCTAAGAAGCAGTCACGGTTCATCACCCGCCAATTGGGGACGAACAACTTCTTGTGGGCCTCGGTCAGTATCACCTATGCCTGCTCGGTCAAGGGCGGGGCCTCAAGCGCCAGCGCCGCCGAGACGGAGAAGCCCTCATCTACAGGGGCAGAGGGGGTCGGCTGGACAACGACCACCGAGGACGGCTCCCAAGGAGAAGTGGTGACGACTGCCGAAGGAGCCTTGGAGGGTCGGCCAGACGAGGGACCCGTGGTCGTCCTCTTCCTCTTCTTGTCGTAGGCGGCTTTGCTTCATTCCGCCATCATATCCTTGAAGTCCATGTTCGGAGCCTCTGTCCAAGTGAAAGGGAAAAACTAGTTAGAACAAAAAAAATGTACAAGGCATTAAAGAAAAACAAAGCACAAGGAGATGTCAGGAGCGTACTCGGGTTGATCGGACTAAGGTCCGACCGGTGCAACACCTCCTCGGTCATTTCCCTCCAACTTAACATCGGAAGGCCGATCAACTTCGCCGCCACCTCTGCCTCGGCCAGGGTCAGCACCGGCTCGGCCTTTGCGTACTTCGGCACCTCCTCCTTCCACCGGATCGGGAAGTCCCACACCGAGGGCCCCTTAATCAGTAAAAACTTTCCCTTACACGACTTTATCGAGTCGGGATTCTCTATCAGCTTAACTCCTTTCCGAGGCGACAGATAGTAGCGAGGCTCGAGCTTGCTCATCTTATTGATTCGATATAAACTTCGGAGGATGACGAGCTCCGGCTCCACTTTGGCTGTTCGGCATTGCAGCAGAAAACCGAGCACGTGGCGCCACGTATTCGGCATGAACTGCATGGGGCACAGTCCATACCACCGAAGGACTACCGTCACGAAGGAATGAAGGGAGAAGCGCAGGCCGGCGTTCAACGCGTTGTAGGCAAAGAAGCATGTGTTCGGCGGGAAGACTGTGTTCGCTCACACCCCGGGGCCGGGGAGAACCAGTGTGTACTCTTGAGGGATGGCGAAACCCTTCCTGGTCCGGAGTAGGTCCCGCTCGGTTAGAGCCGAGGGGATGTCGTCCACCTCGGTGACATCCCTCGGATCGTTCTCCTCGTAGGTCTCCGAGCGACCAATGAAAGCCTTAGCCAGCAACTCGCCGTTGTACTGCCTTATCCCTTCATGTCCGGATAACACGGTCGACAACTGACCCATTGTGCCCGCTCGTCTCTCAGTCTCCACCACCGTCCCGATGACCGAAGACCGGACCACTTCCTTCCCCTTCTCCTCGGCCACAGACGACCCTACTATCTCCTTCCCCTTCCTTCGGCTTACCACTTCTTTCCCTTCCTAGGCATTCTGACCCCCTGAGGATGATGCCTCACTACCCGAGGATACTCGTGACATCTCGTAGAATAAGTAACTAAAGTTAAATAAACTGACCTTTGATTTGACGTCTACGGTCGGAAAAAACTTCACCGAAAATTGCCTGGCCTTCGCGACAGCTAGCACAACCGCCCTTGAGCTCAAATCTTCGCTAGCAGTGAAACTCGAGAGCAAAAGTAAAATTTGAGAGTAAAACTGAAAGAATGAGCTAAGGGGTGGGGGGGGGTGAGAACTTATAGCCAAAGAGGCAACGGTTGGGCTTTTGTAACGCTTGGGGGCCCATTAAGGGAGACAGAACGACAAAATGGGGAAAGCTGCAACGATTCAGAGGAAGGTCACGACGGTTTACTTAACATCGCAGTCCGGCAATTCGTAACTTACCGAGCCACCGAGGCACTCTGCCGAGCTACCGGGGCACCGACCTCCACATATGGAGAAAAATGCCGCCGAGCCACTTTCACCGTCAGATTGTCTCAAAATTTGTGTCCAAACCTGGTGAACGGCTCTGATCACGCAACGCCCACAAAACGACAAGATAACATTTTCTCGTGATCCGAACCTCCAATTTCGAGATCCATGCCATAATGAGCGCTCCAGATCTAACCACGTGGCTCGACGACTCGTAACTTGCCGAGCCATCGAGGCACTCTGCCGAGCTACCGGGGCACCGACCTCCACATATGGAGAAAAATGCTGCCGAGCCACTTTCACCGTCAGATAGTCTCAAAATTCGTGTCCAAATCTGATGAACGACTCAGATCACGCCACGCCCATAAAATGACAAGATAATGTTTTCTCGTGATCTGAACCTCCAATTTCGAGATCTGCGCCATGATGAGCGCTCCAGATCCAACCACGTGGCTCGACGACTCGTAACTTGCCGAGCCACCGAGGCACTCTGCCGAGCTACCGGGGCACCAACCTTCACATATGGAGAAAAATGTTGCCGAGCCACTTTCACCGTCAGATTGTTTCAAAATTCGTGTCCAAATCTGATGAACGGATCAGATCACGCCACGCCCACAAAACGACAAGATAACATTTTCTCGTGATCTGAACCTCTAATTTCGAGATCCGTGCCATGATGAGCGCTCCAGATCCAACCACGTGGCTCGACAACTCATAACTTACCGAGCCACCGAGGCACTCTACCGAGCTACCGGGGCACCGACCTCCACATATGGAGAAAAATGCCGCCGAGCCACTCTCACCATCAGATTGTCTCAAAATACGTGTCCAAATCTGATGAACGGATCAGATCACGCCACGCTCACAAAATGACAAGATAACATTTTCTCGTGATCTGAACCTCCAACCTCGAGATTTGTGCCAGGATGAACGCACCAGATCAAGCCACGTGGACCAACGGCTCGTCCCGATCTGCCGAGCTACCAAGGCGTTCTGCCGAGCTACCGAGCATGTAGAACCCCGTATTTTTACAATATCATTTTTAAAGGTTTATAAATGATTAAAATGATTTTTGGGGATTTAATAAATATTTTCAGGAAAATTTATCTTTTTCCACGTGCAAAACACGTGCAAATACTTTCTTGAGAAATTCAAAAGTCAAGTTTTCTTCATGGAAAACCATTATTTAATATTTGGGATTTATTTATTATTTTTCCAGATTTTTCTGAGATTAATTGGATCTATTTGCAAATTTTGAGAAAAGAAGGACCTTTTTGTAAATTTGTCATTTTTAGGGGTTAAAATGCAAATATGTATTTTCTGGATGTTTTGAACAGTACCGGTTGAGATTAATGTGTATATTTTACTTTTAAATCCTAATTTAAATGATTTGTATTGAGTTTCCAAGAATAGAGCTATATACGTAAAGTTATATTTTGAAGGGATTGTTTTGCAAAAGTATTTGGGAAACCCTAAACTCTTATTCCGGATATTTAAAAGGAATTTGCAGCCGTCATTCGCTGCACAATATAGAATTTTGTGATCTTGGGGAGAATCAAGGGGAGGAATTTGGATCTCGCAAAAAGGGAGGCATTTTCGTTGGATCTCTTCATTCCTAAGGTGAGTGATATGAACTTTGTTTTGTTGTTTGATTTAGGGAGTGATGTAAATTTTGTTTGTTGTATTGATTTACGCGAATGATTGTCACGTTGTTTGTTTTGACATGTTTGTTTATTTAGTGAATTTTGTATGTGAGCGATGCAATGGTTGTGGTTTGGATTATGTATGTGAAATCTATGAATGTTTAGTAGATTTTGGTTGATAAAATTGTTATTGCTAGAAAGCATATTTCAGAATTGAGTATGATTAAGACAATAAGGAATTGGATGGATGAACATCTGGATCTTGTGATTTCAAATCAGATTTTTGGTTATGAGTTATGGAAGAATTTCTGTATTGAGAAATCCTAATGGAAGAATTAGGAATTAAGAACTTGAGAATTATGTTTTGAGAAAATTGGTTGATTTGAGGAATGTATCCGAACTGAGGATTCTTTGAGATCGACATTTCTGTACGAATACAAATTATTGTAATAAACAATGATTTCTTTTAGAAAACCCTAATTTTGATTATCATGTACAACCAAAACTATGTAGTCTGTAGGCCGGCAGTCGACTGGTAGACCTTTCAGTCGACTGGTACGACCCGGCTGCTGTGATCTTTAGTTTCCTTGAAATTACGTTCTGGACAGTCGACTTAGACCCTTTTTAGTCGACTGGTAAACTTAGAACTTATTTTGAAAAATTATTGTGGATTCCTCTTTGGACAGTCCACCTATAATATTTTAAGTCGACTTATAACACTTAGATATTTTCTTGAAAACTACTGAAATTTCTCTCAGGTAAGTCGACCTATGACCTTCTTAAGTTGACTTATAATACTTAACTTATTTTCTAAAAATCATGAAATTTTCCCTCTGGACAGTCGACTTACTACAGTATTAGTCGACTGGTTCTGATGTGTTCTCGTAAACTTGAATGTTCTTTCAAATGATTTACTCTTCAAATGTTTTAAAGCTATACTTTATCTTCTATTAAATCTATGAGTTCAGGATGTTCAGTTGAGCAGTTTAAGATGTGAGTTTGGTTGAGATATTTGAGTTGAGTCTCTAGAGGATGAGTGTGACCCTAGTATACCGGCGTTTGAGTTAATGATGTTTGGGACTGTTGAGGCATTTCAGTTGTTCAGTTTTGAGTTAAGTCCGGTAGGGTACACCAACTCTAGGAGATTCGTTGAGTAATTAAGTAACCCAAAAATAATAAGGACAGACACTAGTGGTGATATGATGAACGGGAACATGGGTCAAGTACCTCAGTATGGCTTTCGGTGTGGGATTTAATCTCCGGAATTATCCAAGTAACTTACTTGTGGTGTGGGATTTATCTCCGGAATTATCCAGGTAATTTCTTGTGGTGTAGGATTGATCTCCGGAATTATCAGAGTCGAGGCGAAGCACATGTGGTATTCATGTGATGATGTGTCAATGTTTCGGTGTGGGATGATCTCCGGAATTATCCACGTAAATTACCTGTGGTGTGGGATTTATCTCCAGAATTATCGGGCATGGGCTAATACTCACAGTTTACCTTTATCTCGTAGTAGTCATCGTGTTAGGATTAGTTGCATAGCGGGGATTGAACCCTACTATTTGGATACGTTAAGGGCTTGCACCGAACCTATGTACTATGGAATGCATAGACTTCGACAAGTACGCATTAGAGAGTCCGCATATATAAATTGTGTTTTCTTGACTTGGTTTTATGCATGTGGTTTTCCTGTTTTCCACACTTGATACTTGTTTTAGATTTACTTATTGTTTACGTGTTTCCTTGCTACGTTATATTTTGTGTATTCTAGTTTATTACATGTTGTTTAAGAATCCATTTTTAATGTGCATTTATGTTTTTTGTTTGTTTATATCTCTCACACCATTTATGGCTGACCCCTTTAGTTTTGGGGGTTAGGGATCATCTCTAGCCTCATGTGATACAGGTTGTCGCCTAGAGCTTGGAGGTTTGGATGCTTGAGATAGTTTTTGAGATAAATGGATTTAATAGAGTTTTGTGTAAAGTTGTAAAAGACTGTGTTGTGAATAAAAGAAAATTTCGATTTGTGATGTTTTAAATTCCGCTGTGCTTTGTAAAAGATTATTGTAATAAAAGTTGGAAAATTTTTATTGGTGTTAGTTGTGTTTAATGTTACATTGAAGTTGATGTTGGAAATGTGCCACGTATTTTCTAAGATATCATATTAGGAATTTCGGGCGCTACAGAGATTGGTATCAGAGCATGCTTCAATAGTAATAATAAACATGGCATAAAAATAACCTAGGTGTGGACACTAGAGTGTGAGTACCTAGGTGTGGACATTAAAGAGTGAGTATCACATAGAACTGAAACATGATGTTTTACCTTTGGGACACAAATGAGGTTTGCCAAAGGGTATTGATTTGAGTATGAATTGTGTGTGGTGCTCTAACTTTTCCCTCGTTTTGCAGTATCAGTATGGTTGCACCCAGGCCCAGGAATGGTGGTAACAATGAGGATGGATCTGGAAGTTCTCGAGGAACTGGAATTGACCTTGAGGCCGAATTTGCCAAGGTGTATCAGACCCTGAATGCGCTAATGACATTTAATTTGGCACAAAGTCAGAATCAGAATCAGAATCAGCAGCAGAATTATGGAGCTGGACCGGGATTGGTTAACGCCGATCCTATCAAGCAGATCGAGTCCTTCAGAAGGATGAGGCCGCCAGTTTTTGAGGGGCAATCTGATCCAACCGCAGCTGACAATTGGATTAGGAGGATGGAGACAATCTTCGAGGTATCGGAGACTCCGGTAGCCAGCAAGGTGAAGTTGGCTACGATGCAGCTGGAAAAGGACGCTGGTGTCTGGTGGGAATCGCTGAAGAGGACTTTGGGAGAACAGCCGATGACTTGGGAAGCTTTTCTGGAGGAATTCTGGGATCGCTTCTTTCCCCTAGATGTTCAGGAGAAGAAGGCGACCGAGTTCTTGAATCTTCAGCAGGGTAGCATGACCGTACGAGAGTATGAGACCAAGTTTGCTCAACTTTTGAGGTATGCGCCAAAGTTGGTCATTGACGAGGCGAAGAAGGCCAAGAAGTTTGAGCAGGGTTTGAGGCCAAACTTGAGGTCGAGAATGATCCCGTTGGGCATAAGAAGGTTCAACGAGCTGGTCAGGAGAGCAGCTATGACTGAGGAGGACATGGACCAGTTTCAGAAGAGGCAAGATACATGGAACCGGAACAAGAGGCCAGCTTCAGGTCAGAGTGGGAAGGGATTTGTAATATCCCGATCGACTATTAATAATATTATTTTGTTAGCATCCGACTACTTGTTTATTTTTATATTTTCCTTTCACAATTGAGTTATCTTTTAATTAGGAATTATTTGTTAGCTAAACCTAGGGTTACAAAGACATAAGAGATTAAAATTTCTTCTAGAACAATTTCTCCTCCACATCACCTTTCCCCCACATAACACCTCCCCCACTTCCCCCTCCTCTCCTAAGCATGGCCGGCCCCCAATTCATGGGGGGGGCTTATGTGCAAATATGTAGGTGCACATTTGCACTCTCCACCCCTCTCTCCTCCTATAATACCCCCTTCCTTCACCATAGTCTCATTTTAGAAAGATCAAAAAGAAAGAAAGGAAAAGAAAGAACGAAAGGAAAAGAATGAGTGAACTAACTTGAGAGTTTTTCTTTGTAGGTTTAGTAGGGATTCTAAGAGCTTAGGAGAAAGAGTAGGAGTGATAGCAAGTCCTTCCTACAAGAAAAGAAGGTGGGGGTTTCTCCTTGTTTGCTTATTTGTTTGTTGTTTGTTTGAATTATTGTTTTGATGCTTCTTCTTCTTCTTATCCTCCTTGTTTACTTTTCTTTTGGTGTGGTTGTTTTTATAGTAGTGTGGTTGTATGGGTTTATTATCTTGTATGTTATAGTATAACCACCAAAAAAAAGGGAAAAAGAATGATAAGAACTTCCATGGAACACATAAGGAAAGAATGTTATTAGTAGTTATTGTTTGACTAATAAAAGAACTAACTACTTGGACTATTTCATTAAGCATATGGAACAATGGCATAAGAAGGAGGAATGGTGGAGTTGATTGTGTTATTGAATGAACAAAATTGACATAAACATATGCATATGTGTGTACATACCCATTGGGATGTAGAACTCAAAATTGACATAAGCATAGTAGAATTTTTGTATGCATTGAAGTAGTAAACTCAAAAAATAAACTCCTACTCTTTTGCTATTTTTACTCTTTACTTGAGATGCTAATTGTAGTTACAAAAGAAAAAGGAAAAAGAAAGGAATGCTAAGTAGGATTGCAACTCATTATGTGTAATTGTAGATCATAAAGAAAGAAAGAAAGAAGGAAAGATAAATAGTCCTTGTAATAGCTAGTAACTAATTAACCATGCTTAGATGATTAGAAAATACCATGCTTAATTGTTGTTTATGCTTAAGTTAAGGTAACTATCCATGGTTAGTTGTAGTAAATTTTTATGTTATGTTCTACCATGCTAGAATTGTGTAGGAACTCATACTATGTTGTAGATTGATACTTAACTAGTATACATGTCTAGAATGTTACTAAAATGTACACCATGCTTTATGTTAATATAAAAAATACTTACCATGTTTAGGAATGATGTATACCATGCTAAGTGTATAAACATGCTTAGAATGTTGTAGGATTTATATTAAAAATACCTACCATGTTTAGGAATGATGTATACCATGCTAAGTGTATAAACATGCTTAGAATGTTGTAGGATTTATATAAAAAATACCTACCATGTTTAGGAATGATGCATACCATGCTAAGTGTATAAACATGCTTAGAATGTTGTAGGATTTATATTGAAAATACCTATCATGTTTAGGAATGATGTATACCATGCTAAGTGTATAAACATGCTTAGAATGTTGTAGGATTTATATTAAAAATACCTACCATGTTTAGGAATGATGTATACCCTGTTAAGTGTATAAACATGCTTAGAATGTTGTAGGATCTAAATTAAAAATACCTACCATGCCTTGGAGTGTTGTATGTTCATACTAGTTATATACCCATGCTTGGATTGTGGTGATTGATCATGATAAGTAGTAAGCATCCATGCTTAAGTTGTAACTTATGCTCAATTGTAGTAAGTCTCATGTTTAGATTGTAGTAACTATCCATGCTTAAGATTGTTACAAGTGCATGCTAAATCGCATTCATAATTAAGTATGTTGTAAGTTGATGGCTATGTCATATATACCATGATTAATTGTTGTAGGTTGATGCTTGCAATTGCATACCATGCTTGAATTGCCATAGGTTAAGTAATAAGAAAGAACCCATGGACTCTAGTCGAGTAGGTTCTAAATTGAGATGGAACCATAGTATATGAGCACCCTTCATTTGTAGTAATAAGGGTTGAGAAGTTCTAATAGTTGTAGCTTGACAAAAAGCTAGTTTAGGGTATTCAAGTACCCTAGGGGTCGTCGACCATCAAGACCGCATCCTACCCCCTTAGAATAAATGGATAGATCTCACCTCGGGCGTCGACGGATCTTAATCGATTTAGGTTGACCGTGGGCCGAGAGTGTTGGTAGAATCCGAGTTAGGGGTAGAGATGAGTGAGAGAGATATTATTACCAGAGTCTTGGATCGAGGGACCACGAGTCGGACCCCGACAATCTAAGTTAGAAATTATGTAAGATTGTATAGGAGTAGTGACATCATTAGGGTAGTGACTTATAAAATCATTACTTAACCTTTTTGCCGGAAAGAAGGGGAGTTGGTAGTAGGGTGCACCGTACGACCAACCCTTTCTTTGGGGCCGATCATAGGTGGTGTTATTGGGTTGTACCTTCCCGTCAAAGGGATACGTACGGTGCCTTCTCACAAGTTGGGAGCACGGGTTGCGTATCTCGCTCTGTTAATTCCTGAAGTACCGTGGCTTGGGGTGCCACAGGATGCATTGGGCAGTCCTGCGCTTGCGAGGCCACAGGGGTGCCACAGGGTAGGCTTTGCGCTACCCTGCGCTTGCGAGACCCTATGATTTGGATTTTGCAATGACGCCCGATACATTGGGTTCGTCTAGTTTGAGTGAGGTCCGGTTAGCCGGGTCGCAGTGGCGAACATAGACACCACTGGCGATTTGCATTAGTGGCACATGACCACGCCTGCAACCTCACCAGTCACGTGTGGGTGTCAGGAACAGGTTGTGTACAATTAGAAGTTCATAACGCGGGTTCAATCCCTATATATGAAGAAACGGCTTGAGATGGGGTCGCATGTAGTATGGGTTGCATGTTTCTTCGGAGACTTGCTGACATTAGAATATGAGCATCCTGGTTTAGTCGACAGTGCATTAGTATTCTAGTTAGTCGACAGTGCATTAGTATTCTAGTTAGTCGACAGTGCATTAGTATTCTAGTTAGTCGACAGTGCATTAGTATTCTAGTTAGTCGACAGTGCATTAGTATTCTAGTTTAGTTGACAGTGCATCAGTATTCCAGTTCAGTTGACATTTGTTAGATTCTAATCAATGCACTCACGAACACTTAAACTACACCGACATATTTTATCATGTTTGTATATGCTTGTTTTGGAGATCCGCTGCTATGTTATCAGCCTTAAAGCGTCAGTGAATACTGACGTCCCCACTTCAATAGGTTGTGGATACAAGATCGCGAACCAGAAGGACTCTAGCCGAGGCATGATCTACAAGTGGAAAAGCAATGATTACCTTTTATTCATGTACACTCTGATGTAACTTATTGTATTAGTGGAAACATTCGGCCTGTAATATTATGTTAATAAAAAGTTTTAAATTTTCCTGTTTCTGTGTATTGTGACAAATTGAATGAAAAGGTCCTGGCTCCTGTCACGGTTTCCCAGTATATGGAAATCAGGGCGTTACAGAGTGGTATCAGAGCCGACTTCAATTTACAGTCCAACATAGAAGGAAATTAGACTTAGGTACCTTGTAGGAGTTAGGCTTCCTTTTAGCTGGTTGTAGATAATTATAATTCATACTGTTGTTCCTTCAACTTATGTATTATGATGTTCTATATCTACGCTAATTTCCGTGTCCAGTCCATACAGGATGTCGAACGGAGCAGTTCCCCTAGGGAATGGAGAGGCACACGGAGTTGCAGTCGAGGTGGACTCGGACTTGGAACCCCTCACAGATGGGGACGGGTCACCAGTGGGAGTCGGATTGGCCAATGGGGCCGCCGCAGCAGGGGATGCCCCTGCAAATGGCCAGATCCCAGCACCACCACCCCCTCTACCTCTCCCGCCTAACCCAGTACAGCAAGCTTTCGACCAGGTCTTTCGCGACCTCAAAACATGGGGATGGTGCCATGTCTGTCTGGAAAACAGGATGGACTCGTGTGAGTTCGTGGCCCTCAATAACGAGAGGGAAGTGGCAGAGTTAAGAAGGGCAAGGGCAAGATCAGACCGCAAGATAATGATCCTAAAGCACACCCACCGTGTGCAATATGCGCGCCTAGAGCGCAAATGCGCGGAGCTGCAGGAACATATCTCACAGATACTGGCACTATTGGTGCCATCGCCTGCCGGAGGGGACGAGACCTCTAGCAGTACTAACTAGGCAGTTAGATGCCCTTAGACTATTTTGTTGTTTTGGATGTTTTGCTTCCTACTATATGATATAATGAAAGGAGGGTAAGGCTATGTAAGATATGGGCTATGATGGAATGGAATTCAGCTTTATGTTTTCTGCAAATCTTATGTGAATGTTAAGAATCAGATGGATGCCATTATTATTATTATTACTATCTCTTGTAACAAATATGATCTCCTGTGTATTCCGTTACCCTTTTCTACCAGATGTCTCGCAGAACCAGGAGTGGCAGGACCGACAACTTGGAGGGTGAGGGTAGTGGAGGCAATGGCACAGGCCTTGATTTGGAGACGGAATTTGCTCGCATGTACCAGGCCTTGGGTGACTTAGCGGAGGCAAGCCGAAACAATGCGCGGCAACCAGGAGCACCCGGAGGTAACCGGGGAGCAGTAGCCACCGACCCCATTAAGATGGTCGAGTCATTCCGAAGGATGAGGCCACCCATTTTTGAAGGCAAGGCAGACCCGACAGCGGCTGACGACTGGATTCGTCAAGTCGAGACAGTGTTTGAGGTGATGTTGACACCAGAGGACAGCAAGGTCAGGTTAGCCAGCGTTCTGCTAGAAAAAGATGCCGGAGTCTGGTGGCAATCAGTAAAGAGAGGCATGGGCGAAGGGCCCATTACCTGGGAGGATTTCCCAGCAGAATTCAGGCAACACTATTTCCTGCTAGACGTACAAGAGGAGAAAGCCATGGAGTTCCACAACCTAAGGCAGGGAAGCATGACGGTTCGAGAATACGAGACCAAGTTCACCTAGCTTTCCCGCTATGCTCCGGAAATGGTACAAGATGAAGTCAAAAAGACCAAGAGGTTTGAGCAGGGGCTTAGGCCCGCACTTAGGACCAAGATGATACCGTTTTGCATTCGAAGGTTCGAGAAGCTAGTCCGTCGAGCAGCTACGACGGAGTTAGACATGAATAAAGGGCCTGAACTGCAAGAAAACACTGGAAGGTGGAACAAGGGAAAGAGGCATGCACCAGCATCGGGATTCAGAAGCTAGGGTGGGAACCAAAAATTTCAAAAGAGGGTTAGCAGCACCAGCAACATCAAGACAGGGAACTGTTTTACATGTGGCGAGCCAGGGCATTTCAGGAACCAATGCCCCAAGAATGGGAACCCTCAGAATGATGCCCGCTCCTGTTACAATTGCGGAAAGGTTGGCCATGTTCGGCCAGACTGTCCCCAACTTCACAGGGGCAACGGTGGGCTGGCTTCCAAGGCCAACAAAAAGGGGATAAACCGCCAAGGGAAAGTATTTGCACTCACAAAGGAAGACGCCAATGAAGACGAGGGAGTGATCACCGGTAGGTGAAGGAGTATAGCTAAGCTTTTGTAGTATTTTGAATATTTTGGCATAAGATAGTATTGATGTAACCACTTTTGTAAATAGGTTGAATTAATATAAATGAAATCCAGGCAACTGTTTTGTTTGATAGTGGGTCATCACATTCCTTTGTGTCTGGAACATTCTCCAAGAAGCTGAAATGCACCCAGGAGGCAACCCCTGAATCAGTTTTGTTGGTAGGTACCCCATCAGGAGCAACCCTCCCTGCAAATTCATGCTACAAGGGATGCAATCTCCTGATTGGCGGAGAGACCCTGAGTATAGACTTGCTAGAGTTGGGCTTTGTAGGGACAGACGTGATTATCGGGATGGACTGGATGTCCAGGCATAATGCTAGCATCGATTGCAAGGAGAAGAGGGTAACGATTACCCCATCCGGAGGACCGGAGCTTGTGTTCCAAGGAAGGAAGAAACAGAATGCGGAAATTCTTACAGCTGCGACTAAGGTACTAGTGCCAAGTGAACTCAAGGTGATACCAATCGTACGAAAATTTCCCCGCGTATTTTTGGAAGAATTACCTGGACTCCCACCACGTAGGGATGTTGAGTTCAGCATTACTATCCAGCTAGGCAGCGCACCAGTGTCAAAAACACCCTATCGAATGGCACCAGTAAAGCAGAAGGAAGTAAAGGAGCAAATTGAAGAACTGCTACAGAGAGGGTTCATTAGGCCAAGTGCCTCACCCTGGGGAGCACCCATGCTACTAGTAAAGAAGAAGGATGGAACCTCGAGAATGTGCATCGATTATCGGGAATTGAACAAGGTGACTATTCGAAATCAGTACCCCATTCCCAGGATCGATGATCTGTTTGATCAGCTTCAGGGAGCAGCTGTATTTTCAAAGATCGATTTGCATTCAGGATATCATCAAGTTCGGGTCAGGGAGGAAGATATACCCAAGACTGCGTTCCGGACTCGGCATGGTCATTACGAGTTTTTAGTAATGCCATTCGGGGTGACAAATGCTCCAGCAATCTTCATGGACATGATGAACCGCATCTTGCGGCCATTCATCGATTCGTTCGTGGTTGTCTTCCTAGATGATATCTTGGTATATTCAAAAACAGAAGAGGACCATGCTGAGCATCTGACTGCAGTATTGATCAAGCTACGAGAGCATCAGCTATATGCCAAACTGACAAAGTGCGAATTCTGGAAGTCAGAAGTGGCATTCTTGGGCCATGTCCTTTCTAAGGAGGGAGTGGCTACAGACCCGCAGAAGATAGAGGCAGTAAAGGATTGGCCTCAGCCGAGAACTGTGAAGGAGGTCAGAAGCTTCTTAGGCATGACAGGGTACTACAGGAAGTTCATCCAGAACTATGCCAGAATTGCCGTACCACTTACCGCCCTGACCAAGAAAAACATGAGTTTTGATTGGACTGAGAAGTGTGAAGATAGTTTCCAAGAGCTGAAGAACAGACTGATTACTGCACCAATTTTGGTTCTGCCTCAACCAGACAAGGGATACGTAATCTTCAGTGATGCTTCGCTTTTGGGGTTCAGATGTGTTCTGATGCAAGAAGGAAGTGTCATAGCATACGGATCGAGGCAGCTTCGACCACATGAGAAGGACTACCCGACCCACGACCTGGAATTGGCTGCGATAATTTTTGCTCTAAAATTGTGGCGGCACTATGTATATGGGTCGAAGGTAGAAATATTCACCTACCATAAAAGCCTGAAGTATATTTACCAGCAAAGGGATTTAAATCTGAGGCAGAGGCGATGGTTGGAGGTTCTGGAAGACATAAGGCCAGAAATTTTATACCACCCAGGAAAAGCCAATGTCGTGGCCGATGCGCTCAGCAGAAAAAGAAGTGTAGCCATGCTCACTTTAACAAGACGAGGGCTGAAAGACGAGATCAAACAAGCCGGCATTGAGCCAGTTGTTGAAGATTTAAGCGCCATTTTGGCAAATCTAGAGTTACATCCGAGTCTGAATGAACAAGTCAAGAAGGCTCAATGGGGTGATGCAGAGATTGAAGCACAGAAAAGGCTAGTCAACGAAGGAAAAGCCTCAGAATTCAGTATAAAGGAAGGGTCGCTCTGGTTTGGGAGCAGGTTGTGTGTGCCAAAAATTGCCGAGTTGCGAGAAGGTATCATGGAGGAAGCACACTCCACCTTACTCACAGTCCACCCAGGAAGCACAAAGATGTATAAGGATATAAAACAACATTTTTGGTGGGCTGGAATGAAGCGAGATGTGGCAGAATTTGTGGCCAAATGCCTTACATGTCAGAAAGTCAAAGCGGAGAACCAGAGACCAGGAGGTCTACTACAGCCACTACCCATCTCGGAGTGGAAATGGGAGAACATCAGCATGGATTTCATCACAGGACTACCCAGAGGTTCAAAAGGGAATGACTCGATTTGGGTAATAGTGGACCGCTTGACAAAGTCCGCACATTTTCTCCCAGTAAAAACAACTTGGTCGGTAGAGAGGCTAGCAGAAGTCTACATAGAAGGCATTGTGAAGCTACATGGGGTGCCAGTGTCGATCGTTTCCGACCGGAATGCCAGGTTTACGTCCCGATTTTGGCAGAGTCTGCAAGAGGCCTTGGGAACGAGACCAGATTTTAGCACAGCTTTCCACCCGCAAATGGATGGGCAGACAGAAAGAGTTAACAGAATTCTCGAGGACATGCTGAGGGCGTGCATAATGGACTTCGGAGGGAGCTGGGAACAATATTTAGCCTTGGTAGAGTTTGCATATGACAACAGCTATCAAGCAAGTATTAGGATGGCTCCATATGAAGCGTTGTATGGAAGAAGGTGCAGGACCCCTGTGTGCTGGTTTGAAGTAGGTGAAAGACAAATGTTCGGACCTGAAATAGTGCAACAAACATCCGAAAAGATTGAACTAATCAGAAAAAGGATGCAAGCGGCGCAAACCAGACAAAAGAGCTATGCTGACAACCGCCGGCGAGACCTAGAATTCAAGGAAGGTGATTCAGTGTTCCTGAAGGTCTCACCTACAAGGGGAGTGATCCGGTTCGGAAAAGGCGGCAAACTAGCACCAAGGTATATTGGACCCTACCCGATCTTGAAAAGGATCGGGAAGACGACATACAAACTGGAGCTACCAGCCGAATTGTCCCAGGTACATGATGTGTTCCACGTTTCAATGATGAAGAGATATGTACCAGATCCAAGTCATCAGCTGCCAGACGTCCCTGAAGACCTACAAGTAGACCTTACATATAAGGAGCGACCGGTGAAAATTATCGATCGTCAGGATAAAATACTAAGAAACAAGACTATCCCGATGGTCAAGGTTCTTTGGAGGAACCAGCTTGTGGAAGAAGCCACTTGGGAGACGGAAAGCCAGATAAAGCTCTCCTTCCCCGAGTTATTTTAAGGATCGCTTGGTTTTCTCTTCACCCCACTTAGTGCAGTTATGAGGACAAAACTATTCTAAGGAGGGAGTATTGTAATATCCTGATCGACTATTAATAATATTATTTTATTAGCATCCGACTACTTGTTTATTTTTATATTTTCCTTTCACAATTGAGTTATCTTTTAATTAGGAATTATTTGTTAGCTAAACCTAGGGTTACAAAGACATAAGAGATTAAAATTTCTTCTAGAACAATTTCTCCTCCACATCACCTTTCCCCCACATAACACCTCCCCCACTTCCCCCTCCTCTCCTAAGCATGGCCGGCCCCCAATTCATGGGGGGGGCTTATGTGCAAATATGTAGGTGCACATTTGCACTCTCCACCCTTCTCTCCTCCTATAAATACTCCCTTCCTTCACCATAGTCTCATTTTAGAAAGATCAAAAAGAAAGAAAGGAAAAGAAAGAAAGAAAGGAAAAGAATGAGTGAACTAACATGAGAGTTTTTCTTTGTAGGTTTAGTAGGGATTCTAAGAGCTTAGGAGAAAGAGTAGGAGTGATAGCAAGTCCTTCCTACAAGAAAAGAAGGTGGGGGTTTCTCCTTGTTTGCTTATTTGTTTGTTGTTTGTTTGAATTATTGTTTTGATGCTTCTTCTTCTTCTTATCCTCCTTGTTTACTTTTCTTTTGGTGTGGTTGTTTTTATAGTAGTGTGGTTGTATGGGTTTATTATCTTGTATGTTATAGTATAACCACCAAAAAAAAGGGAAAAAGAATGATAAGAACTTCCATGGAACACATAAGGAAAGAATGTTATTAGTAGTTATTGTTTGACTAATAAAAGAACTAACTACTTGGACTATTTCATTAAGCATATGGAACAATGGCATAAGAAGGAGGAATGGTGGAGTTGATTGTGTTATTGAATGAACAAAATTGACATAAACATATGCATATGTGTGTACATACCCATTGGGATGTAGAACTCAAAATTGACATAAGCATAGTAGAATTTTTGTATGCATTGAAGTAGTAAACTCAAAAAATAAACTCCTACTCTTTTGCTATTTTTACTCTTTACTTGAGATGCTAATTGTAGTTACAAAAGAAAAAGGAAAAAGAAAGGAATGCTAAGTAGGATTGCAACTCATTATGTGTAATTGTAGATCATAAAGAAAGAAAGAAAGAAGGAAAGATAAATAGTCCTTGTAATAGCTAGTAACTAATTAACCATGCTTAGATGATTAGAAAATACCATGCTTAATTGTTGTTTATGCTTAAGTTAAGGTAACTATCCATGGTTAGTTGTAGTAAATTTTTATGTTATGTTCTACCATGCTAGAATTGTGTAGGAACTCATACTATGTTGTAGATTGATACTTAACTAGTATACATGTCTAGAATGTTACTAAAATGTACACCATGCTTTATGTTAATATAAAAAATACTTACCATGTTTAGGAATGATGTATACCATGCTAAGTGTATAAACATGCTTAGAATGTTGTAGGATTTATATTAAAAATACCTACCATGTTTAGGAATGATGTATACCATGCTAAGTGTATAAACATGCTTAGAATGTTGTAGGATTTATATAAAAAATACCTACCATGTTTAGGAATGATGCATACCATGCTAAGTGTATAAACATGCTTAGAATGTTGTAGGATTTATATTGAAAATACCTATCATGTTTAGGAATGATGTATACCATGCTAAGTGTATAAGCATGCTTAGAATGTTGTAGGATTTATATTAAAAATACCTACCATGTTTAGGAATGATGTATACCCTGTTAAGTGTATAAACATGCTTAGAATGTTGTAGGATCTAAATTAAAAATACCTACCATGCCTTGGAGTGTTGTATGTTCATACTAGTTATATACCCATGCTTGGATTGTGGTGATTGATCATGATAAGTAGTAAGCATCCATGCTTAAGTTGTAACTTATGCTCAATTGTAGTAAGTCTCATGTTTAGATTGTAGTAACTATCCATGCTTAAGATTGTTACAAGTGCATGCTAAATCGCATTCATAATTAAGTATGTTGTAAGTTGATGGCTATGTCATATATACCATGATTAATTGTTGTAGGTTGATGCTTGCAATTGCATACCATGCTTGAATTGCCATAGGTTAAGTAATAAGAAAGAACCCATGGACTCTAGTCGAGTAGGTTCTAAATTGAGATGGAACCATAGTATATGAGCACCCTTCATTTGTAGTAATAAGGGTTGAGAAGTTCTAATAGTTGTAGCTTGACAAAAAGCTAGTTTAGGGTATTCAAGTACCCTAGGGGTCGTCGACCATCAAGACCGCATCCTACCCCCTTAGAATAAATGGATAGATCTCACCTCGGGCGTCGACGGATCTTAATCGATTTAGGTTGACCGTGGGCCGAGAGTGTTGGTAGAATCCGAGTTAGGGGTAGAGATGAGTGAGAGAGATATTATTACCAGAGTCTTGGATCGAGGGACCACGAGTCGGACCCCGACAATCTAAGTTAGAAATTATGTAAGATTGTATAGGAGTAGTGACATCATTAGGGTAGTGACTTATAAAATCATTACTTAACCTTTTTGCCGGAAAGAAGGGGAGTTGGTAGTAGGGTGCACCGTACGACCAACCCTTTCTTTGGGGCCGATCTTAGGTGGTGTTATTGGGTTGTACCTTCCCGTCAAAGGAATACGTACGGTGCCTTCTCACAAGTTGGGAGCACGGATTGCGTATCTCGCTCTGTTAATTCCTGAAGTACCGTGGCTTGGGGTCCACAGGATGCATTGGGCAGTCCTGCGCTTGCGAGACCCCACGGGTGCCACAGGGTAGGCTTCGCGCTACCCTGCGCTTGCGAGACCCTATGATTTGGATTTTGGAATGACGCTCGATACATTGGGTTCGTCTAGTTTGAGTGAGATCCGGTTAGCCGAGTCGCAGTGGCGAACATAGACACCACTGGTGAATTGCATCAGTGGCACATGACCATGCCTGCAACCTCACCAGTCACGTGTGAGTGTCAGGAACAGGTTGTGTACAATTAGAAGTTCATAATGCGGGTTCAATCCCTATATATGGAGAAACGGCTTGAGATGAGGTCGCATGTAGTATGGGCTGCATGTTGCTTCGGAGACTTGCTGACATTAGAATATGAGCATCCTGGTTTAGTCGACAGTGCATTAGTATTCTAGTTAGTCGACAGTGCATTAGTATTCTAGTTAGTCGACAGTGCATTAGTATTCTAGTTAGTCGACAGTGCATTAGTATTCTAGTTAGTCGACAGTGCATTAGTATTCTAGTTTAGTTGACAGTGCATCAGTATTCCAGTTCAGTTGACATTTATTAGATTCTAATCATTGCACTCACGAACACTTAAACTACACCGACATATTTTATCATGTTTGTATATGCTTGTTTTGGAGATCCGCTGCTATGTTATCAGCCTTAAAGCGTCAGTGAATACTGACGTCCCCACTTCAATAGGTTGTGGATACAAGATCGCGAACCAGAAGGACTCTAGCTGAGGCATGATCTACAAGTGGAAAAGCAATGATTACCTTTTATTCATGTACACTCTGATGTAACTTATTGTATTAGTGGAAACATTCGGCCTGTAATATTATGTTAATAAAAAGTTTTAAATTTTCCTGTTTCTGTGTATTGTGACAAATTGAATGAAAAGGTCCTGGCTCATGTCACGGTTTCCCAGTATATGGAAATCGGGGCATTACAGGATTCCCGGCGAAGCAAATCAAGTTTAGTGATCCAGTGCAGAAGGCACCTGCAACTCAGGGAGTGACTTGTTACTACTGCAAGGAGGCAGGTCATTACAGGTCAGCATGTCCAAAGTTGGTGAAGCAGATTTGTTCCCAGTGTGGGCAGGCAGGACATTCTAAGCCCCATTGTCCACAATTGAGGAAGGATGGTTCGGGTGGGAGCAAATTCCATAGGCAAGGGCGAGTATTTGCATTAATCGAGGAGGACGCGGGTAACTCGGAAGATGTAATACAGGGTATGCAAGAATTTTGATTTTTTATTTTAAATCAATGTAATCAGTAAAACCTTTATTTGAGAATAATTGGAGATTGAGTATCACTCTTCTTGTAACAGGAATTGTTTTAATTAATGGGATAAATGCAAGGGTTTTATTTGATACTGGTTCATCGCATACTTTTGTATCGCCAAATTGTGCAAAGATCTTAGGTGTGGAACCTAAGTTGTTTCCAGGCAAGGTTTTGTCGGTGGCAACGCCGTTGGGTGAAGAGTTGATCGCTGATCGATATTACGAGGGCTGTGATATCGAGATTGGCGGGAGGTTGTTCGGCATTGATTTGATTGAGCTGCAAGTCTTAGGGGTGGATGTCATCGTGGGCATTGATTGGATGGCAATATATGATGCCACAATTGAATGCAATCAGAAAGAGGTGTTGGTGAAAGCACCAGGTGGACCTGCAGTGACTTTCCAAGGGAAGAAGAAGATTCCGAAGGTAGCTGCAATGGTATCCAAGATGGTGATTCTAGATGAAGTCAAGGGCATTCCGGTTGTCAGAGACTTTCCTAAGGTGTTCTTGGATGATTTTCTAGGATTACCGCCACAGAGAGATGTGGATTTTTGCATCAATGTTCAGCCGGGGAGCGCGCTGATTTCCAAGGCTCCGTACAGGATGGCACCTGTAGAGTAAGATGAAGTGAAGAAGCAGATTGAGGAGCTGTTGAGCAAGGGGCTTATTAGGCCGAGTTCTTCTCCGTGGGGAGCGCCGGTGCCGTTAGTCAAGAAAAAGGATGAGTCAATGAGGATGTGCATTGACTACCGGGAGTTGAATAGGGTGACTATTCAGAACAAGTATCCACTGCCGCAGATTGATGATTTGTTCGACATGCTTCGAGGAGCAGCTGTGATTTCGAAGATTGATTTGAGATCAGGGTATCATCAAGTTCGAGTCAAGGAGGAAGATGTGAGTAAGACAGCTTTCAGGACTCGTCATGGGCTCTATGAGTTTTTGGTGATGCCATTCAGGTTGACGAATGCGCCAACAGTGTTCATGGATATGATGAATCGTGTTTTGAGACCATTTATTGACTCCTTCATTGTGGTTTTCATCGATGATATTTTGGTGTATTCGAAGTCGGAGGAGGAGCATTCTATGCACTTGACAGCGGTATTACAAAAATTGCAGGAGCATAGCTTGTATGCCAAGTTGTCGAAGTGTGAGTTTTGGAAGTCTGAGGTAGCTTTCCTTAGTCATATCCTTTCTAAGGAGGGAGTAGCTACTGATCCTCAGAAAGTTGAAGCAGTGAAGGATTGTCCCAGGCCAACGTCTGTAAAGGAAGTCAGAAGTTTCTTGGGTTTAGCTGGTTACTACAGGAGATTCATCCAGGGTTATTCTCAGATTGCAGTTCCTTAGAAAGGTTTGACCCGGAAGAATGTGGCATTTTTATGGACTGATAAGTGTGAGGAGAGTTTCCTTGAGTTAAAGGAGAAGTTGACTACTGCACCTATCTTAGCTTTGCCACAAGCTGGGAAGGATTATGATATCTTCAGTGATGCGTCTCTTAGAGGTTTGGGTTGTGTCTTGATGCAAGAAGGGAAGGTTATTGCTTATGATTCGAGGCAATTGCGTCCGCATGAGAAGAATTATCCGACGCATGATTTGGAGCTAGCAGCTATCATTTATGCCTTGAAGCAGTGGAGGCATTATGTTTATGGTGAGAAGGTCAACATGTACACTGACCACAAGAGCTGAAGTACGTTTATCAACAGAAGGATCTAAATCTTCGGCAGAGAAGGTGGTTGGAAGTTTTGGAAGACATTTGTCCTGAGATTAAGTATCATCCGGTCAAGGCGAATGTGGTAGCTTATGAACTTAGCAGGAAGAGTAGTTTATCGAGTTTTGTCACTACTCGAAGTGAGTTGGCAGCAGAGATTGATCAGGCAGGAATCGAGGTGGTGCTGCAGGGTTTAGGGGCGTCTTTGGATTAGTTGAGGCTGCAGCCGTCCTTGAGAGAGAGGATTGTGGAAAGTCAGAGATCAGATTCAGAGATTCAGAAGAAGTTGCAACAGGTTTCAGAGGGCAAGCTATCAGAGTTTCGTGTCCAAGATGGAATTCTTTGGATGGGTGAGAGGTTGTGTGTTCCGGATAATGCAGATTTGAGAGAGAGTATCTTGCAGGAAGCACACAGTATCTTATTGTCAGTACATCCTGGAGGCACAAAGATGTACAGGGACATCAAACAGCATTTTTGGTGGTCTGGTATGAAGAGGGATGTAGCAGATTTCGTGAAGAGGTGTCTGACTTGTCAGCAGATCAAAGCAGAAAATCAGAGACCTGGAGGTTTGTTACAGCCGTTGCCCATTCCGGAGTGGAAATGGGAGAATAGCAGTATGGATTTCATCACGGGTTTGCCGAGGAGCTCGAAGGGCAATGACTCGATTTGGATTATTGTGGACCGTTTGACTAAGTCGGCTCACTTTCTAGCCATGAAGATTACTTGGTCGATGGAGATATTGGCTGAGTTGTACATTGGTGAAATTGTGAGACTTCATGGAGTTCCTGTGCCAATTGTATCCGACAGAGCTGCAAGGTTCACTTCAAGGTTTTGGAGGAGCCTAGAAGCAGCTTTAGGCACCAGAACTGATTTCAGTACCGCGTTTCATCCACAAACCGATGGTCAGACTGAGAGGGTGAATCGAGTGCTGGAAGATATGTTGAGGGCTTGTGTTATGGATTTCGGTGGTGGTTGGGAGAGAAACTTGGCATTGGTTGAGTTTGCTTATAACAACAGTTACAATGCGAGTATTGGGATGACACCGTATGAGGCTTTGTACGGGCGGAGGTGCAGGACACCAGTTTGTTGGTGCGAGGTTGGCGAGAGGCAGATGTATGGTCCTGAGATCGTGCAGCAGACAACAGAGCAGATTGAGCTGATTCGCAAGAGGTTGGTCGAGGCTCAGAGTCGGCAGAAGAGCTATGCTAATACTCGACGAAGGGACTTGGAGTTTGAGGTTGGGGATGCAGTTTTCCTCAAGGTGTCTCCGACCAAAGGAGTAATCAGGTTCGGTAAGGGAGGTAAATTGGCGCCAAGGTACATTGGGCCATATAGGATCGTGGAGCGGATTGGCAAGACAGCATACAGGTTGAAGCTTCCAGAGGAGTTGGCACAAGTGCATGATGTATTTTGTAACACCCCTGCCCCGGGCCCGGACAATTTATACAATTTATAAGACAAATTAGATACTATGTAGTACAACTGCCCACCACAGGCTGCCTCTCAAAAGGTGGTTAACCGAATTGGTGACTCTTGATCCTTGGCAATTAGTATTTATACTATATTATAATCTTTGAAACTAGCGATATGGGACATTCTCCCCATACCTATTCCCTTTTTCAACCCGTGCACACCCTAGGGGATTAATCCACTAGGTTGCCACGTCACCTCTTTCAACCAAGCACAGCACACATGCTGTGCTTCTTCATACCCGGTGGGTCCCCCCACCATTCTTCAAATCCGGATTCAAATGAATCCATATATTTCAAATCAATTTGAATTCCTTATAAATCTCTCCCATAGAAATATTCTATAGGACAAAGTCAAATCCATTTTTTTCATTATATATATTTCAAACTATATATATACTTCAGAAAATACGGGGTATTACATACACCCCCCCCTTCAGAAATCAGCGTCCTCGCTGATGAGCACGGGGCATGCACAATCTAGTGCAGGATCTACTTTCTAGCCGATGTAGTCGTCCTCGATCCCGATAATTCCGGAGATCAATCCCACACCACTAGTAGTTACCGTGATAATTCCGGAGATTGTCCCACACCACAACTGTGATAATTCCGGAGACATATCCCACACCACTAATAATCTACTGTGATAATTCCGGGGACTATCTCACACCGCAGATCATACTGAGGCCCTCTTCTACACCTGGTGTCGAAAGTCGGCTTTGATACCATTTGTAACACCCCTGCCCCGGGCCCGGACAATTTATACAATTTATAAGACAAATTAGATACTATGTAGTACAACTGCCCACCACAGGCTGCCTCTCAAAAGGTGGTTAACCGAATTGGTGACTCTTGATCCTTGGCAATTAGTATTTATACTATATTATAATCTTTGAAACTAGCGATATGGGACATTCTCCCCATACCTATTCCCTTTTTCAACCCGTGCACACCCTAGGGGATTAATCCACTAGGTTGCCACGTCACCTCTTTCAACCAAGCACAGCACACATGCTGTGCTTCTTCATACCCGGTGGGTCCCCCCACCATTCTTCAAATCCGGATTCAAATGAATCCATATATTTCAAATCAATTTTAATTCCTTATAAATCTCTCCCATAGAAATATTCTATAGGACAAAGTCAAATCCATTTTTTTCATTATATATATTTCAAACTATATATATACTTCAGAAAATACGGGGTATTACATATTTCATGTGTCGTTATTGAGGAAGTATGTGCCAGACCAGAATCATCAGTTGGTAGAGATTCCTGAAGGTCTACAGGTGAACTTGAGTTACAAGGAACAGCCTGTTGAGATCGTTAATCGTAGGGAGAAAGTCTTTAGGAGCAAGGTGATACCTATGGTCAAAGTGCTGTGGAGGAATCAGCAGTTCGAGGAGGCTACTTGGGAGCCAGAGGATCGCATGCAGAAGGATTTCCCTGAGCTTTTTGTATGAGTGTATTTTCTTTTATGTGATTGTAATTCTTTTGAATGATGGTACCTTGAGTTGAGTTGTATTTCTTCTATTTTGATTGCTTTGTCATATGCAATTGTTTGAACTATGTTTCCATTTATGAGATGTTGTTTCCTTTGTTGATATGTTGTTTGGACTCATTAGTAGTAGTTCTGAGGACAGAACTCTTCTAAGGAGGGAGTGATGTAGAACCCCGTATTTTTACAATGTCATTTTTAAAGGTTTATAAATGATTAAAATGATTTTTGGGGATTTAATAAATATTTTCAGGAAAATTTATCTTTTTCCACATGCAAAACACGTGCAAATACTTTCTTGAGAAATTCAAAAGTCAAGTTTTCTTCATGGAAAATCATTATTTAATATTTGGGATTTATTTATTATTTTTCCAGATTTTTCTGAGATTAATTGGATCTATTTGCAAATTTTGAGAAAAGAAGGACCTTTTTGCAAATTTGTCATTTTTAGGGGTTAAAATGCAAATATATATTTTCTGGACGTTTTGAACAGTACCGGTTGAGATTAATGAGTATATTTTACTTTTAAATCCTAATTTAAATGATTTGTATTGAGTTTCCAAGAATAGAGCTATATACGTAAAGTTATATTTTGAAGGGATTGTTTTGCAAAAGTATTTGGGAAACCCTAAACTCTTATTCCGGATATTTAAAAGGAATTTGCAGCCGTCATTCGCTGCACAATATAGAATTTTGTGATTTTTGGGAGAATCAAGGGGAGGAATTTGGATCTCGCAAAAAGGGAGTTTTTTTCGTTGGATCTCTTCATTCCTAAGGTGAGTGATATGAACTTTGTTTTGTTGTTTGATTTAGGGAGTGATGTAAATTTGGTTTGTTGTATTGATTTACACGAATGATTGTCACGCTGTTTGTTTTGACATGTTTGTTTATTTAGTGAATTTTGTATGTGAGCGATGCAATGGTTGTGGTTTGGATTATGTATGTGAAATCTATGAATGTTTAGTAGATCTTGGTTGATAAAATTGTTATTGCTAGAAAGCATATTTCAGAATTGAGTATGATTATGACAATAAGGAATTGGATGGATGAACATCTGGATCTTGTGATTTCAAATCAGATTTTTGGTTATGAGTTATGGAAGAATTTCTGTATTGAGAAATCCTAATGGAAGAATTAGGAATTAAGAACTTGAGAATTATGTTTTGAGAAAATTGGTTGATTTGAGGAATGTATCCGAACTGAGGATTCTTTGAGATCGACATTTCTGTACGAATACAAATTATTTTAATAAACAATGATTTCTTTTAGAAAACCCTAATTTTGATTATCATGTACAACCAAAACTATGCAGTCTGTAGGCCGACAGTCGACTGGCAGACCTTTCAGTCGACTGGTACGACCCGGCTGCTGTGATCTTTAGTTTCCTTGAAATTACGTTCTGGACAGTCGACTTAGACCCTTTTTAGTCGACTGGTACACTTAGAACTTATTTTGTAAAATTATTGTAGATTCCTCTCTGGACAGTCGACCTATAATATTTTAAGTCGACTTATAACACTTAGATATTTTCTTGAAAACTACTGAAATTTCTCTCTAGTAAGTCGACCTATGTCCTTCTTAAGTCAACTTATAATACTTAACTTATTTTCTTAAAATCATGAAATTTTCCCTCTGGACAGTCGACTTACTATAGTATTAGTCGACTGGTTCTGATGTGTTCTCGTAAACTTGAATGTTCTTTCAAATAATTTACTCTTCAAATGTTTTAAAGCTATACTTTATCTTCTATTAAATCTATGAGTTCAGGATGTTCAGTTGAGCAGTTTAAGATGTGAGTTTGGTTGAGATATTTGAGTTGAGTCTCTAGAGGATGAGTGTGACCCTAGTATACCGGCATTTGAGTTAATGATGTTTGGGACTGTTGAGGCATTTCAGTTGTTCAGTTTTGAGTTAAGTCCGGTAGGGTACACCAACTCTAGGAGATTCGTTGAGTAATTAAGTAACCCAAAAATAATAAGGACAGACACTAGTGGTGATATGATGAACGCGAACATGGGTCAAGTACCTCAGTATGGCTTTTGGTGTGGGATTTAATCTCCGGAATTATCCAAGTAACTTACTTGTGGTGTGGGATTTATCTCCGGAATTATCCAGGTAATTACTTGTGGTGTGGGATTGATCTCCGGAATTATCGGAGTCGAGGCGAAGCACATGTGGTATTCATGTGATGATGTGTCAATGTTTCGGTGTGGGATGATCTCCGGAATTATCTAGGTAAATTACCTGTGGTGTGGGATTTATCTCCGGAATTATCGGGCATGGGCTAATACTCACAGTTTACCTTTATCTCGTAGTAGTCATCGTGTTAGGATTAGTTGCATAGCGGGGATTGAACCATACGATTTGGAGACGTTAAGGGCTTGCACCGAACCTATGTACTATGGAATGCATAGACTTCGACAAGTACGCATTAGAGAGTCCGCATATAGAAATTGTATTTTCTTGACTTGGTTTTATGCATGTGGTTTTCCTGTTTTCTACACTTGATACTTGTTTTAGTTTTACTTATTGTTTACGTGTTTCCTTGCTACGTTATATTTTGTGTATTCTAGTTTATTACATGTTGTTTAAGAATCCATTTTTAATGTGCATTTATGTTGTTTGTTTGTTTATATCTCTCACACCATTTATGGCTGACCCCTTTAGTTTTGGGGGTTAGGGATCATCTCTAGCCTCATGTGATACAGGTTGTTGCATAGAGCTTGGAGGTTTGGATGCTTGAGATAGTTTTTGAGATAAATGGATTTAATAGAGTTTTGTGTAAAGTTGTAAAAGACTGTGTTGTGAATAAAAGAAAATTTCGATTTGTGATGTTTTAAATTCCGCTGTGCTTTGTAAAAGATTATTGTAATAAAAGTTGGAAAAATTTAATTGGTGTTAGTTGTGTTTAATGTTACATTGAAGTTGATGCTGGGAATGTGCCACGTATTTTCTAAGATATCATATTAGGAATTCGGGGCGCTACAGAGCATCTACAACCGAGCCATCGAGCTACTAAGAAGCAGGGGCCGAGTTGCCAAGCCACCGGAGCGCTCGGCCGAGCTACCAAACAGCTTAGCCGAGCCACCGAGCTACAGAGGAGCAGAGGTCGAGCTACCGAGCCACCGAAGCGCTATGGCCGAGCTACCGAGGTACCGACCCTCACAGCTGAAGAAAAATGACGCCGAACCACTCTAGCCGTCGGATCGTTTCAAAAATTGTGCTAGAATATGATGAGCGGCTCAGATCACGCTACGTCCACAAAACGACAAGATAGCATTTTTTCGCGATCTGAACCCCGTCCTCGTGATTCGCGCCATGATGAACGCTCCAGATCATGCCACGTAGCTCGGCAGCCCGCTACGTGCCGAGCTACCGAGGACGACCAGCCGATCTACCGAGGCACCAACCTCCGCAAGCGGAGAAATATGCTGCCGAGCTACTTCGGCCGTCCGATCCTCCAGAAATTCGCGCCCAATGCTGATGAAGGGCCCAGACCGTGCCACGTCATAAATCGGATTAAAAAATTAATTTTTATTTATCTAAAAATTGTGAATAAATGATTAAAAATTCAGAAAAATTAATTAAAAAATCTAAAAAATAATTATAAATTCGGGGAAACATTTTTGAGCCACCGGGTAAATAATTATTACTTAGAATAGTTAATTAAGACCCTCGAACAACGAATCACCACTTCGCAAAATTAAATAAATGGTCCGAAAAATAGATAGAAATTAAGAAAAATCACCATAAGTTCAGGAGAGCTCAAGAACAATCTTGAGCGCGGCGGCTAAAGTTTCCATTATTTGGAAAGGCATAGCAAAGCAAGGAGAGATGTTCTTCTCCAACACAAGATGTAAAGTAGGAAACGGATTGAACACCAGGTTCTAGAAAGACAAATGGTGTGGGAAGACTACTCTTCAAAATCAATTTCCAAAGGCGGCGGAAGCAACTATGAACCTAGACCTTTTAGTAGCGGACGTAAGGAAGAGGGGGAAACTAAACTTTACAGTGTCCTAGAACATTTTCTCGGAGTCCTTGACTCAATTCGAAGCGATGAACAAACTAATTGCCCAGGAAGAAGGCCAGGGTAATAGCTCAGTTGACGAGAGATGGTGGGACAGAGATAACTCTAAACTTTTCTCAGTTTCATCCATGTATAGATGGATCAACGACGGAGGTATTAGATGTTCAGCTCAAGCAGTAATCTGGGGGGCCCTTGTAACGTTCAGAGTCAAAGTTTTCTGCTATGGCAGCTATAAATACCCCCCATCCCCCACCATTAACAGGTAATCAATCTTTTGCCAGTAAAAGCTCATTCATAATCTTTTCTGATTACTCACTTGAGTGTCGGAGGGTGCGTCGCCGGGATCAACCCCGGTGTATCGCACTTTTTGCAGGTGAATGGCGGGAGTCAACGGTCAAACTCCGGTGGAAAGGTTTTAGGTTTGACTATTCAGCGTCCCTAAGAATTCACAAATTCTATCTGTTTGCCTCTACACTAGATTTAGCGATAACAGTATTCTTCTTGTATCTCTTTGGACCGTATATTGGATTTTTATTTTCAATATATTTGTTTTTATTATTTTTGCCTTCTTTTATTGTGTTATTGATCCTATTGCCTCATTTTGTTCCGTCTCTGTTTGATCGAGCTTTTGTTTTGATCCCCATTATTTTTATTTGTTCATATCCTATTCTATTATTCCATAGGGTGCCCGTCTCATTATTTTTGGATCTCCATATTCTTTTATCCTGTTCTCAACCTAAAAACCCAATTGATCCTATAAATCCCATTATACAATCCCCTAATAATCAAATACCCAATTAACCCATTATCCCTAACTCTTTATTTCACTTAACCCATTTCAAACCCATCGGCCCAACCTTTAATCTACTGTAAACTACCCGAAACCCACACACACACCCAACCCGTTAATTTCCCTATACCCGTTAGCACCTAAATACCCAAACCCGAGATACCCATCCCCTGTTAACTAAAACCCTAACTCCACCATGTGCTAATTGCCCCGCCTGCCTATTCCGAAACTGTAACTCCTATTTCCCGTATCTGTATTTTTTTTCTACTGTATTTACATTCCTTGTACTATGTCTATCAATTTGAGATCTATATTTTGTTCCAATTCTAATAAAATCATTTCATTTGTTTTAACTCAATTTTTGTGCCAATATTTATTTCAATTTCTTTGTTCATATTTGCTTGGATTTGTCGTTCTTCATGAAGAATGGACTGATTCACCTCATCTATTTCTTTTCCCTTAATTATATTGAATTTTGAGTCAATCTCTTGTTGGATCCCACTCAAACCTGCGATCCAAATACCCAATAACCCAAACCCCCCTATATAAACCTAAAACTAGAATTAACCCTAACCCTACCCCCTAATACTGTGTAACCCTAAACTAAACACAGCCGCCTACTCCTTCTCTCCCCGTCTCCTTCTTCCTCCATTCATCGCAACCCATTTCACCATTTTCCATCACCTTCGCACCCATCTTCCGTCCTCGTCTCCCTCATCTCAACCTCTGCTCAACCCCGCCGTTCCTTCCACCATCTTCCCCGTCTAGCCTCACCACCATACTCCTCGCCTCCATTACTCCCGAACCCATCTCGCCATCGAAACCTACTTCGCCATTACCCATCGTTGTCGCCACCTCATTGCGAACCCATTACCCCTCGTTCTCTGCAACTCGAGCATCCCCATCGTCTCCTCCCCTGCTTTCGAACCCAAAAGGCAGAGCACCTCGACGCTGCACCAAACTCCACCAGTCGCCGCCGCGATCGCTGTCGCCCCCCTGCATCGAGCTTCCCTCGACGTCACTGCTCCCTTTCTATCTCTCTCCCTGTCTGCCGATCAAGAAGAAGGAAGGAGGGAAGAAGAAGGGGCGTTTTGAATTTCAGCCATCGAATCTCATCAAGATCCGAGCCTCCCCTGATCAGATATGTTGTGTTTGCTATTTGGCGTCCAGAGAAGATCCGAGCTCAGATCCGATCTTGATCTGATTTGATCTGTACCATTGGATCACTTCTCAGCCATTGATCACCTTGATCTTGATCATTCCATCAAAATCCGTGCTGTTCGTGCTCTCCATCGAATTCGTCAACTACTCCCCTAAGGCAAGTATTCCTCTTGTACAAATTATTGTTCTAGTACAAGCATTTAATTGAAAAAACTGCAAATAGATCGTAGTTGTGACTCCTTCTTGTCTCATCGTTTGTTGATCTTGAATTATTCATCATCGAACCCATAATCATAAGAGTCACAACCCTTCGTTGATTTACTTTACAAACTAGTTGGACTCATTTTATCTCCTAGTTACTTGAACACATGAAACTAAGAAACCCTAGACTTGTAGATGTGTGTAATATCATGTATATGATAATCTTGCATTCTTTTGAGTTGATAAATAGATGTTACTTGCTGATTTGATGCCCACTACATCCATTTTGTAGCACATGCTAATCTAGACTCATAATAGTCATTTAGCATGCAACTTGTATATAAAAGAAATTCACACTTGCTGCTGTTCTTGCCTTTACTTGCTGTTTCGACCCCGATAAAGCAAAAATCTGAACTTGAATCCTGAACATGAAATGTTTCCCTAAGTGTCTAGTTGTCAATAACAACCAGAAATTTTGAATTCTGAGTTACGGTCGAGGAGATATCGCAGTTTTACTGCTGCTGCGTCGGTAGTCGCAGATTCACAAAAACTGCTACACCTCTTTAGTCTACAATTATTTTAACTATGATACCAGTAAGTAATTGACTTGAAATTTTGCACGCTGTTGCTAGACACCCTAGAGAACATTCTCTAATTTTCTCAGAATTAATTAATAATGTTTCAACTCTGTTTCATATGTATAAACTCAGATTTACAAATTCTGGCTGAACACAAATACTGTATGGTTTGCTGTTTTGACACATGTTACCACAACTTTTATATACCTTAATTATATGAGTTGGAACCGGGCAGGAGTCTAGTTTCTAGACCTTCTGACGGATCCACATTTTCTATCTCGTAGCAACGGGAATCGTAGTTTTGGTGCAACAACGTCATGCTGTCCAGATTTGAGATTTTCGTTGTTCTTGATATTTTGATTTGTTTAGACCCTCGGACATGTATCCTATCTAGCCTAGACTTGTTCCATGTTCTTGATTATGTTTACTTGACTTGTTTCGCACACTTTCATGCTTGGTTGATGATATTAATAAATAACAAGCCGGAGTTTAAGGAAAAACCATAATAGTGGACAATATAGGTAAGTGTACTTGGAAGGGGGCCCGTGTTTTCCAGTACCCGGTTCATGAACCTGTTGCACGTTGATGTATTCATGGAGCCATTACTTGGCTCATGAACCTGTTGTATTCAAGAACCCGCTGTGTGGTTCTTGAACCTGTTAGTATTCAAGAACTTGCTTCGTGAACCTGGTATTTTATTTTCGTATTCATGAACCGTGCCTGCTTGATACTTGATGCCTGAGTACACCGCCCTTTAAAATCTACCACTAGGCCTAAACGAAATTGCATTGACCGTAGAAACCATGTGATAAAAGGATGGCACATGAAGTGTGTTACCACTAAATCTGGTGTGGGGGTAAACAGACAGTATTTGTGGATTCGTGGAAAATCTGAATAGCAAACCTGAACCTGTTCCGCTGGAGTTTGATCGCTGACTCCCGCCGTTCACCTGCAAAAAGTGCGAGACACCGGGGTTGATCCCGGCGACGCACCCTCCGATGCTCAAGTCAGTAATCAGGAAGATTAAGAAAGAGCGTAAGTTGGCAAAAGATTGATTACCTCATACTGGTGATAGGTGGGGGGTATTTATAGTTGCCTTAGGGATCAGATTAGGAATGTAATTCCCGTGATCTGATAAGGAAGGTAATCCTAGTAATCAGATAAGGAATGTAATCCCTAATTCCCAGTGAAAAGATAGACATGAATCTGGGCCGTTGATTAGGATTAATCAGAGGCCTTGATTTTGTCTGGCTGGACTGGGCGCGCAGCGGGTTAAAACCCGCACCCAGTTGGAGACGGGTCCATTCGCGGGTTTATGGGTCTGCGGGAAGGAGACCCTGTACCCGTTTTGGACCCCTTTTGTAGGTGAACTTACCATTTTGCCCCCAAGCTTTAAGATTCGTGTTCGATTTGGATGGCTCCGATTTATCCCCATTTTTAGCCATATCACGAGCCCCCCACTCCCGAAGACTGAGTTTGGTCAGCCTTTGGGGAGTAGTTTACTGTTTTAATGGCTGGCGGAGTTGTATCGGAGTCAAAATGGAACGTTTCGAATCTTTGAAGGAGGTAGTATGGTGATTTTTCAAGTTGGTTGCACTCTAGGTTGCTGTGGAGCTGTTTGGGTCATGTGGTATTTTTACACGAATTTCTATTTATTTTTCGGAATATTTACTTAATTTCACGAAGTGTCGATTAGTCGTTCGGGGATCTTAACAGATTGTCCTGGACGATAATTACTCACTCGGGGGCTCGTAAATGTTTCCCCAATTTTATAATTATTTTCCAGGATTTTTAATTAATTTTCCCGAATTTTTAATCATTTTTTCGCAATTTTTAAATAAATAAAACGATTAAAATAAATAAAAACTGATTTTAAATACCTAATTATGGCGTGGCACGATCTGGGCCGTTGATCTCACGTGGGCGAGAATTTCTGAAAGATCCGGTGGTTGTGGTTGCTCGGCAGCTCTTTTTCTCTGTTTTGGCGCTCGGCAAGGCATTTGCTCGGTTGCCGACCGGGGGCATAGGGGCTCGGTCGTCCGAGCGACGTGGTGCAATCTTGGCCGTCGGCTTCTGGCACGAATCTCGAGGCAGGCGCGTTTCCCAAAAAAACGTTATCTTGTCGTTTAGCGCACGTGGCACGATCTGGGCCGTCCATCATAACTGGCAAGAATTTTTGAGAGATCCAACGGTTGGGAGCGCTCGGTCGTATTTTTCTCCATTTTGGCGCTCGGCAAGGCACTTTCTCGGTTGCCGACCGAGGGCATAGGAGCTCGGAAGTCCGAGCGACGTGGCATGCTCTGGGCCGTCGGATTCTGGCTCGAATCTCGAGACGGGCTCAGTTCCCAAGAAAACACTATCTTGTCGTTTAGTGGCCCTGACAAGATCTGTACCGTCTGATTGAGATCTTACACGAATGTTGAGGAGAAAGTGAATTTTCTCTGTTTTGGGGCTCGGATGGGCACTTGATCGGTTAGTCGACCGGAGGTCTAAGGGTTCGGCAGTCCGAGCGTGGTGGCGCGATCTGGCCCATTGGATGACGGAATGAATCTCGAGACGGTTCAATTCCCAAGAGCATTAACGGCGCCCCAGGATTTGTGGGGCGTTCCACCTTCCTGGGGTCATTAAGAGTGGTGTTTCAGCTCCCTAGGCGTGACCGCTGAGCTCCCGTCGCTTGGCCTCCCGAGGGTCATATTGGCTGTTCCTTGGGGGGAGGTTATAAATACCCCACTCCCCTTGTAGTTTCAGTCACAGCAATGTTGATTTTTAGCCATCGGAGGTGTCTGCCTTGGGCGGATGCCTGTTTTTTGAAAAAATTTAACCCCGAGAGTTTCGGAGGGGTGGTCACTCTTCCGCCGTGATCTTCTCCTGTGTCTGACGGCCCCAGTGCTTAGGGTTATATACTGAAAGCATCACTTTTATATTAACTTTATTTCCTTATTTTTTGAATGAGAATCATATGGGCATATGTTTGCATATTGTGTTTATTATAATATTAATGCAAGTGTCTGATATTCTATAAGGTTGATAATATGGTGTGAGGTGACACACAGAAGATCATATTATCAGTTCCCTATGGAATATATAAATAGTTCACAACCTAGACGGACTTGGACAATCCATTGGAAAGGTTGTAGTGTAATCTGGTATTAGTCTGTCTTGACTATAGGTTTACACTAGTACACTTTGTGTGTATTGAACAAGACCACTGGAGGTTGTTCTCTTTGTACTGACTACAAAAGAGAACAAACACCTCTGTTATTATGGATGTTTATGGTCTTAATCCAGATATAATAACAGACATGTATATGCAGTGTGCATTACTTTGACTCATAAAAGAGTGAGATTCATTATGGATCAACAACCTCTATGAATTGGGTAATAGCATTGTATCTATGATGGGCTGTTGATTGTAAAAGGAATCCATGTCCCGATACGTCGGGTTGATGATGTCCCCTTAAGGAGCTCATAAGGATTGTCATGTAAACCCTGCAGGTGGATTACATCCGACATGACAAATAAAGTTGAGTGGTACTACTTAAGGATAAAAGATGTTGATCAATATAGTTGTCAGTAACTTAATTTGATCGACGGACATTCGATATCTTAACATGGGGAGTTGAACGAGCATATAATAAAAGGAGCCCATAAATATAATTTGGGATTAGGAAGGTAGTGCAACAATAGCTCCTTAGTGGACCGAGCTATTGTTAATGGGCCTGAGTTGTGTGTTCGGGCTGAACACGGGATACCCAGATTCGTTAGGAGACCTAACCCTAATTTCTCCTCATGGTCCCTGCCGTAGCCTTATATATATCCTCTATTCTCTGGCCGTCATTGATAATCTGATATATAAGATTTTTTCTCAAAATTCGTGATTCACGTAAGGAGAGAAAGAGAGGTCAGCCAAGGAGAAGAAAGGTTGGGAGATCGTCGCCCACACGACGTCCAACCCGAGGAAGGAATACGTGCAGAAGATCTTGGGGTCGCTGTCGTCTTCTTCCAATCGCAGGTATAATTCGTGAACCCTAGATTCCGCTATATAGGGTTAGATCACGTATTTAATCTGTTAATCTATTATGATCGATACGCACACCAATCCGTAGTCCTGGGAATCATCTCAGTTCCATCAATTGGTATCAGAGCCGGTATTGGATCTGCGTATTGATTGTTACATCCATGTTGTCCAATAAAACTTGTGTTGTATGATAGTCGGTAGATGTAGATCTGTTCTAACTCGGTTTTGCAGGCATCTTAGATCCAACTATTATGGTCCAATGCATGTTTTGTTTGTGTTGTTGTTGTTTTGTGGATGTAATTATTGTGTTGTTGTTGTTTTGTGGATGTAATTAATATCACGAGGGTTGATTGTGCTTATAATTTTAATTTTTCAATCTAGATTATGTGTGAACTCCTTCGGGAGGCATAGGATTTATGTAATTTTAATTTTTCAATCTAGATTATGTATGAACTCCTTCGGGAGGCATAGGATTGATGTAATTTTAAATTTTTTTTTTTTTTTTGATCGATTGTGATGGCGGTGGTGGCTGTTTCTGACGCCGGAGGAGATGCTGTTTTTAGGCAGTCCGGAGATCGACAGATGGTTTTCGATGAAGAAATCGGCAGCCAAACCTTAAAAAAATAATAAAAAAATAAAAAAAAATCGGGGCGCTGCCCCGAACCCCGAATAGCTCCGCGCAGGGTCAGATTTGGGATTCGCACATTCGGGGAAGAATCAGGAAAGATGGCCATAATAGTTGGATATTTATTTTCAAATTTATTGCCATTATTGCTTATTCTGATTATGCATGTTTATTATTTTGTGATTTTTTTTTTGAAAAAAAACTAGAATCACATTAATAATGGACAACATGGACATAAATTAACTAGTAGAAAAACCCTCATTGTTAAATAACTAAGTGGGAGAGGGAATTCATTTAACATGAATCCCACAGTCTCCATTGCTGGTTTGTAGGTGATATAATTATACTTGCGTGTTGGCTTTAGTGCTTTCCTCCATATCGGATGAGTATAATTATGGATCACCAGTACAAACTTCCTTAGGGATAATTGTAGAAAGTTACCTAGTATGTGTTCACTTCTCCATCCGAAGGAACTCAATACAAGATAATGGACTTAGTATTAAGCAATGGTATACACTTAGATACAAATAATGGTATCCTCCCCATTGGAGTCACTGCTATTATTTGTAGGACCAGAGCAAGACCAACAGATTAATTTTATTTGTCATAAAGTTGTGTTGACATGATAGTAAAATTAATAGGAAAAACCTACTTGAACAAATATTGAATTTGTATACGTCCACACTATCGTGGCATGCTAAATTCGTGGTGTTTAAGGTGTTGGTGAATTTTTTATTATTGTTTTGAGGGAATCAATATTTAATTAATTCAAAAAGTTTTGCCCTACATAATTTTTTTTATGTGATTCTCAGGATTTCAAAAATGGGTTCTTTCCGTCCACTTATGGTGATTCTCAAAGAAAACAAACTTACTGGCCCTAATTATATTGACTGGAAACGTAACTTGGATATTGTCTTAACTGCTGAAGAGTACAAATTTGTACTCAATGAAGTATGCCCACCTAAGCCTGATGCTAACTCTGATGAAGAGGTCAAAGAGGCTTATAAGAAGTGGAATAAGGCAGATGAGATGGCGCGGTGTTACATTTTGGCATCTATATCAAATGTACTGCAGCATCAGCATCAGGCCATGCCCACAGCTTATGATATGATGTACAACCTTAAGGAACTCTTCGGACATCAGAGTAGAGCAGCTAGGCAATTTGCTATGAAGAGTTTGATGAATGCATCTATGGCTGAGGGGACACCAGTAAGGGATCATGTTCTCAAGATGATGGGTCATCTAAATGAGATGGAGATCCTTGGTGCTGAAATCGATGGGGAAACCCAGGTCGATATCATTCTCGGGACTCTGCCTAAAAGTTTTGACTCGTTTTGCCTTAATTACAACATGAACAAAAGGTTGTATACTTTGGCAGAACTTGCAAAAGAACTACAGGATGCTGAAGCTCTCTTCAAGCAGAATGCCCATGTTTATGTAACTGAAAAGGCCTCTACTTCTAAGCCGAAAGGTGGTAAGAAGAAGAAAGTTCAGAAACAAGTAAACTCAGCAAAGAAGGGCATGGGACCTCAAGGCGCTGTGAAAAAGCCGAAAGGCAAGTGTTTCAAGTGCAAAGGGTCAGGACATTGGAAGACTGACTGTCCACTTCTCAAACAAAAGAACAAAGAAGGTATATCTCATTTACTAGTTGTTGAAACATGTTTAGCGGTGTTATCTACCGGCACCTGGTGTGTAGATACAGGAGCCACTAATCATGTCTGCAATACATTGCAGGGGTTCCAGGAAACCAGACGGCTCAGTGATGGAGAGATATGCTTGTTTATGGGTGACGCTACAAGAGTAGCGGCCGTTGCAGTAGGAGATGTTATTTTATCTTTTGGTAGAAATAAGTCTTTGACATTGAGAGATTGTCTTTATGCACCTTCACTTAGAAGGAATTTAATTTCTGTTTCCATGCTAGTTAAGGATGGATATTCAGTTTATTTTAATGACAATATTGTTATTAGAAAAAATAAGCATTTTATCTGTTCTGGTGCATTGGTTGATAATCTATATGTCATTAATCCTATTTCGCCCACGGTGCAACTTATGGAAATGAATAATATGTCTTCTAACATAAATAAGAGAAAAGAACCTTCTGGTATGAACCAAACATATCTTTGGCACTTGCGATTGGGGCATGTGAACCTAAGAAGGATTCAAAGACTGGTTAAAGATGGACCTTTGAGTTCATTGGAAGTGGAGGCACTACCAGTCTGTGAATCTTGCTTGGTAGGTAAAATGACCAAAAGGACTTTCAAGGCAAAGGGGTATAGGGCCAAAGATGTGTTGGAATTGGTTCATTCTGATTTGTGTGGGCCCATGACTGTCCAGGCTAGAGGTGGTTTTGAATATTTTGTCACATTTACTGAAGATTATTCAAGGTATGGATATATTTATTTGATGCGCCGTAAGTCTGAGTGCTTTGAGAAATTCAAAGAGTACAAGGCAGAAACGGAGAAACGTCATGGAAAATGTATCAAGTCATTAAGTTCAGATCGTGGTGGCGAGTATCTCTTTGGAGAGTTTAGGGACTATTTGTCAGAGGCTGGGATTACATCCCAATTATCAGCACCTGGAACACCCCAACAGAATGGTGTAGCAGAAAGAAGGAATAGGACTCTTATGGAGATGGTTAGATCAATGATGAGTTATTCAGATTTACCAGATTCGTTTTGGGGATATGCCTTAGAAACTGCAGCTTATATTTTGAACTTGGTTCCTTCTAAGTCAGTACCAATTACTCCCACAGAACTGTGGACTGGGTGTAAGCCTAGTCTGAAACATGTTCGGATTTGGGGTAGTCCAGCACACGTGCTGAATGGGAAAGCCGATAAGTTGGAATCTCGTACAGAAGTACGCTTGTTTGTAGGCTATCCAAGAGGAACGAAAGGAGGTTTATTTTATAGTCCTAAGGATCAGAAGGTCATTGTTAGCACCAATGCTCAATTCTTAGAGGAAGACTATGTGATGAACCATAAACCCATAAGTAGAGCTGTTCTAGAAGAACTGAGAGGTGAGACACCAAATACTTCCGTACCAACAGCACAACAGGATGTACCACCAGTAACTGCACAACGTGTCACAAATATTACACCACAACTGATAGTGCCTCGTCGTAGTGAGAGGGTTGTAATACAACCTGATAGATATATGTTCTTGGGAGAGTCGTCAGACTTTGTCCCTGAGGAACAAGATTATGATCCCTGTACCTACAATGAAGCACTCCAAGATAAAGATGCAGAGTCTTGGCAAAAAGCAATGATATCTGAAATAGAATCTATGGATTCTAATCAAGTCTGGGAGCTTGTAGAACCACCTATTGGTGTAAAAGCCATTGGATACAAGTGGGTCTATAAGAGAAAAAAAGGATCAGACGGTAAGGTTGAAACCTTTAAAGCTTGGCTTGTTGCAAAAGGTTTTACTCAAAGAAAGGGTATCGATTATGAGGAAACTTTTTCGTCAGTAGTCATGCTTAAGTCTATCCGGATTCTTTTATCTATTGCAGCTCATCTTGATTATGAGATTTGGCAAATGGATGTCAAGACAGCTTTCCTTAATGGAAGTCTTGAGGAAGACATCTATATGAAGCAACCAGACGGGTTCATTGAAAAGGGCCAAGAGCATCTTATTTGTAAGCTCAAGAAGTCCATTTATGGACTTAAGCAAGCTTCCAGATCTTGGAACATATGTTTTGATCAGGTGATAAAATCCTATGGATTTGATCAATGTCAAGATGAATCGTGTGTATACAAAAAGTGTGACGGAAATGTAGTGGTATTCCTAGTACTTTACGTGGATGACATCTTGCTCATTGGAAACAATGTGAAGGTATTATCTAACGTAAGGGTATGGTTATCCAAACAGTTTGATGTGAAGGACTTGGGAGAAGTAGGTCACATCCTTGGGATCAAAGTTCTACGAGATCGCAAGAAAAGGATGTTGGGCTTGTCCCAAGCTTCCTATATCGATACTATACTAACTCGTTTTAGCATGCAAAATTCTAAGAAAGGTTTCTTACCTTTTAGGCATGGAATTGTCCTATCAAAGGAGCAGTGTCCGAGGACACCTAAAGAGATAGAGAACATGAAAGAAGTTCCTTATGCTTCAGCAGTAGGAAGCTTAATGTATGCAATGCTATGTACGAGACCAGATATCTGTTTTGCCGTTGGCATGGTTAGCAGATATCAGTCTAACCCGGGACAAGAGCACTGGACTGCCGTAAAGCATATTTTGAAGTACCTGAAAAGGACTAAAGATTACATGCTAGTTTACCAGGCAGATAGTTTAGTTGCCTTGGGGTATACAGACTCAGATTTTCAGTCAGATAGGGATTCTAGGAAATCAACCTCAGGTTATGTATTTACTTTGGGAGGTGGAGCCACTATATGGAGGAGTATCAAGCAAAAATGTATTGCTGATTCTACCATGGAAGCCGAGTATGTGGCAGCCTCTGAGGCAGCCAAAGAAGCGGTTTGGCTCAGAAACTTCCTATTGGACTTGGATGTGGTACCTAATTTGCCTAAGACTATTACACTTTATTGTGATAATAGTGGTGCAGTTGCAAATTCGAAGGAACCACGAGCCCATAAGGCAAGTAAACACATTGAGCGTAAGTACCACCTGATACGAGATTTCGTAAAGAAAGGAAAAGTTGCTGTGATCAAGATAGCATCAGCAGAAAACCTAGCTGATCCCTTCACTAAGAGCTTACCAGTTAAGGCTTTTGATAGTCATGTTGAGGGTATGGGAGTCAGATGCGTAGCAGCATGGCTTTAAGTATAAGTGGGAGATTTGTAACAGTATACTGAAAAGCAATGCTTTGAGTATAAGTGGGAGATTGTTAGGGTTATATACTGAAAGCATCACTTTTGTATTAACTTTATTTCCTTATTTTTTGAATGAGAATCATACGGGGATATGTTTGCATATTGTGTTTATTATAATATTAATGCAAGTGTCTGATATTCTATAAGGTTGATAATATGGTGTGAGGTGACACACAGAAGATCATATTATCAGTTCCCTATGGAATATATAAATAGTTCACAACCTAGACGGACTTGGACAATCCATTGGAAAGGTTGTAGTGTAATCTGGTATTAGTCTGTCTTGACTATAGGTTTACACTAGTACACTTTGTGTGTATTGAACAGGACCACTTGAGGTTGTTCTCTTTGTACTGACTACAAAAGAGAACAAACACCTCTGTTATTATGGATGCTTATGCTCTTAATCTAGATATAATAACAGACATGTATATGCAGTGTGCATTACTTTGACTCATAAAAGAGTGAGATTCATTATGGATCAACAACCTCTATAAATTGGGTAATAGCATTGTATGTATGATGGGCTGTTGATTGTAAAAGGAATCCATGTTCCGATACGTCGGGTTGATGATGTCCCCTGAAGGAGCTCATAAGGATTGTCATGTAAACCCTGCAGGTGGATTACATCCGACATGACAAATAAAGTTGAGTGGTACTACTTAAGGATAAAAGATGTTGATCAATATAGTTGTCAGTAACTTAATTTGATCGACGGACATTCGATATCTTAACATGGGGAGTTGAACGAGCATATAATAAAAGGAGCCCATAAATATAATTTGGGATTAGGAAGGTAGTGCAACAATAGCTCCTTAGTGGACTGAGCTATTGTTAATGGGCCTGGGTTGTGTGTTCGGGCTGAACACGAGATACCCAGATTCGTTAGGAGACCTAACCCTAATTTCTCCTCATGGTCCCTGCCGTAGCCTTATATATATCCTCTATTCTCTGGCCGTCATTGATAATCTGATATATAAGATTTTTTCTCAAAATTCGTGATTCACGTAAGGAGAGAAAGAGAGGTCAGCCAAGGAGAAGAAAGGTTGGGAGATCGTCGCCCACACGACGTCCAACCCGAGGAAGGAATACGTGCAGAAGATCTTGGGGTCGCTGTCGTCTTCTTCTCATCGCAGGTATAATTCGTGAACCCTAGATTCCGCTATATAGGGTTAGATCACATATTTAATCTGTTAATCTATTATGATTGATACACACACCAATCCGTAGTCCTGGGAATCATCTCAGTTCCATCAGTGCGGATGTCAGGGTCAGGGGGGATCAGGGCAGAAGTGTTGACGACCGGAGTCCGGACCCGGGGGACAAGGTGCTTCGGAAGGATGGGTGGTCATTCTTCCGCCATGATCTTCTCCTGATTCTGACGGCCCCGATGTGGGTGTCAGGGTCAGGGGAGATCAGGGCAGAAGAGGTGACGATCGAAGTCCGGACCCGGGGGACAAGTTGCTTGGGAAGGATGGGTCTCCTCCGATCTCTGTCTTCCTTCCGGGCTGACGGCTTCTGATGGTTGTCAGCCCGAAGGAGCTAGAGATGGGAGGTGTGCCGATCTGCTTTCTGACCGGACCCCATGCGATGGTGGTTTTTCTCCAACCCTCGAACGATTCGTGGTATCGACTTCCGAGGTCGAAAGCCTCGAGTTGCTCATAGGTGAGAGGGGAATCGACCGAGTCCTGGGGCCCGGGGGGCTCGCCTAGGGCGGTGCCTTAAAACTTTTAATCCAAATTTTCTCTCGCTTCCCGAGACAGATGCGGGGTATCCGGGTCCGAAGTGCTTCATCCGGGCGACGCGACGCGATCTGACCCGTTGGATGGTGGCACGAATCTCAAGACGAGTCCAGTTCCCCAGAAAACACTATCTTGTTGTTTAGTGGCGCTGGCAAGATCTGGACCGTCTGATTGAGATTTTACACGAATATTGCTCGGCGGCCGACCGGACCCTTCGAAGTTTGGTTTGGATCACCTGTCGCTCGGAGCTTGTCGAGAGTTTGTGTCGAGCAATATGACTTGAACAAAACCGTTTGGGCTTTCGTAACGCTTCAGGGGCAGGTCAAGAGTTGCATCCTTACGTTTCAAAGTCTAAGTCGCTCGGCTACGAAGTCGTTTGGACTTTCGTAACGCTCCGAGGGCTGATTCAAGAGTCGCACCCTTACGTTACAAAGTCCAAGAGACTTTTTCATTTAATATAAGTTTTCACTCCCCCACCCCCAATCTCATTATTCACTTTCACTTTCTCACTCAAATTTTTACTGCTCTTTCATCAAAGTTTTTAGCTCTCGGGTGGCGCTGCTAGCTGTCGCGGCAAGGTGTTTCTTTGCTCCGGCGATCTTTTTCCGACCGTAACAGTCACTTCAAGGTCAGTCTCTCTCCTCTCTCTTTAAAAATGGTTAAGATTTCCTCTTCGGATGAGACCCCGCCTCGGACCAAGTCGTTAGCCGAGCAGGCAAAGAGAAGGAGGCGATAGAGCCGACCGAGGGGACCGTGGTCTGGCCGAGCAAGAGTGGGGATGTCGCCGAGCTGCCCCAGGAGGTAGAAGTGAAGTCCCGCAAGGGTAAAGGAGTGGTTACTGTCATAGAGCAGCCGAAGACGGCAGGGGATTTCGGTCGGCAGCCGATCATACTGTCGAGTGTGGGGGAAGTACGGAGCTACTCCGAGGAGATGCTGGAGAGGGTGACACAGGGCACCGCCGGGTCGGTAGAGGAGAACGAGCCGAGGGAGTTGTCCGAGGTGGAACACATCTCTTCGGTTCTGACCGAGGCAGACCTACATCGGATCCGAACCGGATTTCGGATCCCTGCCGAATACGGACTTCTTCTGCCGGGACCAGGTTTCCGAGCTTGCACGTCGTCTTCGGCCGACACGTGCGTGTTTCCGGTCGACTCCTTGGCAGCCGGGCTCCGTCTCCCGTTGCATCCATTCATCGTTGAAGTCCTCAACTGGTACGGCCTGAGTCCTGCCCAACTGATGCCGAACACTTGGAGGCATGTGTTGGCGTTCATCCTACAATGCCAGGAGATCGAAGCCGAGCCCAGTTTGTTCCTCCTTCGGAGCCTCTACCGCCCTTGCCAGCCGAACAGGAACGAGCAGAGGTTTTACCTCTCGCCGAGGACGGGCGTAAAGCTGATCGAGAACCCGGACTCGATCAAGCACTGGAAGGAGAAGTACTTCCTTGTCCGAGCTCCCGAGCCCTGGAAAATTCCGATAGCTTGGTCGAGGGATGGGCTGCCGAAGCGAGCGAAGAAGGAGCCGGTGCTAAGTAACGAGGAGACCGAAGTCATTAAGAAACTCCTCGGCCTGCCGACCCTTAGTTGGAAGGACATCTCCGAGGAGGCTTTGTTCCGAGGGGGTCTCAGTCCGATCGACCCCAGTATGCTTCTGGTATTTTAACTTTTTCTTTGAAGTTCTTGAAAATTTTTCTAACTTTTTTCATTTGGTTTTATGCAGAGTCTCCTGGCATGGATTACCGTATGGTGATGGCGAAGGCCAAGGCGGCTAGGGAGCAGGAGACGAGGAAGAAGAAGAGGACCGCGACGGGCCCTCAGGGCGATCGAGCACCGAAGATCCCCTCGCTCCCCAAGACTGCCATCCTGCAGGTGGTCGAGGCCCCCAGCACCGACGCCGAGCAAGACCAGGTCGTGGCGTCCGATCTCCCTCCCTCGGATGCGCCAACCCCCACGTCAAAAGCAGGTGCCCCCGGCTCGTCGAGCGGTGCGTTCAATGTGAGCGCGGTGCTCGCCCTTCAGGTCCCGCCACTCACTCCCGAGGCGGAGAAGATACTGACCGAGGAGCACAAACAGATCTTTGTCCCTGACTGGCAGGTGATGAAGGTCGACGGCTTCTTGGGGGATGGGAACATTTGCATGCAGGCGGTGAAGCACCTGCCGACCCCAAAGGACCAAGCGGCGCTTAAGTCAAGGGGGGTCGGGGACGCTACAATGCAAATCGCTCGGAACACCATGTCGGTAAGTTGGCCGAACTCTCTCTCTTTAAAATTTTTCTTCAAAATTTTCCAAGTTTTTTAGTTCGGATTCTAACTACTTGTTGCCCTTTTCAGACCCTCTGCCACTTCAACTTTTTGCTCGAAGAGTTTGCGAGCAAAGAATAAGAGTTGACGGCGCTGAGCGACCGGGAGCGGTCGGAGCGTGCGAAAGCTGTGAAGATGTTCGAGGCCGAGCAACTCCTCTCGGCAAAGCGAGGTGCCGAAGTGGCGGGGTTGGAGACGAAGCTGGCCGAGGCCATGCAGCAGTCGGCGGACGAGGCAGCCAAGCTCGAGGCCTCAGAGAAAGAGAAGGCCGAGCTCAAGGAGGAGTTGGCCAAGGCTCGGGCGGAAGCAGAGAAGTGGCGGAAGACGTCCGAGAAGGTCATAGCCAAGCATGTGTCGAAGGTGGCTAGGGCAACTAGGGCAGTCCGGAAGGAAGCCGAGGGTCACATGTATAAGAATATGGAGGAGGCCTACGGCCGAGCTCTTCTTCACATATCGGCGCGGTACCCTGCCATAGATACCTCTGCTTTCTCCTTCTACGATCCCGTGGAGGGGGAAGAGGAGCTTCCCCTCGCAATGCTCGGGCCTTTGGGACAAGGCGACGGCACCGAAGGCACAGGCGAGACGGAGGCCGAGGACGAGGAGGAGGACAGCTCCGAGGACGAAGACGAGGTCATGGAGGTCGAGGGGTCGGCCAATCCGAGCGACAAAAAGGTCGACCCCTGACTTAGTTGCGTCTTTAGTCTTCTTTTTGTTTTTTCTTTTTCTAATGCCTAACTGCGGACTGGCCACCGCTGTTGTAAAGCTTTTTGAGTTTTGAATGAAAACACTTTTTGTTTGGCCGAAGATTTCTCCAAGTGTTAGATCTCTCTTTTATGTTTGAGCAGTTGCAAAATTTCTCCAAGTGTTGGACATCGAATTTATCTTCACTTTTCAGGTCAAGTTTGGTCCGATCACGGAGGTTTCTTATCTTCGTAAGGAGCTGAAAAGAACGAAGCGGGATCTTTCTCGTAGCCGGGAGAGGCGGTTTTATGGCTTCTTGAAGCTTGAGGAGATCAAAGTAGCTGCGAGGGGATACTGTCGTGAGTTGGCACAATTACGGAAGCAACCTCGAACCTCTCATCTCGAAGGTGAGATAGAAATGCTTCGAGGGGAGCTATTTGTCGTTGATCAAAGGAATAGCGAGCTCCTGGCCGAGATTCCTCAGTTGGAGGTGACGGAACATTCAGCAGTGGAGGAGAAACTACTTCTGAAGGTGGAGAAGTTGACGACTGAGCGCGACGGCTTGTTGGCAAGAATCGACAAACTGAGGAGGATCACAATCGACAGGGGTATCGAAGTGACTCATTATAGTCGTCTTGCGACCCACAGCGGCGACGGCGACGGTGCTGGCTCGTCCAAACCCCCTCGCTTAAAGATGTCGGCGAAGGACGATGTATTGAGAGATAGGATAATCGAGCTGGAGGAAGAGATTGCGTCGCTTAAGCCCCTGCCTGAGAGAGCCAACGTTCGTAGTATGTCGTGTACTCGCGAAGAGAGTGAGAAGGGAATCACTTTCTACGAACTCGCGACTCGCTCGCATGCTGTCAGGCGAAGTCCCGCGGACGCTCAGAGTGGTGTAGCTGTCTCGTCCAGCGGCGCCTCAGTTGGTGCTACCGCTAGAGTTAGCGGCGAAGGGGGTTCTCGCTTCGCTGGTTTGGAGTCTAGTTCGGAGGTTAGGAGACGACGCCCCCGTGTATCCTTGAATCGTAGCATTCCCCTTCCGAAGAAGTCTTGAACCAGTTGTGTTATGCCCTTTTAAGTTATTGTGAACTCTGTAATAATGTTTGCGAACTTGTAATAATGTTGTCTTTGTTGTTTGTAGAGTCCCTTAACTTTGAATAAAAGTTTGCTTTGTTTCTGATGTTCGAAAGTCTTGTTGGGAGTGTTAGTTCCATGTATAACTACTCAAAATCAGAAGCAAATCTTCCTTCTTCTGCGCGAATGGTTGTGGGAGCAATCCCGAATGGCGACCTACTTCTAGCTTGCTTAAGAGCATGCGAAGTAGAATCGAGCCAAGTGTTGGACTCCGGAACCATCGTTAGAGTTCAACGGTTGTGGGAGCAATTCCGAATGGCGACCTACTTCTAGCTTGCTTAAGAGCAATCCTGCGAAGTAGAATCGAGCCAAGTGTTGGACTCCGGAACCATCGTTAGAGTTCAATGGTTGTGGGAGAAATTCCGAATGGCGACCTAGTTCTAGCTTTCTTAAGAGCAAGCCTGCGAAGTAGAATCGAGCCAAGTGTTGGACTCCGGAACCATCGTTAGAGTTCAACGGTTGTGGGAGCAATTCCGAATGGCGACCTACTTCTAGCTTGCTTAAGAGCAAGCCTGCGAAGTAGAATCGAGCCAAGTGTTGGACTCCGGAACCATCGTTAGAGTTCAACGGTTGTGGGAGCAATTCCGAATGGCGACCTACTTCTAGCTTGCTTAAGAGCAAGCCTGCAAAGTAGAATCGAGCCAAGTGTTGGACTCCGGAACCATCGTTAGAGTGAAGAGCAGAAAGCAAAGAGGTGTAAACATTTACACAAGTAAAATACGAAGAAACTTTCTTTATTGAATACTACTAATCGGCCGCTTCTGAGTTGCAAGCCGTTTATTACATATGAGGAAATAAAAAATGGAAAATACAATGGAAAGGAGAGAAATTGTTCGCCATCCAGGAATACTTAGAGCGGCGCCGGGGCGCTTTCTTGGTATTTCAGGAGGTGATCGGCATTCCAGGTCCTTGGGATCTCTCTGCCTTCGAGGTCTTCGAGTCGGTAAGCTCCAGGGCGAACTACTTTCGTAATCTTATAGGGTCCCTCCCAATTTGGGGCGAGCTTGCTTTTCTGACTTGGGAAGGAGATGGCTAGCTTCCTGAAGACCAGGTCCCCTTCTTTGAGGTTCGTGGGATAGACTTTCTTATTATATGCCAACTCGATTCTCCTCTGGTAGATTTGTTGACGGATCGACGCTCTCTCCCGTAGCTCGTCAATCAGGTCCAAGTTTGCTCGAAGGTCCCGGGAGTTCTGTTCTTCCTGATAGGTGGCGAGGCGAGGAGAAGGTATTCCGACTTCTAAAGGGATCACAGCCTCGGACCCATAGGTGAGGTTGAAAGGAGACTCTCCTGTGGGGGTCCTTTTCGAGGTGTGGTAGTTCCAAAGTACGTTCGGGAGCTGATCGACCCATAGGCCTTTAGAGCACTTGTCCAGCCTTTTCTTAATACCTGAGAGGATTTGACGATTAGCATTCTCTACTTGTCCATTTGACTGCGGATGGGAGACGGAGGAGAAGCGCTGCCGGATGGCGAGGTCCTCGCATAGGTCATGGAATGCGGCCCCAGTGAATTGGGTTCCGTTGTCTGTTATGAGGATTCGGGGGACACCAAATCGGCAGATGACGCTCTTCCAGAAAAATTGGAGCACTTTGTTCTCGGTGATAGTTGCCAAGGGCTCGGCTTCTATCCACTTCGAGAAGTAGTCGATGGCCACGACTAAGAACTTGAGTTGGCCCGGAGCAGGAGGGAACGGCCCTAGTAAATCCATCCCCCACATGGCGAAGGGGACCGGACTTGATAGGGAGGTAAGCTGAGCCTGGGGGAGGTGACGGATGTTGGAGTATTTCTGGCATGAACTGCATTGCCGAACGTGTCGCTCAGCATCTTGGAGGAGGGTAGGCCAGAAGTATCCGTAGTTTAGCACTTTCCGAGCAAGAGACCTGGACCCCGAATGTGCCCCGCCGATGCCCTCGTGGAGCTCTTGCAGAGCATAATCGGCTTGCTCGGGGGAGAGGCATCTCAAATACGGCCTGCCGTCCACTTGGGTGAATGAGCGTTTGTACAAGATCCCCTCCACTAGGGTGTAGCTCTCTGCCCTGGTCCTCACTCGGCGAGCTTCCTTAGGGTCCTCGGGGAGAAGTCCGTCCCTAAGGAATTCTACCAATGATTTCATCCAGTTGTCTTGCAGTAGAACTGGCAGTGACTCCATCGAATCAAGATTTTCATCCTCTATGCTTGGCTTTAAAAGTACCTCGATCAAGACGGTCTGCTCAAGACCTTGGAGTGAGGAGGAGGCTAATTTGGAGAGGGCATCGGCTTGTGTATTCTCTTCTTGAGGGATCCGCTGGATTAGGGCTTCTTCAAACAAGGCCATGAGGCTTCGAACTTTAGAGAGATACTTCGCCATCCGATCGTCTCTCGCTTCATATTCACCTAAGACTTGGTTCACCACAAGCTGGGAGTCACTAAAGATTCGTAGGCGTTGAGCCCCTGCTTTTCGGGCCATTCCAAGGCCAACAATAAGCGCCTCGTACTCTGCCTCGTTGTTGGAGGCCTTGAAGCTGATACGGAGGGAATATTGGAGGATGAAATCATCTGGGCCCGCCAGGATGACCCCGGCTCCGCTTCCCTCGTTGCATGAAGATCCTTCTACGAACACCGACCAGATGGGGGGTCCGTTGGGAGCTTGAATAACCTCGGGTATGGTGCTTTCAACGATGAACTCTGCCAGGGCCTGTGCCTTGATTGCAGTTCGGGGTTGGTACGAGATGTCATGCTGGCTAAGCTCAATAGACCACTTCATAAGTCGGCCTGATGTCTCTGGCTTATGGAGAACCTGTTTCAGTGGCTGGTCAGTAAGAACGACCACCGAGTGGGACTGGAAGTAGGGGCGGAGCTTTCTTGCCGCCATGATTAGGGCGTAAGCCATCTTTTCAATCTTCGGTTAGCGGAGCTCGGCGTCCCGAAGTACCTTGCTCACATAGTAGATGGGCTTCTGGGCCCGGTCTTCTTCTCTTACTAGAACGGGGCTGAGAGTCTGTTCGGATGCGGCCAAGTAGATGTAGAGGGGTTCGCCCGGAATGGGCTTGCTGAGTAGAGGAGGGTTGACTAGGTATGCTTTCAGCTGGTCGAACGACTCTTGTTGCTGCTGCCCCCATTCGAAACCCTTAGCCCCCCTGAGGGCTTTGAAGAAGGGGAGGCACTTCTCCCCTGACTTCGAGAGGAAACGCCCAATAGCAGCTAGGCGGCCGATCAGTTTCTGAACTTCTTTAACATTCCTGGGGGGTGCCATGTCTAGTATGGCCTTGATCTTCTCTGGATTAGCTTCAATTCCTCGTTGGATGACCATGAAGCCGAGGAACTTTCCCGATGAGACTCCGAACGCACACTTGTTCGGGTTGAGTCTCAAGTTGTGTTTTCTTAGCACGTTGAATGCCTCCTGTAGGTCGGCCACATGATCTGTCCCTCGGATGCTCTTTACAAGCATGTCGTCGACGTACACTTCCATGTTGCGACCAATTTGGCTCTGAAATACTTTGTTGACCAGGCGCTGGTAAGTGGCACCAGCGTTCTTCAATCCGAATAGCATGACTCTATAGTAGTAGAGGCCTTGGTCGGTAATGAAAGAGGTCTTCGGGATGTCAGGGGGGAACATTCGGATTTGGTTGTAGCCGGAGAAGGCATCCATAAAACTGAGGAGCTCATGGCCCGAGGTGGCGTCGATGAGGGTGTCGATGCTTGGAAGAGGGAAGGGGTCCTTGGGACACGCCTTGTTCAAATCGGTGAAGTCGATACATATCCTCCAAGTTCCATTCGACTTCTTCACCATGACCACATTGGAGAGCCACTCGGGGTAGTTAACTTCCTGTATAAAGCGAGCTTTTAGGAGTTTGTCTACCTCCTCCTTGATGGCAAGTTGTCGCTCGGGAGCGAATTTCCGTCTCTTCTGCTGGACCGGTTTGGACCCCGGCACAACACTGAGGTGATGAACTAAAAGATCTTCGGAAATGCCCGGCATGTCAGCCGTGGACCAAGCAAAGAGGTCGCGGTTCCTTCGGATGCACTGGACAATGTCGGAGCATAGAGCAGAGGGGAGGGTCTTGCTTATGAAAAACTTTTGGCTTGGTTCCTGCTCAGAGAAGAGCACTTCCTCCAACTTGTCTACCGGCTCGAACGTCGGTCGGGCACTTTCCTGTGGGATCTCTAAGGTTTCGAGGGAGAGGACTGGGCCCCAGTCGAAGTCATATAACACTTCCGAGCTACCTCTTGGCTAGCCTTGACTTCCCCTACTCCGGCCCTGGTGGGGAATTTCATCTTTAAGTGGTAGGCTGAGGGAACGACTTCCAAGGCGGTTAGGCCGGGTCGGCCTAGGATGACATTGTATGCGGCAGGGACGTCCACGACCATGAAGTCCATCGGCTCCGTCCGGGTGGTAGGAGTTTTGCCAGCAGTTACATCGAGGGTAATTACCCCTTAAATAGTTACTGGCTCTCCCGTGAACCCATGGAGCGTGTAGCCGGCTGGTTTGAGTCGGTCGCGGGACAGCTTGAGCCCTCGGAAGGCGGAGAGGAAGAGGATATTCACGGAGCTTCCGTTATCTACCAGGATCCTTTCTACCTTGTAGTTTGCCATATGGAGATTGATCACTAGGGCATCACAGTGGGGGGTTCTGACCCCTTCAAGATCCTCGTCTGAGAACGAGACTGGGACGCCGAGGCCTTTGGGGGGAGAAGTGCCCTGAACTGAATTGACCTCTCGGATGAAGGCTTTTCGGGAGGAGTTGGAAGAGCCCCCCGTGGGGCCTCCGTGGATGAGATGTAGGACGCGCTCCTCCTCGAAGTCAGGGGTTTCATCGCGATGCTCAGGTCGCTTATTAGCCCCCCGAGGCGGAGGAGAGGAGAGGTCGGTTCGGTCCTTTGTTCTTACAAACTTGGCCAGCTGCCCCCTTTGGATGAGGGCTTCTATCTCATTCTTCAGTTCTCGACAATCATTAGTGTCGTGGCCATGATCCCGGTGGTAGCGGCACCACTTCTCCTTGTTCCTCCTCTTGGGAGGGGTGTTCATCCTTGGAGCTGGAGGGATGACCCCTTCCTTCTCTACTTCCATCAGAATGGTAGAGATATTAGCATTGAGGGGAGTAAATTTCTCAAATCTGGGGGGAGGGCGGCGCTGGCCGCCATTATCTTTCTGAAGCTTCTTGGTGCCCTCTTCTTCGGTTGACTTTCTCTTCGTCCCGGAGGTAGACCCTCCGTAGCTCGGGAGGTAGGCGGCCTCTTTGACCCGAATGTACTTTTCACATCTGAGGAGAAGGTCGGCAAAGTTCTGTGGAGGCTTCTTAGCAAGAGAAGAGCGGAGGCTGGAGTTGAAGACGTTGGACTGGAAGGCGGCTGTTACGACGGATTGGTCGAGGGAAGCTATGGACCTGACCTCCGCGGTGAACTTCTTCACATAGTCTCTCAATTTCTCACCTTTCTCTTGCCTGAGCTGGAGAAGGGAGATGCTGGTCTTCTCCGTGTGCCTACTGCTCATGAAGTGGGTGATGAAGAGTGTTTCGAACTGCTCGAAGGAGAATATGGAAGACGGGGCGAGGCGGGAGTACCATTCCCGAGCAGAGCCCTTGAGAGTGGCAGGGAATGTCTTGCAAAGCAGGGCGTCGGAAGCTTGGTGGATGAGCATGAGGGTCTTGAAGCTTTCGATGTGGTCTACGGGATCTGACTCCCCTGAGTAAGTTTCGAACTGCGGGGGCTTGAAACCTCTCGGGATGGGAGCTTCCATAATGGTTCGGGAAAAGGGAGGTCTGCTCGGACGGACGGTCATACCCCTCTGCTCTTCTTCTCGGTTGATCCGGCCGATGTGCCTCTCCAACTCATGAAGCCGGCGGTAGAGGGCATCATCCCTTCTTTCATAGTCGAACGAGCCTCTGGACTCGTCTTCGTAGGACGGGGAGCGAGGACTGTGGCGACGATATCCGTGGGAACGGCGAGGGCTAGGAGTGCGCTGTTGGGGATGAGGACTCTGGACCCGCGGGGGAGTAGGATCCCTTTGGGCATTGTTGTTGTGAGGACTGAGATTAAGAGCTTGTTGTACCATTGCCTGGAGTTGTTGGAACTCGGCACGGGTGATGGGTGCCTCGCCGTCCCTTGGGGGTTGCCGACCGACGGGGGAACGATTTTCTTCTGTAATGCTCGGGGGACTCCCTCCTTCCCCTTCAGACAGGAGACCTTCTGTAATCTCGGTGGTGAGGGGACCGCTCACCTGGACGTTGTTGGCGGGAGGCCCGCTTCTCTTCCAGACGGTAGCGTAGGTCCACTTCCTTCTGCCGGTTTTGAAGATTATGAGAGGCCATGGAATCCGTAGAGGCATTGTGTATGGAGACGCAGTCCTGATTGAGAGGTTGCTTCATACGAGAGGTCGTCGCACCGGCATTTTGAGGACCGGCGGGACCCTTGGGGGGTTGTTGATTCAGGAGAGGAGGCTGATCTTGCTGAAGAGGGTCCTCTGCTTGAAGCGGAGGCGGTTCCTGCTGCGGAGCGGGCTGAATGGGGACCACTTCTGGCTGATCAGCGAGGTTCGGCCCACGATTGGACCCTCTGGATCTCGCTTTCCTAGGAGGCATGGCTGGAGAAGATCTGACCAATGGGAAGAGGGGAGGTTACTATTCGTTTGGTTTTTCCCACAGACGGTGCCAATCTGTTACCGCTAAATCTGGTGTGGGGGTAAACAGACAGTATTTGTGGATTCGTGGAAAACCTGTTCCGCTGGAGTTTGATCACTGACTCCCGCCGTTCACCTGCAAAAAGTGCGAGACACCGGGGTTGATCCCGGCGACGCACCCTCCGACGCTCAAGTCAGTAATCAGGAAGATTAAGAAAGAGCGTAAGTTGGCAAAAGATTGATTACCTCATACTGGTGATAGGTGGGGGGTATTTATAGTTGCCTTAGGGATCAGATTAGGAATGTAATTCCCGTGATCTGATAAGGAAGGTAATCCTAGTAATCAGATAAGGAATGTAATCCCTAATTCCCAGTGAAAAGATAGACGTGAATATGGGCCGTTGATTAGGATTAATCAGAGGCCTTGATTTTGTCTGGCTGGACTGGGCGCGCAGCGGGTTAAAACCCGCACCCAGTTGAAGACGGGTCCATTCGCGGGTTTATGGGTCTGCGGGAAGTAGACCCTGTACCCGTTTTGGACCCCTTTTGTAGGTGAACTTACCATTTTGCCCCCAAGCTTTAAGATTCGTGTTCGATTTGGATGGCTCCGATTTAACCCCATTTTTAGCCATATCAAAGTGCTACCTAGGTAGTAATAACTACAAGACTTGATACATGATAAATGAACATGATACATGCTTACTTGATACTTGATGACATGGTACATGAGACTTGATACTTGTACTTGACAACTTGACACTAGACATGAGACTTGTTACTTGTTACTTGACACTACTGCGTGATACTTGTTACTTGATGCTTGGTACCATTACATGTTCACTAGCCACATGTTCTTCTACTAGTATTTGTTACTCAATATTGTCACTCGAGTTGTCTTTTTACTAGTCAATTTCTTGAATCCCCACTACTTGTTGCATCCCTATTACATTCTTGATTCCAAATCTTGTTCCATGTTGCTTGTACTTCTTTTTACTATTTGCGGCCCTAACTTGCACTAAGTGCGTTTCCCTTTATATATATATATATATATATATATATATATATATATATATATATATATATATATATACAGACTTTGGAGACGTGTTGCCTGCTGGAATTGGTGAGCAGACATTTTAGGCTTCGCTTGGAGCAAGGACTTGCTTAAATTATTTATTTTTTTGAGTTATTTATTTCTTGCTACTTAAAACGTGTAACGGGCTTATGTTCTCAAGTTTTATATTTGATCCAGATTTGAGAATTATTTGGACACTATTATTTGTTTCAATTGTTTTCTGTTGCTTAATAAATTATTCATGAATGCATGGTTGTGTACATTTTGTTATATTCTTGTTATGATGCTGAGTCGATCCTACAGCTCATGAATGATGAAAATCATTCGCTGGGCTTTGTCACGTGCTCATATTCCATGTTTTTGGGAAGCGGGGCGTGACGGAAACCCTGCACGTGAGCATCCTAGCCGCTATCTCTCCCGATCTTTCCTAACTTCTTGCCCGACCTCCTAGCCCTAACTGCTCTCCCATAGTCGCCCTGTGTTTCCCCCGTCCACCTTCAACCCTCCCGGTATAGCCTGTCTTCCCCTGCGTCGAACTCAACAGCAGGCCAGCAAGGCCCTCCGCCAGTTCCTGCTCCTCCCGACGCGGTGCACACCGCTGGTCCCCCTCCCTGACGTCCGACAGCAGAACCCTTCAGTAACAACGACAACATCTTGCTGTGGCACTGCCCGCACGTGTTAGTTCGAGTTGTGTTCGTGAGTTTCGATTGTTCGGTTGAGTTTGTGCCGGGATCTGTTCCCGTTATTCTTGCTTCGTATCGTTTCCATCGTCAATTGAGGCAAGTAACTTGTATTCTTTTCTTTGTGTAATACAAGTACTAAATACCGCCTGTAGTGTAGTTGGGTTCTAGAGACAATTTTTGTGTGACTTCTCTGTTATCTATTGTCTCTATTGTGATGATTTGACCATATTTGCCTCACGACATATATGACATGAATTAACCTAGGGTTGACCACTTTTAATGTATATGTTCATGCTACTTTGAGATACCTGTGCTTGAGGTAATATGCGTGATATACTTATCGAATACTTGCAAAATACCCTATACCATGTTGTTTGGACATCTAGTACACTATATTTCATGTTTGGGTTGATTTGGATGAATTTCGTGTGATCTATGATGATTTGTTTATGAAGAACAAATCTGTATTTTCTGTTACCCTAATGTTGTTTGGTATTTTAGACCCTATTAAGGCCAGTACATGAATTTTATTTGTGAACATGAACTGTAGAGAATTCTATATATTTTCTAACCCTTTTGATGGATCTAAGTTTTGATTTACAGTTTGGGAGTTATGTCTATTTTACTACTGAGGTATAGAAAGATTTTCAGGTTGTGGTTTTTATGAACTCTGATAAGTAATCTATTTTTATCGTGATGTTAAAAGTATTATTTTGATCCAATATTTTGCACAATACAACTAGACTTGATTGGAATTAACCCTGAATTTTTGTGGATTTATTTAATGAGTTTTACCAACCATTCTATGTTTCCAAACAATTACTATACTAGTAGATTTTTCATACTGTTTAGTAAAGAACCTGATTTTGACCTAATTCTATTTGCTGTTTGTAAAATATTTCTGAATATGAAAGTTATCCTACTGTATCTATTTTATCACCCTTTTGGCGGATTTCGATTTCGGTTTATGGTTTGTGAGATATCGCTGATTTTGTACTGCAGTGTTTATAACTCCAGATTTGCAAAACTACTGGATCTTGATGTATTCTGATTTTTGTTGACTAAATTATTTATATTGAAAATGTATGATACTTTATATTCTGATGCTACACATATAGGGGAATACCCTAAATATTTTGTGGCTTTAATTAATGAGGCTTCATGCTGTTTTCCTGACTTTGAATACAAATTTCTGATTTTTGACTGAACGTGTTTTCTGGATTCAAACCTATTTTGAGTTATATTTTTTGTGAAATAATATATGACATATATATTTGCTAGATTCGGCCGGAAGTCTATTTTTCAGATTCTTTGACGGATTCAGGTTTGTATTTTTTTAGCAACGGGAACCCCTGTTTTAGTGCATTACTGTCTTGCTGTCCTGAACTAGAATTTTCGTTGTACTATTCTTTTATGTGTTATCTTTAGACTGTATATGTTTATCTGTCACTATGAACCTGTTAATTGTTTATACCATGCTATTCTTACTCTGTTTCTGCACATACATGTCTGTATGATAATAATAATAAAATAACCAAGCCGGAGTTAAGAAAAATATCTAGTAGTGGAAAATATAGAAATGTGTACTGAGAAGAGGGCCCGTGTTCCCTATCTGTTATGTGTTCATGACTACATGATACACGACTCTGTTTATCTGAACCTTGACTACATTACTTCCCTATAGGAAGGTGTACTCAGAAGAGAACCCATAGGTTCTATCTGCCTCTCGGATCTGTATCTGGTATCTGTCTGTCTGATCCCTAAGTACACGACCCTATGGACTCCACTACGAAATCTAAATGTAACTTGTTTGAATGTAGCAACTATGTAGTAAAAACCGGGATGCATATAGTGCTACCTAGATAGTAATCACACAAGACTTATAAGAACATGAAATTTGTTATCTGTTATCTGTATCTGTTATCTGACATCTGTAATCTGATTATCTGTTATCTGTTTGACTATCATCTGACACTATCATCTGTATATTTGTCTGCATACCATCTAACACTTGACACTTAACACATGTTACTTGTACCTATTAGTATACCATGTTATCTGATTTGTTTCCTAATTCATGTTAGATATTATATTTCTGTTAACATGATTATACCATGCTATGTTTGTTCTGCTGTTATTTTGTATTTGTTATTCTTTTCCCATGTACTTGTATCATGTACTACAAGCGGTCCATAACTTGCATTGACGGGAGTTTGTTTTCTCGTTTTCTTTTTCCTGCAATTTATTAATTGCAGATCAGGATGACCAGTTCCAAGATGGAGTTGGCCACATGAGATATTAGTACTGGAGTTTTTATTATTATTTCTGTTGCTTATTTGGATATTGTATCTGTACTTGGATTTATTTTTATTTGGGCAATGTGACACAGGATATTAACTTATTCCGATCTGATTTATTTGAGATTATTATATTTTGGTTTCAAGTAAATTTCTGTTGATATATTTGATTCGATTATGCATACTTGGTTGACTTTTCTTGCTTCTGACTCTGATTATTTCTGTGAGATGTTTTAAAGATTCTGATCAGCTTATGGTTGATGAAAATCATTCGCTGGGCTTAGTCACGTATCAGTATTCCGTATTCTATTTTGGGAAGCGGGGAGTGACAAAACTGCTTTTGTACAATTTTTGAGAGGTGATGTGAGTTCCTTGTCCAAAGATCAATTGGACTCTTGGGGTAGTCTTCTTAGAGCCTATTCTCAAGGTCCGCCCAAGCCCATTCTTGACCACAAGATTGATAGTGCAGTCAATTCGAGAGAGTTAGAGAAGATCTTGGCATCTTATGAGCCTACTTTATCGGAATCAGTTAGAAAGGCTAATCTTGGAGAGTTTCTACTGTCTGGTTCCAAAAAAAGATTTTATGAGAGGGAAGAGGAAGTAGAATCTAGTCGAGTGTCCGAGGAAAGCTGATCCTAGCTAAATATAACTCTCCTAATGATGATGACCTAATTGATGCATTGAAAAACATTGATGACGATTCACCGCTCGTGACTGTGGCTCACGTTTGGGACATAGAGAGGGAGGTTAGAGTTGAGGATTCTCTTCCGTCGAGGTGCAATATTATTGATAAGGGAAAAGGGAAGGAGTTGCCTATAGAGGATCTCACGCGCAGTTCCAGGCAGAGGGAAAAGTATGGGGATCGCCCAATATCCAAAGATGAGCTCATTGCTTCTGCAGCTAAAAAGAAAGTTCCCGTCTCAGCCTTGGCAGGTGAGTCTATTTATAATTATGCAATTATAGATTTTATTCCTGATGCATTGTTAATTAGTTTAGCAAAGGTTTGTTGAGTGGAGTTGAGTTGTGAGGGATTTACGCAAGTAGAAAGTGCTAAGAGGTTTCGAGAGTTGGTCAAGTGTCCCAACAGTCTTTGATAAACTTTGTATCTTAGAGTTTCCCTTATTGTTTTCCAATGGTGTATGCCTTTTGAAATGTTAGAGGGTTGAATTGTACTAAGAAACGTAGGAAAGTGACGAATACATTGTCCTATCATCTTTTGTCTATTATAGGACTTTGTGAGACTAAGTTGGTGAATCCGTCATCAGGTTTGCTTGATAAACTGATTCCCAGAGGGAACTGGGATGGTGCTCTAAACCTTCAGTTGGTCAGTCTGGTGGTATCAGTGTTGGTTACAATGTAGATCTTTTCCAATGCTTAGATGTAATGATTGGAGACTTTTCAGTTTCGGTGAGACTTAGATCCAAGATTGATGAATTTTGTCAAGTCTTCTCTATAGTTTACGGACCGAACAAGGCTAGTGAGCGGTCTAGGTTTTGGAAAGAGATTATCGATATTCATTCCAAGTGGGATGATGCTTGGATTATTGGGGGGACTTCAATATTACACGTTTCGCTGACGAACACCTAGGTAGGGGGTGCAGCATGAATGAGAGATCTAACTTTAACGAAGTTATCAACTACGTAGAGCTTCGGGAAATTCAATTTTCCGATCGGAAATTCACATGGACTAATATGCAAGACTATCCCATTCTTGCAAAATTGGATCCTATTTTTTTCTTAGAGATTTGGGAACATCATTTCCCTCTTTCTACAGCCCGATATGCCCATCGAGATACTTCTGATCACGTTCCTTTGATTCTTATCCCTAGTAGGACGTCTGGTTACAGAGTCAGATCTTTCTGTTTTGAAAAAGCTTGTCTTAGGAGCGTTTCTTTGAGACCTTTAGTTTCCTCTTCCTGGAATACGCCTTTTCAAAGGAGGGAAGGTATTCATAGGGGTGCCGTGTCTACTTGGAATGGTAAGATCCACAGACTTCGACGAGTTCTCAGATGTTGGGCAGGGGAAGAGAGAAGACTAGCTAAAGTGGCTAAGGAACGACATGTGGACCGAATTCAATCTCTGGAGATTGTTCAAGAGGATAGAGATCTTGATAGAGATGAATTGGTCGAACTACAAAAAGCCAAAGCCGATTTGGATATTATCTTCCAAGCTGAAGATGATTATTGGCGTCAAAGGTCGCGCGACAATTGGCTCCTAGATGGGGACGCTAACACAGCATATTTCCATAGGATTGCTAATGGACGGCGAAGATCCAACTTCATCTCAGGTCTTCAGATTGGGGGTAGATGGGTTTCTGAGGCTCAGTCCGTTCGTGTTCACATTGAGAATCATTTTGGAGGCCTCTTAGGAGTGTCCAGAGATCAGTTTTTTTCTCTTAATGACTCCTTCTAGTCTCAGCCGAATATGCTGGGCTTAGAAGCTCTTGAGTCCCCTTTTTTTATCAGTGAAATTTTGAGTGCCGTCAAAGATCTTGGACAGGACAAATCTCCAGGTCCGAATGGGTTCCCTATCTTTTTTTCACAGCTTTATGGGATGTCATTAATGTGGACCTTCTCTGCATCTTCGAGGAGATGTTTGAGAACCGGGTATAGATAGATCATCTAAATTATGCGACTATCGTATTAATTCCCAAATCTGAGGTCGTTAAAGAGGTAGGAAATCTCAGGCCCATTAGCCTCTTGAACTCATCCTTCAAAATCATTACTAAGGTCTTGGCTAATAGATTGAACCCGTGGATAAATTACATCATTCATTCAGCCCAAAGTGGTTTTATTCTTGGGTGAGATATCTTAGATAGTGTTACCGCTAAATTTGGTGTGGGGGTAAACAGATAGAATTTGTGAGTTCGTGGAAAACCTGAATAGCAAACCTGAACCTGTTCCGCCGGAGTTTGACCGTTGACTCCCGCCGTTCACCTACAAAAAGTGCGAGACACCGGGGTTGATCCCGGCGACGCACCCTCCGACGCTCAAGTCAGTAATCAGAAATGATTAAGAAAGAGCGTAAATTGGCAAAATACTCATTACCTCATACTGGTGGTAGGTGGGGGGTATTTATAGTTACCTTGGGGATCAGATTAGGAATGTAATCCCCGTGGTCTGATAAGGAATATAATCCCCGTAATCAGATAAGGAATTTAATCCCTAATTCCTAGTGAAAAGATAGATGTGAATTTGGGCCGTTGATTAAGATCTAATCAGAGACCTTGATTTTATCTTGCTGGACTGGGTGTGCAGCGGGTTGGAACCCGTACCCAGTTGATGTGGATCCGTTTATGGGTTATTGGACTTTGAATAAAGACCCAATTCTCATTTCAGACCCGTCAGTAGGTGAAATTACCGTTTTACCCCTGAGCTTTAAGATTCGTCTCCGATGTGAACGGTCCCAATTTAATCCTACTTTTAGCCATATCACGAGCCCCCCACTTCCGAAGACTGAGTTTGATCAGCCTTTGAGGAGTAGTTTTACTGTTCTAATGCCGTACGGGATTTTATCGGTGTTTTTAAGGGAGTTTTGGATCTTGCTCGGGGTGTAACGGTGTCATTCTAGGCTTGTAAAATGCCCAAAAATATTCTCAGAATTTTCTGGATTTTTTGTGATTTTTCCAGATTTTTCTAAATTTTTTCTCATTTTTTTTGAATTTTTTATCCATTTTCCGAATTAAATAATTAATTATCGAAAATATTAATTAATTATTCTAATTTAATAATTATTTTTCCAGAATTTTAAAATAATTTTTCCTAATTAATAATTATTTTAGAATTTTTAATTAATTTTTTTCGATTTTTTAAATATTTTTTCAGATTTTTTAAATAAAAAAACAATTAAATAAATAAATTAATTAAATATTACCTGGACACGTGGCGCGTTTCTGAGCGTCGATCATGATCAGATGTGCGCGCATCGAGAGACAGATCACGTTCTGGACACGTGGTGCATTTTTTAGTGTCGATCGTGTCGTGACGCGATTTTTGAAAAGATCGGACGGCGCGTGTAGCTCAGCCACATTTTCCTCCAATTTTGAGCTCGGATTGGTACTTGCTCGGATTCCGAGCAACTTCGTGCACATTTTGCGTAGCTCGGCCACCGAACCGGGAGGTGACGCCACGTGGCATCACCACGTGGCACATAATAATTTTTTTTTTCTTTTTTCCTGCCTTGTTCTTTCTCTTCTTCTTCGTTTTCCTCTGTTCTCGCTTCTTCTCCTTTGTCTACCGAGCGTCTTCGACTTCACCCGCTGCCATCGTCTTCGAGCCCCGTCTTCCACGTGTCGAGCACCCTGTGCAGGGGTTCATGGAGCCACGACGTTTGGAGGCGAGCTCGGCGACGTGGGGGGCTTCGACGAAGTGAGAGCTCGACGCCGCGGTGAAGTGGTTAGAACTCGACAGAGGAGCTCGGAATAGAGACGATGGGGGTCGGCGAAGGCCTCGACCATGGCGCGCTCGACGGAGGTGGAGCTTGGAGATGCGAGGGGAGCCACCGAAGGGGGGGGGGGAGGTTGACGAAGGTGGGTGCCGGAGCTCGGCCATGGCGGAGCGTGGTCGCGAGTTCGAGCTCGGAGCTCGTGAAGTTCGGCAGCGGAGCTTAATGGAGGGGACTCATCGTCGGAGCTCGTAAGGGAGGTGGAGACGGAAGTGAGGATGCCGAGCTTGGGGACGGAGTTCCGGCGGAGCTTCGTCGATGAAGCTCGAAACAGAGGTGACGAGCTTGGTGAAGACAGAGTGGAGCTCGGCGAATCTGAGCTTGGAACTTTGGTGGAGCGGAAGTGTTGTCGAGCTTGGAGTTCAACGAAGGAGGAGTGCAACTTGGCACCGTTTGATGCTGTGGTTTTTCTCGAGCTCGACGAGGGGAAGAGCTGAGCTCGGATGTCGGGTTTTCTGGCAGTGGTGGTTGCCGGCGACGAGGGGGGAGCTCGGCATTACGGAGCTCGGAGAGAGGGAGAGCTCGGCAGTGCGAGGGGAGGAGCTCGGTGAAGGGAGCTTGGCGAGGTTGAGCTTTGTGTTGAAGGAGCTTGGTTCTTCTCTTTTTGGTTTTGGCGGGACCATGTGAAGAAGAAGGTGACGTGTGGAGTTTGGGTTTGGATCCCTAACGGGTCCGAACCCACACCGCTGTTTTTTTTTCTTCTTCTTCTTCCTCGCTGCTTCTTGTTCGGCAAATCCGAGCACGGATTTTGAGGCAATTTTTTTGCAACTTTGAAGCTCGGTAGGACAGTAGCTCGGATGGTAGATCCGAGCTACGTGGCTCGATCTGGACGTTTGATCACGATCGTGGCGCGAATCACGAGACAAGAGGCTCAAATTTCGAGAAAACGTTATCTTGTCGTTTTGTGGAAACGTGGCGCGATCTGAGCCGTCCATCACCTTTGGCACGATTTTCGCAAAGATCCAACGGTTGGAGTTGTTTGGTATCATTTTTCTTCACTTTCGTGGGTCGGATTGGCACTTGCTCGGCATCCGAGCGGAGGGAAGAGCTCGGATTCGACAGTTGCTCGGATTCGCTCGCATGAGTGGCTCGGCTCGGATTTCCGAGCTATTCGGCGCAGCTGTATTGCGATCCACTTTTCCGGTGCTACGGAGGTCCGATCGGGGCATGCGACCCCTCGTTTCGAAGATAATTCAAAGATCTACAACTTCTCTTTAGGAGTGGGATGAAGATTCACCCTCCTTTATGGTCAAAACAGCTCCGCGATATCTTTGTCTTCATGAAGTTGAGAAGTGTTTTGGTCTTGGGGATTTTGGAAGAGGAGCTCCACTCCTAGGGGCAGTGAAGATGTGCTAGGAAGACCCTTGTGCTAGGAAGACCCTTGTAAGATGTGCTAGGAAGATGTGCTAGGAAGACCCTAGGGGCGGAGAAGGGGCGCGAGTGGCTCGGATCGCTAGTCGCTCGGCTTGGAATACCGAGCGACGTGGAGCGATCTGAGCCATCGGATCTCAGCGCGGATCTCGAGGCGGGCATAGTTTCCAAGAAAACACTATCTTGTTGTCTAGTGCTGATGGAGCGATCTGAGCCGTTTGATCGAGATCTTACACGAAATTTGGGGGGAAAGACGTTTTTCTCCAATTCGCAGCTCGGATTGGCACTTGCTCGGATTCCGAGCGGCTTGCTTGTGTGATCAGGCTCGGATCGCTTGTCACTCGGGTTTGATTCCGAGGGACATGGAGAGTCGTTTGGAAGACGAGTTTGAGGAGGAACTCTAGGAGAGAATTGTGAGCTCCGAACTCGTTGAGAAGAGGTCCGCTTTGGAGGCGAGCGGAGCGAAGTGCTTGACTCTGGAAGAGAGTCGTTTGTGAGACGAGTGTGAGGAGGAACTCTGGGAGAGAGTTGTGCTCCGAACTCGTTAAGAAGAGGTCCGCATTGGAGGTGAGCGGAGCGAAGAGGTTGGCTCTAGGAGAGAGCCATTTGGGAGAAGAGTTTGAGGAGCAACTCTTGGAGAGAGTTGTGAGCTCTGGACTCGTTGAGAAGAGGTCCGCCTTGGAGGTGAGCGGAGCGAAGAGCTCGGCTCTGGAAGAGAGCCGTTTGTGAGACGAGTGTGAGGAGGAACTCTAGGAGAGAGTTGTGCTTCGAACTCGTCGAGAAGAGGTCCGCTTCGGAGGTGAGCGGAGTGGAGAGCTCGGCTCTGGAAGAGAGCCGTTTGTGAGACGAGTGTGAGGAGGAACTCTTGGAGGGAGTTTTGTTCCAAACTCGTTGAGAAGAGGTCTGCTTCGGAGGCGAGCAGAGTGAAGAGATCGGCTCTGGGAGAGAGCCATTTGGAAGAAGAGTTTGGGGAGCAACTCTAGGAGAGAGTTGTGAGCTCCGAACTCATTGAGAAGAGGTCCGCCTTGGAGGTGAGCGGAGCAAAGCGCTTGGCTCTGGAAGAGAGCCATTTGGGAGAAGAGTTTGGGGAGCAACTCTAGGAGAGAGTTGTGAGCTCCGAACTCGTTGAGAAGAGGTCCGCCACGGAGGTGAGCGGAGTGAAGAGCTCGACTCTGGAAGAGAGCCGTTTGTGAGATGAGTGTGAGGAGGAACTCTAGGAGAGAGTTATGAGCTCCGAACTTGTTAAGAAGAGGTCCGCCTTGGAGGTGAGCGGAGTGAGAAGCTCGGCTCTGGGGGAGAGCCATTTGTGAGACGAGTGTGAGGAGGAACTCTAGGAGAGTTGTGCTCTGAACTCGTTGAGAAGAGGTCCGCTTCGGAGGTGAGCGGAGTGAAGAGCTCAGCTCTGGAAGAGAGCCTTTTGTGAGACGAGTGTGAGGAAGAAATCTAGGAGAGAGTTGTGCTTCGAACTCGTTGAGAAGAGGTCCGCTTCGGAGGTGAGCGGAGTGGAGAGCTCGGCTCTGGAAGAGAGCCGTTTGTGAGACGAGTGTGAGGAGGAACTCTTGGAGGGAGTTGTGTTCCAAACTCGTTGAGAAGAGGTCCGCTTCGGAGGCGAGCGGAGTGAAGAGCTCGGCTCTGGGAGAGAGCCATTTAGGAGAAGAGTTCGGGGAGCAACTCTAGGAGAGAGTTGTGAGCTCCGAACTCGTTGAGAAGAGGTCCTCCTTAGAGGTGAGTGGAGCAAAGAGCTTGGCTCTGGAAGAGAGCCATTTGGGAGAAGAGTTTGGGGAGCAACTCTAGGTGAGAGTTGTGAGCTCCGAACTCGTTGAGAAGAGGTCCGCTTTGGAGGCGAGCGGAGTGAAGTGCTTGACTCTGGAAGAGAGCCGTTTGTGAGACGAGTGTGAGGAGGAACTCTAGGAGAGAGTTGTGCTCCGAACTCGTTGAGAAGAGGTCCGCATTGGAGGTGAGCGGAGCGAAGAGGTTGGCTCTAGGAGAGAGCCATTTGGGAGAAGAGTTTGAGGAGCAACTCTTGGAGAGAGTTGTGAGCTCTGGACTCGTTGAGAAGAGGTCCGCCTTGGAGGTGAGCGGAGCGAAGAGCTCGGCTCTGGAAGAGAGCCGCTTGTGAGACGAGTGTGAGGAGGAACTCTAGGAGAGAGTTGTGCTTCGAACTCGTCGAGAAGAGGTCCGCTTTGGAGGTGAGCGGAGTGGAGAGCTCGGCTCTGGAAGAGAGCCGTTTGTGAGACGAGTGTGAGGAGGAACTCTTGGAGGGAGTTGTGTTCCAAACTCGTTGAGAAGAGGTCCGCTTCGGAGGCGAGCGGAGTGAAGAGATTGGCTCTGGGAGAGAGCCATTTGGGAGAAGAGTTTGGGGAGCAACTGTAGGAGAGAGTTGTGAGCTCCGAACTCATTGAGAAGAGGTCCGCCTTGGAGGTGAGCGGAGCAAAGAGCTTGGCTCTGGAAGAGAGCCATTTGGGAGAAGAGTTTGGGAAGCAACTGTAGGAGAGAGTTGTGAGCTCCGAACTCGTTGAGAAAAGGTCCGCCTCGGAGGTGAGCGGAGTGAAGAGCTCGGCTCTGGAAGAAAGCCGTTTGTGAGATGAGTGTGAGGAGGAACTCTAGGAGAGAGTTATGAGCTCCGAACTTGTTGAGAAGAGGTCCGCCTTGGAGGTGAGCGGAGTGAGAAGCTCGGCTCTGGGGGAGAGCCATTTATGAGACGAGTGTGAGGAGGAACTCTAGGAGAGTTGTGCTCCGAACTCGTTGAGAAGAGGTCCGCTTCGGAGGTGAGCGGAGTGAAGAGCTCGGCTCTGGAAGAGAGCCGTTTGTGAGACGAGTGTGAGGAAGAACTCTAGGAGAGAGTTGTGCTTCGAACTCGTTGAGAAGAGGTCCGCTTCGGAGGTGAGCGGAGTGGAGAGTTCGGCTCTGGAAGAGAGCCGTTTGTGAGACGAGTGTGAGGAGGAACTCTGGGAGAGAGTTGTGCTCCGAACTCGTTGAGAAGAGGTCCGCATTGGAGGTGAGCGGAGCGAAGAGGTTGGCTCTAGGAGAGAGCCATTTGGGAGAAGAGTTTGAGGAGAAACTCTTGGAGAGAGTTGTGAGCTCCGAACTCATTGAGAAGAGGTCCGCCTTGGAGGTGAGCGGAGCAAAGAGCTTGGCTCTGGAAGAGAGCCATTTGGGAGAAGAGTTTGGGGAGCAACTCTAGGAGAGAGTTGTGAGTTCCGAACTCGTTGAGAAGAGGTCCGCTTCGAGGTGAGCGGAGTGAAGAGCTCGGCTCTGGGAGAGAGCCATTTGGGAGACAAGTTTGAGGAGCGACCCAAGGAGAGAGTTGTGAGCTCCGAACTTGTTGTTTAAGTGAGGTTATCAACGGTTGTGCGAGCAATTCCGACTGGCGAACCACTTCTTACCCGCTTATGAGCGAGTAATTTGAAGCAGAATTGAGCCAAGTGTTGGACTCTGGAACCATCGTTAGAGTTATTTAACGGTTGTGGGAGCAATTCCGAATGACGACCCTCTTCTAGCCCGCTTAGGAGCGAGCTTGCGAAGTAGAATCGAACCAAGTGTTGGACTCCAGAACCATCATTTAAGAGAGCATCAACGGTTGTGGGAGCAATTCCGAATGGCGAACCACTTCTAACCCGTGGAAGAGCAAGTTATTTGAAGCAGAATCGAGCCAAGTGTTGGACTCCGAACCATCGTTAGAGTTATTCAACGATTGTGGGAGCAATTCCGAATGGCGAACCACTTCTAACCCGCTGAAGAGCAAGTTATTTGAAGAGGAATCGAGCCAAGTGTTGGACTCCGAACTCGTTGTTTAAGGTTAGTAAGTTGCGGGAGCAGCCATGTAGAAGAAGCTGGACTCCGAACCCACCATTTAAGAGAGAAGCAAGAGCAATAATTTTCAATGAAAAGATGTAAAGTTTGAAATAAACTAAGTGGCCGCTTTAATAGGGCGAGCCATTATTACATGCTGTTGGCCGGGTTACAAGCATCGGCCTTATTGAAAATCAAGATCCTACTTCTACGATGAGGTGAAGACCTCTTGGGAGGAGCTGAGTTTTGAAGCTCGGCGGGCCTTTCTGTTCGTTTGTTGGCTCCTCAGGGGGGAAGCTCGGCCCCCTCTTTTCGGACGAACTTGGTCAGGTGCCCCCACTGTATGAGTTCTTCAATCTCCTCCTTGAGAGCCCGACAATCATCCGTGTAGTGGCCGTGGTCCCTATGAAAGCGGCACCACTTATCCTTGTTCCTCTTCTTTCCAGGTGTGTTCATTCTAGGGGGAGCACAGAGTAGCCCTTCCTTGTCCACTTCCATAAGAACTTCTGATATATTGGCAACGAGGGGGGTGAACTTCTCAAACCGAGGAATCGGGCGGTGCTGGCCATTGCCGTCCTTCTGAAGCTTCTTAGTCTCTTCTTCTTCGGTCAGCTTTCGTTTCGTCCCTGAGGTAGACCCTCCGAAGCTTGGAAGGTAGGCAGCCTCTTCGGCACGAATGTACTTGTCACACCTGAGAAGGAGGTCGGCAAAGCTCTGTGGAGGCTTATTAGCAAGAGAGGAGCGGAGGCTGGAATTGAAGACATTGGATTGGAAGGTGGCTGTTGCGACGGATTAGTCGAGGTAAGCTATGGACCTGACCTCCGTAGTGAACCTCTTCACATAGTCTCTTAATTTCTCACCTTTCTCTTACCTGAGTTGGAGGAGGGAGATGCTGGTCTTCTCCGTGCGCCTACTGCTTACGAAGTGGGTGATGAAGAGTGTTTCGAATTGCTCGAAGGAGAATATGGAAGACGGGGCGAGGCGGGAGTACCATTCCCGAGCCGAGCCCTTGAGAGTGGCAGGAAATGTCTTACACAGCAGGGCATCAGAAGCCTGGTGGATGAGCATGAGGGTTTTGAAGCTTTCGATATGGTCGACGAGATCTGAATCCCCTGAGTAGGTTTCGAACTGCGGGAGCTTGAAACCCCTCGGGATGGGAGCCTCCATGATGGTCCGGGAGAAGGGTGGTCGGCTCGGATGGATGGCCCTACCCCTCTCTTCTTCGTCTCGGTCGATCTGGCCGATGCGCCTCTCCACTTCGTGGAGACGGCGGTAGAGGGCATCGTCCCTCCGGTCGTAGTCGAACGAGCCTCTGGACTCGTCTTTGTAGGAAGGGGAGCGAGGACTGTGGCGACGATGACCTTGGGAGCGGCGAGGGCTAGGAGTACGCTACCGGTGGTGAGGACTCTGGACCCGTGGGGGTGTAGGATCCCGTTGGGCATTGTTGTTATGAGGACGGAGGTTGAGAGCCTGTTGTACCATTGCTTGGAATTGTTGGAACTCGGCACGGGTGATGGGTGCCTCATCGTTCCTTGGGTGTTGCCGACCGGTGGGGGAACGATGTCTTCTTCTGTAGTGCTCGGGGGATTCCTTCCTCCCTCTCCGGGTAGGGGATCTTCTGTAATCTCGGCGGTGAGGGGATCGCTCACCCGGACGTTGTTGGCGGGAGGCTCCCTCTCGGGCCCGCTTTTCGTCTAGACAGTGGCGTAGGACCTCTTCCTTCTGTCGATTTTGAGGATTGTGGGAGGCAATGGAATCTGTAGAGGCGTTGTGTATGGAGACGCGGTCTTGGTGGAGAGGTTGCTTCATGCGGGAGCCCCCGCACCGGCATTCTAAGGACCGGTGGGACCCTTGGGGGGTTGCTGGTTCTGAAGAGGAGGCTGATCTTGTTGAAGAGGGTCCTCCACTTGAAGCGGGGGTTGTCCCTGCTGCGGAACGGGTTGGACGGGGACTACCTCTTGCTGATCGGCGGGGTTGGGCCCGCGGTTGGACCCTCTGGACCTGACTTTCCTCGGAGGCATGGCTGGAGAAGATCGGACCAACGGGAAGACGGAAGGTTGCTATTCGTTTGAGTTTTCCACAGACGGCGCCAATCTGTTACCGCTAAATCTGGTGTGGGGGTAAACAGATAGAATTTGTGAGTTCGTGGAAAACCTGAATAGCAAACCTGAACCTGTTCCGCCGGAGTTTGACCGTTGACTCCCGCCATTCACCTGCAAAAAGTGCGAGACACCGGGGTTGATCCCGGCGATGCACCCTTCGACGCTCAATTCAGTAATCAGAAATGAATAAGAAAGAGCGTAAATTGGCAAAATACTCATTACCTCATACTGGTGGTAGGTGGGGGGTATTTATAGTCGCCTTGGGGATCAGATTAGGAATGTAATCCCCGTGGTCTGATAAGGAATATAATCCTCGTAATCAGATAAGGAATGTAATCCCTAATTCCCAGTGAAAAGATAGATTTGAATCAGGGCCGTTGATTAAGATCTAATTAGAGACCTTGATTTTATCTTGCTGGACTGGGTGTGCAGCGGGTTGGAACCCGTACCCAGTTGATGTGGATCCATTTATGGGTTATTGGGCTTTGAATAAAGACCCAATTCCTATTTCAGACCCGTCAGTATGTGACCCCTGAGCTTTAAGATTCGTCTCCGATGTGAACGGTCCCGATTTAATCCTATTTTTAGCCATATCAGATAGTATCGTTACCGTTCACGAGACCATCTTTCAGTGTGATAGAGACAGAGAAGAGGGGTTTATGCTTAAACTCAACTTTGAAAAAGCATACGACACTGTGGAATGGGATAGTGTTACAGAGGTCCTTCATTCTAGAGGTTTCGGGGACAGATGGATTGGGTGGATCAACTTGTGCATTAGGGACGGTAAATCTGCCGTGTTAATTAACGGGGTTCCAAGTAATCTCATTTTGTGCAAAAAAGGGCTCAGGCAGGGTGATCTGTTATCTCCCTTGTTATTTACCCTGGTCGCTGATGTATTGTCGGAAATGATTTTGCACTGTACCAATCAGCATCTTCTGCGTGGTATTGGATGCTTGGACGGCATTCGTGGTATTCCTATTCTGCAATATGCTGATGACACGCTCCTCTTTGGGAGGAACGAGACTAACGAAGTTCTTATTTTTAAAGGTATATTATTGTTCTATGAAGCTTGGAGCGGACTGAGAGTTAACTTTGAGAAAAGCAATCTCATTGGTCTTAGGAGATGCGACGAGATTTCATCAGCTCTTTTGGCAAATGTTTTGGATTGCAAAGTCGGTAAATTTCTCATTAAATATTTGGGAGTTCCGTTGCGTCCTTCGAGACTCACTCGGAGTGATTGAAACCCTATCTTTGAGTGTATAGAGAAAAGACTCCCTGGCTGGAAGAAAAATCATTTGTTGTTAGGTGGTAGAATTACCCTGATTAATGTCGTTCTTTCTAACGTACCTATTTATTGGATGTCGATTTATGAGTTCCCTTCCTGGGTTATCAACAAAATTGATAAAATTCGTAGTGATTTCTTATGGAAGGGGAGTGGAGGGGATGGCAGGGGTCTTCCTTTAGTAAAATGGAGTTTGGTTTGTAGAAGAAAAGATTTCGGGGGGTTGGGAATCCTTAACCTACGAGAGATGTACCGACCCTTACTATGTAAATGGTGGTGGAAAATTCATTCTCGCTACTCTATCGATCAAGGCTTTGTTTGGGCTCGTTACTGAGGGCGTAGACATTTTAGGGTTGGGGGGGGAGGAGGGGGGACAACATCGTCGAGTTCTTTCTCCAGTTTGGAAAGGGATTGACAAAATAGGAGATCTCTTTCATGTTAATGCTCTAAGCAGGGTGGGGACTGCAGTCAATACTCGATTCTGGATAGATTCTTGGGTTGGTCCCAAAACTCTGGCTTCTCTCTTCCCGAAAATTTTTGTTCTTGCCTGCAAAAAAATTGCCTTAGTAGCCGACTATTGGGTCAATTCATCGTGGAAAATCAATTTTTCTGCTCCCAGTGAAGTTAATGTTCAGAGTCTGTGTGGCCCCCTACTTACACTTTTAGAGGCTAGGAGTTCTTCCATCTTGAACTTTCAGGACAAGAGGAGTTGGAGACTGGCTTCCAACGGACAGTTCTCAGTTAATTCCATGTATCGAGCTCTTTGTGATGGGGGTACGAGAAGCGCGGAGAATCAAGTAATTTGGAGTTCGAGTACACCGCATAAAGTTCAGGCTTTCTTGTGGTTAGTTCTCAAAGAAGCAATTTTAACTAGAGTGAATTTATTTAAGAAAGATCTGATCCCGTTGGCTTGGTGTCCTAGATGTAGCCTCCAAGATGAATCTATTTGTCATCTTTTTTTGGACTGTGTAGTCAGTAAACATATTTGGGATTTCATCCTCATTGGTTTTGGCTGCAATAGTTTTCCTGTTACTATATCTCAATTATGGGGAGATTTTAGAGGTTCTGAGGTAGCTCTGGACAAGTGGAGGGAATGAGATTGTGTTGTTGCAGCATCTTTATGGGTGATTTGGCTAGATAGAAATGATTTGTGCTTCCGAAATCATTCTTCTAATTTCGTGCAATTGATTTATCGATTTTTTTCTCTTACTACTTGTTGGCTTCAAATTACAGGTATTAGGAAAAAAGCTCGAGCAGGCCCTCTGTTCCCTAGAGATGGTGTCAATAACTGATCAGGCGTAGTCTTTTCGGTGGTAGGCATGGAGTAGCTTTCAGGTTTTGGACGGTTTTGTATAGATACCATTTTTTTGTACCGAAATGTTTTGTATTTTGAGATTACTTGTACCTTCAGTTCTTAATTTCGCTGTGGTATTTTGGATGTAACTCTTGATGTAACTCTTGATGTATTTTGGATGTAAATCTTGATGATATATATATATATATATAGATGTAAATCTTGATGATATATATATATATATATATATATGAGTCGGATGGCACTTCTTATGCCATCTTTTAATTCAAATATATATATATATATATATATATATATGGGAAAAAGGGGTATGAGCAACTTGCTCATTTGGTAAATAAGCAATTGATGACGTGACATGCATGTGATTGGAAAATCCTTAAAAGGATTAGTTGTCCAATGTATCACATGCATGCCACATAATCACTTGCTCATTTACTAAATGAGCAAGTTTCTCATATCCCTTTTACCCTATATATATCTATACTATTATTAAGCAAAGGTCTATTTTAGGGGCTTTTTACTATCATGCCCTCATATATATAACACACCTACAAAATAATGTAAGGTTAAATTTGTCAAATTTTACCCCTGAACAATACACAAAAGAAGGTCACAACCATAATTTTCACCCAAATCAAACTCTCTCTCTCTCTCTCTCTCTAAAAAAAAAAAAAAAAAAAAAAAAAACCCACCCCGTCCATTCCTCTCCCTCTCTCAAAATCCCCAACACCTCTCTCTCTCCTCATCGCTCACCTCAGAATCCCTCTCAAACACGTCCTCGATCATGTCGCTCCTCTCCACCCAGTCCACGGACCCCACAAACCCGCCGCTTGATCTTCTTGAGGAGTGGACGATGACGCGCATGAAGTTGGCCTGGGAGGCGGCGACGAGGCCGAGGGCTTGGCGGCTGGGTCGAAGGAGGAGAGCGGAGGGAGAGAGGAGGAGGATGAGGAGAGGCTTCTTGATCGTTTTCTTTTCAGGCGAATGTGGAGAAGAAGCAAGATTCGGCGGCGCTGGCATCAAGATTCAGTCAGAATTCAATAAGAGGGCTTCCAAGATTGGGCTTGGTATCCATCAGACATTTCAAAAACTTGCCAAACTCGCTAAATGTAAGTCGAAATCTCAAAGTTTCTTGAATTGGAATAATTGATTTGGTATTGAATCAATTCGGTATACATAAGTTATATAAGGTTGTGAAGTTATGCGTGGAGAGAGTTTGATCGCGAAGTATAGACTGATGGTTTAGAATTTAGTGTTAAAAGGTTGACGAAAATAAATGTAAAGACCAAGAACTCGAGGTGGAGAGATGACATGGTCAGTGCCTCATGGGAAGTGAACCCAGGAAACTCTGATACAATGTGAAAAAAATACCTTCCAGCGAATAGACTAGATCTCTGATGTTGTAGTGAGTGACTAGATCTCTGATGTTGTAGTGAGTGCTGTTTGGATTTATGTTTATAGCAATATTATGTCAATTTCTACATCAGGAGCTTGGAGAAGGAAGAGATGAGAGGTCTCCATGGAGAATGTGGTTGGGATCTCTGGAAGAGGATAAGTCACTTTAGAAGTATAAGTAGAACCATGGAACCACATTTCAGTTTGCACATCCAATAGCTGGATAGAAATAGAAGAGAAAGCAAAGGAGATGGCAGGAAATGGTAACGAGGGCCAAGCGATTGGAATCGACCTTGGAACGACATACTCTTGCAAGCTCCTCTGTTTCCAATGTTTTTTTTAAATTTTTTTTTTAACTTTCAGTGTTTGGATTGTTTAGTTGTGGAATTCATTGTTCAGGAAATTGTGGTGTATTTTGTCATCATAGACTACTGCATGCCTGGAATGACTGGGTATGATTTGCTAAAGAAGATTAAGGTACATTTAATTTTTTTAAAAAAATTATATTATATAATTTCAAGTGAGGAAACATAATCTTATTGGGTTGTATTTTGTGTGGTAATTATTTTTTCAAGAGATTTATGGGGATGGTTTGATAATTGAATCAGGAGTCACAGTCCCTCAAAGATATACCTGTTGTCATCATGTCATCTGAGAATGTTCCTTCCAGGATTAACAGGTCAGGACTTCACCAAATTACAATTAATTTCTAGAATTTAAATATAGGTTTTTTTAACTTTTTTTTCTTCTTTAAATTTCAATTTATTAGATGAGAATGGTAGCATATGTACATAAGAATAAAGATGGGTATTTGTCGTGTTCTTTAATAGGTGAAGGAACTTGATGGGTATTTTTTGTGAATTCAATGGTACTTCACCACAATATCTTCACGACTCTTCTTTTCGATTGTACTTCAGGTATCTTCCTGACTCTTCTTTAGCAATGAATTTATGGGGTTTTTAAATTGAATTTTGTAATCTTATTTAAGTTTATGTGACAAGTTTATATAACAATTACTTAGACTGAATGCATAAATATTGCTACAATATTTAATTTATGTTTTTAGTTATATCGACGTATGCATCACGAACGTTTATAGTTATGTAATGTTACCATGTTAGGGTCATATGTGCCAATTGCATTATTCCGAACAGAATATACAGTTGAATTAACAACTAGGAATTTGATAGAAGTTGCAAACACCAAGAAACTTATAAAATGAAGCAGCACTAGATGGCAGATCATGCACAATGGTATCGGGTGAATGGGTTCAATATATAACACAGGGGTGAGGTAAAGACCGGAGAAGTGCCTTGCATTTATTCAAAATATGACTGACCTGCTAATGAACTGAAGCAGAGAATTGGAGAGCTTTGTTACTTTAGAATCACCCATCACTGCTTTGGAGTTGTTCAAAAAAGAGGTTGCCAGTGGAACTTGCTCTGTTCCTAAAAAGAAAGAAAAAACATGCATTGCACGTGCATATTACTAGTATATATATATATGTGCAATGCACATGTCACCTATAGAAATATATACAAAATATTCTTCGGATATATATATATGAGAATATACCTATATATCCAACATAAACTTCATAAGTGGTGTAGCTACTGGTATGTACCATGCAGGTTGTACTTAATTTCTTCTTGTAGACGAATCTTGCTAGTTCTAGGATGGATACTGCTTTCTTCTGGATTGACCTAAGTGGTGAAAGCTTATCAAATTGTGTGGATCATGCTCTCCACTTGTTGCACAGAAAAATCAGATGGTGGAATATGATAACCCAAGTTTTTATTAGTTGGGTTGTTTGATTTTTTATTTATCATGGTTACAGACTTAGAGATACAATCCAGATTCAATTTCCTAGCCATGATACATGCTGAATAGAATTCCTAATCGGGCATTATTTTTACCATATAAGAGAATAACCATGTGAGAAATGTGTGCATGATAGCTAATTCTGTGTAGCATGAATCATGCACACACAGATCTTGCACATTAGCTGTCTTGGCTGCAATCTTGGTAGAATTTTAATGCTTGACAGCAGTAGGCTTCATAATAGAGTTAATATCCCCCATCAAACTTGTGGACATTGGAAGCTGAAACCAAGTTTGACTTTAAAATCAACAAACAATTCCTTGGACAGCGGTTTGGTGAAGATATATGCAATTTGAGAGCGAGAAGGTACAAAGCGGGTCTCACTAGTGCTAAGAGCTACCTTCTCTCGAAAAAAATGGTAGTCAATTTCTACGTATTTTATTCGGGCATGAAACACGAGATTGACTGTCCTGTAAAGGGAAGAGAGATTGTCGCTGAATAAAAGAGTTGGTGGCAGTTGTGGAAACCCAACATCTCATAGAATATAGGTGTACTAGCCCAAAAACAATACTAATAATATTGTTAATATTAATTATGCTGCATAACTAGTTTTTGATTTGATGGATTTTGTTAATTAAGATATAGGAGATTTTATATATAGTAGAATTTTTATGTAATTTATATATTGCTAAGGATTTATTTGTTAAAGTGTGTATGAGGAATTATGTGTAAAAAAGTAAGGGATGCTTTTGTAAGAAGGAAGATGATCTTTCGGTTGGGTGAAATTTAAAATAATAATAATAATAATTCCCCAGATGGAATATCATCAACCGTCTGAGCAGTTTTTTTTTTTTAATATTAAAATTGCGAGCAGACGGTCGTCTACATACAATTTTCTTTTCTCTTTTTTTTGAAATGGAACATGATCTTCCGTCTATCCAATTTTGGGTATAAAAAAATTAGTTTTTTTTATTAGAGGGAGGATGTTATTCCGTCTTTATATTTTATAATTTTTTAACCCAAATTTTAGTTTCAACGATAGTGGCGCAAACCCATTCATTTCTAAAAACCTATTTCCAAATACCTATAATTTAGCGTCAATGATATTGGACGCTCTTAAAGGGTTATTATATATAACTGGCAAAAAAAAGTTTTAAAAGTGAAGTAGGTCTCCATCTTTCTTCCTTCCTCTTTTTTGTCTCTCGGACGCCGCCACCGAAAGGGAAAGAAAAGGAAAAACAGTGGAAGGAAAGGATAACACAGAAGAATATGTATTATCTTTTCTATTATTAAATTGATTAAACATCTCATTATTCTATTTAATATTCTTATTAAATCTTGAATTTATAGATGTGATCTATAATTAATCTAAGCTTATACTCTTATTATGTATTGGGGTAAAGAGTAGATTAATATGTATACACAAATCTTTGAGATTTTGAGTATGTTGACATTGTTAATTAGATTATAATTATTTTCTAATAGGAGAATTGGATTTGAGGAATCATTTGAAGAATCCATAGTCAATTCATTTTTTCGCCAACCACTTCAAGTAATTGAATATCTATATCTTGTAAAATGTAATTTCATAAAATACTTATTGTTTTGTAGTGTTATTATATTGTGAATATTGTCTATGACTATTTTATGTGATATGTTGCGATGATGTGCAACTATTGATTTGAGATTCACATATTGATTGGTGTGTTTGCACGAATATGTAATTGGGATATGTGGGTGTTGTTACCCATATTTGGTTTCTATTATTATTAGGAATATCTGTGGATTGTTGATTTAAACTATATCGTTTTGCATTATTTTACGTAGTTTGAGTAGAGATGTACGTACATGAGTGGCCTTATGATGTTGTGAATATTGAGATTGTTATTTTAAGTTATTATCATATTTATAGTCATGTTACTCATGTGTCAGTATCTATAATTGTATAGGCTAAATTTGAAAGAAAAAAAAAACTCCTTGAACTATCATCTTTATGCAGAAAACCTCACTAAACTTTTTTTTTGCACAGAAAACCAAACTCTAGTATGGTTGCAAAAAACCCCCATGAAGTATATTTTCAAAAATCACATCTAACTTTTTTGCTTGTATTAGATAACCTCATTCGTCTTTACAAGTTGGTTCAGAAAACATCATGCATCTTTCTCATTATTGTCAAAAACCTCACTCAACTTTAGCAGAAAGCTCAGGCCGCTGAAGTGGATTTTTTTGCAACTATACTTGAGTGTGGTTTTTTGCGCTAAAAAAAGTCCAGTATAGTTTTCTGCATAAAGGGGATAGTTCAAGGGAGTTTTTTTTTCCTTCAAATTTAGCCTAATTGTATACTGGGATATAAGAGTCGAGAATCTAAGTAACCCATTTGGCTCTCAATGTGTGCACTCTATGAGTTTTGTTTGTTCCTACCACGGACTGTAGTGACGTTTACCTTGTCAACTAGACTATAAGTGTCGACAAAATTGCTAGTGTTATTTGTCCCGACCACGGACTGTAGTGGTGTTTTAATTATGCAATATGTTTATTCCTCCCATGGATTGTAGTGGCGTTTACCTTGTCAACCGGACTATAAGCATTGACTGCAATGAGAGATGAGCGTACCTAAATTTCTTTGCATTCTAGAATACTTGTACTGATTATTTACGTAGTATGGGATGCGTATATTATTAGACAAGTACTGATTAGGCATCCTGCATTGTTTGCTTGTGTGATCACTTTAATTCTTGTTGCATTTATACACAATAAGAACTTTAATTATAATCTAGATATTGTTATTCTAATACTTGCAGTTATATGATTGTATATTAACATGTTTAATTGTTAATATGGTATTTTATGAATTACTAGCTACTTGTTATATTTATTCAATTACTTCTGGGTGTCAGCTCATTTTGTTGTTAATAAATTATTTTCAGATTTGTGCATCAAGATCAGGTGCTTGAAGAGGATAAATGATCTGGAAGTTTATGTCTCTTAGGAGTAAATTTTCATAGAGAGCTTTTAAAGCTGATAGTATTTCTGAAATTGTTTTAAGTCATTTTATTGAAGTTTTAAGGAGACTCCTTTATTAAAGAATTTTAGTTATTTTCTTTTGTAATGAATTAAATACTTTTGTTAGCCAATGAGCTACTTTCTATTGATGAATTTTATCGGCATGAGATTTGATAAGCATTATGTAGTTGAAATGGTTCTCCTCGGTTTGGGGGCATTGCAATAGGTGATCCATGTAAGTTCAGCAGCAGTAGAAGTAAGAGCACGATATTCACCTTCAGCAGAAGATCGAGCTAACAGTTGGTTGTTTCTTTGCGCTCTAACAAATCTAGTTCTATTTTTTGAAGGAAAAGGTGGAATATGGCCACCCTATTTCATTAATCAGAAACTAACGATACAACAGAAAATAAAACATACATGAAGCAACATAACCCGTACAAACAACAAATCCCTCCAACAACCCTGAAGGGTGGGCCGACAAACAAGCTCGGTCCAGCAAAATTGTATGTACGTCAGTTTAGCTTCGTACATTGCATCCACGGCATATGCACACCCACCAGAACCTAGCCTGGTAGGATTTTATCACCCGCCGATCCCTGCCTTCTCCTCGTTGGGGGGACCCCATCTTTGGGGCCAAGCCCCGCAGATCGAATTCTGACACCACGACACACGCACAGTGATCGTACCCTCCCACCAGCTCCACCACTCATCCTACAAACATGCCAACAACTCCTACAGTCGCTACCAATGAGATAGCCGTGAAGTGGATACCTTCACCTCTCACACGATTGTGCTTTCTCACCAAACGGCTATCTCTCTTACCCCACTAAACACCATACTCCAGGAGAGAGTCGTGGAGAGGATACATTCACCTTTCTCACGCTCTTGCTCTCTCAGGCGATTTCTCACCACACAGACTCATCTCGAGTCTTACTTCCAATTCGAGGGAAGAGACGACGCTGTTACGAGACAGTGGTCTAAGCTGGAGGATGCTCAATAGCCTAATAGTAGACGCTGTCAAGATTGCACCGACGACATCGTTGGACACCCAAACAAGTGCGTTCACATCATGGAGGGACCCCATCTTCGGACCCAAGCCCCACAATCGTGCAATACACTGTACTACACACTCCCCACCTCCCACAGTAAAATAACAGTCGACCAGATCCAAGGTCAGATTTGGGTCATCTTCCCCACCGTAGGTGGACACTGCGTCGATGCGAACTCCCCACCGTGGGAGCCCTCCACCTTTGGTCGGAAAGCGATGAGAGAGTGCACATCATGGAGGGATCCCATCTCGAGTCCAACCCCACAATCGTACAAAACTACTTGCTTCACAACCCCCAACCACAGCAAAGCAACCACTGGCCCCATGCCCAACCACCGGCCTCACATAGATGAGGTGGCAAATCAGACCTGGGTCATCTTGGGGGGGGGGGGGGGGGTTGGGGGGCGCACAGCAGCCTGGCCCCACGGGCCCCATACCGAACTGAACTCACGCAGCTGAGGTGGGCAGTCTTCATGGTGGGGGGGGCATCTCCATCATCCAGGACCCCTTCCCAGATCCATGGAGCTTTCGACCACGGTGATCTCGACCACGGCGAACTCGACCCCTTCCCAGATCCATGGCGTTCGTGACATATTCGCGGGAGGAAGCTCTGGCGCGACACAGTCGCTCCGCGACCTGAGGAGAACGACCGCGATCTGGGCCTTCGGCGAACCGGGGAGCCGTCGCGTCGTCGGAAGGGGCGGCGCACTGGAGCGATGGAACTTCGCTGCTTCGATTGCGTCGTCGTGGAGGAGGGGACCCGGGGGGCGGGGGGCGGCGAAGAGGGCTAGCAGCCGCCGCCGCCCCTAGGTTTGTTTAGATCTAGGGTTTTGTTGGGCGCTTTTTTCAGATCTAGTTTATCTCTCTAGAATTTTCTAGAGAGAGACTCGACCGTGGATTGTTTATACATGCTCCAACAAATACAGTTACACCTCAAGAATGTGCGATAGCCTGTTGTGGAACAGCGAGTGATCTTGCACCCTGCCAATCAGCATCACAAAACCCTTATAAATTGAGACCAACATGGGAAAGAAAACGCATTCCATGGTGAAGTGTGCCACTAGTATAGCGCAAGATGCCTTTGACCATCTGATAATGAGCATAGGTGAGAACATGCATATGGTGACAAATAAAGTTGACTGCATAAGAATATCTGGCCGAGTAAGAGTTAAAATATTGCAAGCCGCCAATGATACTTTGAAAGGTAGTAGGCGAAGGCAAAGGCTGGTTGGTAGACTTTGAGAAAGAGTCATTCGTTGCCATTGGAGTAGAAATGGGTTTGCATGCATCCATTTGTGCTCGAACAAGGAGATCTGCTTTGTAGATTGGAAAAGGCCTTTAGAGGAACGAAACACCTTGATGCCAAGAAAGTAGCGACGGAGATCAAGATTCTTCATATGAAAAGCCTTACCAAGTGTTGTGATAAGTTGATGAAGAAAATCTCTTGAGTCACCGGTCAAGACAATATCGTCAACTTATAATAATAATAGAATAACATGTTCCCATCATGACGATAACCAAACATAGGAGAATCAGCAACACTGCAATAAAAGCCGAAATAAAGCAGGAATTTACTGAATTTATCAAACCAAAACTTTGGGGCCTGTTTAAGGTCATAAAGTGATTTCTTGAGGGAGCAAACAAAATCAGGTCTGGATCGTCTCGGAAGCCTGCGGCTGCTCCATATAGACTGGAGTAGAGTACCGTGCAAAAAGACATTTCGAACATGTAACTGGCGTATAGGCCAGCCATTAACAATGGAAACAGAAAAACTATTCGGATAGAATCAGGCTTAATAACAGGACTGAAAGCCGCAATAAAATCAACAACAATTTCTTGTGTGAAGCCCTTAGCTACTAATTGAGCCGTTAGGTGATCAAGGGAACCATTGGGATGGACTTTTGTTTTGAAAACCCGTTTACAGCCCACAACATTCATATGAGGTGTACGAGGAACCGAGACCCATGTATGATTGGTAGCCAAAATTAAGCTCTCATTTCATCAGTCGTAGCAATCTTCCAACCTGGATTGTTGAGAGCAGTTTTGACAGAGCGTGGTGGCTCAAGAGGAACATGTGTAGTAAGATGAGCAATTGATTCAGCTTTACAATGCCGAGTTTGGAGCAGGTTTACAATTGGATAAGTGGCAGTACTTAGATCAGTTGTTGCAGAGTCTGAAGAAGCACCATCCGGACTGCCAAGTGAGTTTGTCAATAGATGAAATTGGACCATCTGCAGTGTCTTCAAAACCAGGTGCAGACCCAGAGGTCTGAATGGAGGTAGAGGGACTGGTAGGTTGTTCTACTTGTGGGCTGTAGCAATTTGCAGGAGTAGAAAATTGGCGAGCAAGATCCCGAGCTATATCAAGCGTTAAATCCTCAATAGAATTTGGAAGTACTAGCTGCCAAAGAAAACGGAAAATTTAGCTCATCAAGAATCACATGACAAGAAATATATACACGTCCAGTAGAGGGATGAAGGCTCTGGTAGCCCTTATAATTATCAATACTAGTAATTTACACGTGCGATGCACGTTTTAATAATTTTAAAAAATAAAAATAAAAATTCTGACGTAGGAAGGATTTGAACCGGAAACCTCTTTATATTAGTTATGTACGTGCGTTGCACATGTTGGTAAAGAAGAACAGAGATTGTAAATAACTTGATTGATTTGTTATTAGTATGTGGTAGTATATATATACAACTTAACAGATCTGATATTGGAGTAAATCAAGCTAACAGATGCCTACTGATTCTCCACTAATTTAGCTAACAGATTCCTACTGATTCTCCACTAATTTAGCGCTAGAATCAAGCTAACAAATTCCTACTGATTCTCCACTAATCAAGCTGTCAACAGATTTACAAAACTGAATATCAATCTAATTATTATTATTGATATCCTCCCGCAAGTTGTATAATCTGGAAGAGAGATGCAACTTGGACAGTAAGGACTCGAACGGAGGCCGAAGCAGTGGTTTTGTTAGAATATCAGCAAGCTGATCATCAGTAGACACAAAAGACACTCGAAACCTGCCATGTTGGACATTTTCTCGGACAATGTGATAGGCTAAGGCTATGTGTTTCATCCGAGAGTGGAAGATAGGAATAGCACTTAGATTTGTGGCACCGAGATTGTCGCAATATATAACCGGATTGGTAGTGGGCGTGTGACCAAGTTCTGTAAACAAGGAAAGGACCCATAGTAGCTCACTAGCCGTGTCAGCCAAGGCTTTATACTCTGCTTCTGTCGATGATCGAGCAACAGATCGTTGTTTTCGCGAGCTCCAAGAGATGGGAGTGTTGCCGAGATACAACAAATAACCAGTTGTTGAAATATAATCATCCTTGTCGCCCGCCCAATCCGCATCCGAGTAGGCATAAAAATTCAGCGGAGCAGTTGCCGAGATGAAGACTCCTTTGTCACAAGAGCCCGCCAAATATTGGAGCACTCTTTTAAGTGCAGACCAATGCGTCGTTCGTGGGTTCTGCATGAACTGTGCAAGTTTGTTGGTGCTGAAAGCAATATCTGGGCGAGTAAGACTCAAATATTGGAGACTTCCAACGAGTGCTCGGTACTCAGTTGGGGAAGGCAGGAGGTAACCTGAATCCTTGAGTAATGGAACACTGGCAGACAAGGGAGTGGATGCCGGTTTCGTATCAGATCAGTGATATATTTTCTTTGTGAAAGAAACATACCTGCAGCGGAAGGAATTACTTCAACACCCAAGAAATAGCTAAGACAACCAAGGTCTTTTAATGAAAAACGAGCAGCGAGTGTGGCAATGAGTTTAGACAACTCGGCAGAGGAGCTCCCAGTGATAATTATATCGTCAACATACACTAATAAGTACAGTGTAACACTCAGTTTTTGGTAGATGAAGAGAGAAGCATCTGCAGTTGAATTTACGAAGCCAAGGGAGAGCAGGAATACTCGGAGCTTCGTGTACCAGGCACGGGGTGCCTGCTTTAGTCCATAGAGTGCCTTTTTGAGGCGACAGACATGATCCGGGAAGTCTTTGTTGACGAAACCAGGTGGCTGTATCATGAAGACTTCCTCCTTGAGTGTCCCCTGAAGGAACGCATTGTTGATATCAAGCTGACATATGGACCAACCCTGGCGAACTGCAAGTGTTAGGACGACTCGAATGGTTACCGGTTTAACAACTAGGCTGAATGTTTCCGTATAGTCCCAACCAAGGCGTTGGAAACCCTTTGGCAACTAACCGAGCCTTGTAATGATCAATCGATCCATCCGGATTCCATTTGATTCTGAATACCCATTTACAGCCAACCAAATTCTGAGCAGAGGACCGACTAACAAGATCCCAAGTGTTGTTGCAGTGTAAGGCATCAAATTCAGCTTGCATGGCTGAGCGCCATTCAGGGTCGTGAAGAGCCTGGGTGATGGTGCTAGGTTCGATGGGAGAGGAGGGTCGGACATGGAGGTTGAGCTTGTTGATGGGTTTGACGATGTTGTTTTGAGACCGGGTGATGATCCCACCGCCATTGGGTTTCTGTCTCTTGACAACGGGTTGGGTTGGTGGGGCAGGAAGTTGTGGAAATGGTTGTGAGATTGAACTGGAGGACTGAGTGGTGTGGGTGGGTTCGTTTGAGGGTGATGATTGAGCTGGATTTGGTGGGTGGGTGATGGAGGGAGAGGGAGTGGCAGCGGATAAGTCTTCAGGTGTGTTTAGAGTGGTACTCACCGTGGGTTGGTCTATGGGCTGTAAAATGGAGAGTTGGAGTGGGCCTGTTTATTGCTCTACACTTGAATTGGATTGAGCCACTAGAGAGCTGAACGGGAATTCAGATTCGATGAACTTCACATGGCGAGAAGTGTAAATCCTTCATGTTTTGGGGTCGAGACACAAATATGCATGTTGATCAGCCGAGTAACCTACAAAAACACACATAGCAGACTTTGGCGCAAGTTTGTGATCAGCATATGGTTTAATCCAGGAAAAACACAAACATCCAAAACATTTTAACTTATGATAATCCGGGCTAATGTTGAGAAATTTGGAATAGGGTGATTCATACCCAAGAATTGGAGTTGGGAGGTGATTTATGAGGTAGGCTGCGGTGCTCATGGCGTGAGGCCAATAGGTTAAGGGCAATCCCGAGTGATGGAGGAGAGAGAGACCGGTTTCGGCGATGTGACGATTCCGGCGTTCTGAAATTCCGTTGTGCTCGGGTGTATGAGGTGGGGTGGTGTGATGACTTATACCATGGTTGCTTAAAAAGGGACGAAGACCAATATATTCGCCACCATTATATGTGTATAAGATTTTTATTTTGTGGTGGTAGAAATTTTCAATAAGTGATTTAAATTTTGGGAATATGGTTTGCACATCAGATTTGTGTTTCATTGGATAGAGCCAGATATAGCGAGTAAAATGATCAACAAACATGCAATAGTAACGAAGACCATCAATGGATAAAATGGGAGAAGTCCATACATCCGAAAAAATTATTTCCAATGGATAAGAAGATTTTTAGAGTGGATTCATGAAAAGGAAGCTTGTGACATTTGGTAATTTGGCATGAGTTGCAATCTAATTGCTGGAATTTATTTGAGCCCAAAGAAAAATGCTGTTGAATGAATTTGAAGATTGAAGATGAAGGATGCCCAAGCCTATGGTGCCATGATGCAGAGGATTCCGTGTGGACGGTGTGGACGGACGGTGAGGTAGCGGGCCAGTTTTAAAGTCCATCCACACATGGGCATTTATGGGTTGTTTGGTCCGTCTGCAAGTTCTTTACATAAAAAGAGTTTGGCAGGAAAACAACAGCAGAGTTAGTTTGTTTGGTAAGTTTAGAGACAGAGATGATATTTTGTTTCATGGAAGGAACGCACAAGGCATTAGACAAGGATAAATCATTAAGTAAAAGTGTTCCAGAATGAGAGATGTTTGAACCTGAACCGTTACCCATAAACAACGAGTCGGGGCCAGTGTACGGGTGATGAAGCGCCAGGTTTGCAAGATCATTGGTTATGTGATGCGTTGCTCCACTGTCAACCAAAAAAACCAGTCTGAGATGGGCCAGCAGCTGCAGTATTGGCTCGAGCTTGTCCAGTGTAAGCCGGAGGATCCCGAGGGGGAGGCAGGATACCGGGGTGTTGCTGTCTGAAGGTGTGGCACTGAGATAGAACATGCTCTTTGACATTGCACCACTGACATCGGCCTAGAAACGGTTTTGGAGGGTTGCGGTAGCCAGTGCGCTGATTAGACTATGCAGAGAATTGCCCTGACCGAGACCTGTTGTTGGAGTTAGGCCGAGCCTGAACACTCAAGGCTGTAATTGGAGCAGGATTCTGTCTCTGAGCAGCAACGATGGAGAGTTCCTGGATGAGAAGCTTCTCAAGGAGGTCATCAAAGGTGATTGGGAAGTCCTTTGCATTCACGTCGTCAATGACGGCTCTGTAGCCGTCGTCGAGACCGCGCAAGACATGGTCAGTCATGTCTTCAACAGAGACAGGAGATCCAAGTGATGCAAGAAGATCTGCTGTTTGCTTCAGGGAATGCATATAGGTTGTGATGGATTGTGTACCTTTGGAGGCCGTACGGAGACGCTCTTTTAGTTGCTTGAGATGACTGCGGGATGCTTTGGCATAGGTGCTTTTGAGAAGGGTCCAAAGATCATGCAACGTCTTTGTTTGAGACACCAGGGAAGCCACTTCATTGGAGAGAGTGGTGAGGAGGGCGCCATAGATGAGGCGGTCCTGTCCACGCCATGTCTGATAGGCAGGATTTGGGGTCGTCACTGGAGGCGATGCAGTGGTGGAGATTGTTTCCGATGGCGCGGGGAAGGATCCATCTGGATATTTGAGGAGATCATGGCCATCAAGGAGAGCTTCAACTTGGAGTTTCCAATTAAGATAATTGGTGGGGAGAAGCTTGGTGACACTGATAAGAGTGATACAGGCAAAGGGTTTGGAAGGTTCATAAGGGTTGGAAATGAAGGAGGTGCTGTCGTTGGCCATTGGAGGCAAGGGTGAGGGTTAGGGTAAGGAGCGGCGTCCTTAATTAGAGAGAAAGATGGCAGGATCGTTTTGGCTCTGATACCATAAAGAAGAACAGAGATTGTAAATAACTTGATTGATTTGTTATTAGTATGTGGTAGTATATATATACAACTTAACAGATCTGATATTGGAGTAAATCAAGCTAACAGATGCCTACTGATTCTCTACTAATTTAGCTAACAGATTACTACTGATTCTCCACTAATTTAGCGCTAGAATCAAGCTAACAAATTCCTACTGATTCTCCACTAATCAAGCTGTCAACAGATTTACAAAATCAAGCTGTCAACAGATTTACAAAACTGAATATCAATCTAATTATTATTATTGATAGTTGGTAGAATGACAAAATGACAAATGACACTAAGACATTCTCCCATTATAATATTAGAGATTAGAGATATTCACACAAAAATGCGGAGGAGGGGATGACCTTTTACCCATATGACAACTTTCACATAAATAGGAAGATTTTTTATTCACACGTATGAATGAACTTATTTCTATCTAGAAATTGTAAAATTTGCAAAGTTGGACGACCTAGCCGCCGCGGAGGAGCCGATGCAAAGTCTCTGAAGTTGCTGAATTTTGATGATTGAAGAAGTGTACCCCTTCCCCTTAGGAGAGGCCGATCCAAGTGCTTACAGCCCTTGTTGCTTAGGACCTGCCATTAGTATCATGTTTGTCCTCCAATCCTTCATAGAAAATCCAAATTTGTCAAATTCAAAATAGCAATTAGCAAGGCACATCATCAGTAAATTGTGGCACAGAGAGAAATTCCTCTTAGTATCAGGAGCAACCAAAACATTATGCATAGGAAGAATACTAGATCCATTGGTGATACTGATGATGTGTGCAGTACCAGTATGGGAGATATTCAGTCGATTGCCATTCCCAACTATTATAGCATCATCGCCATTATAAAGGTCCACAAGAGGTAAGTTTACCTGGGTCATTTGTCACATGCGCCTCGTTGCTCCAGTGTCAGGAAACCAATCACTGTCACTATTCTCTGCAAAGATTCACAGCAGCTAAAGCACTTGGAAGATCGTCAGGCTTGTTATTATAACCATACCAACACTTGATTGCCCGCATCATGATGCCCCTTGTTCTTACAAATTCGACAAACAATGGAAGTAGTGTCTATTTTTAGCACCAGAATTTGAGCCATGGGTGAAACCATGATTATAGGATCGGTTACCTCGAGATGAAAAGTTTTGATTATTATCTCTTCCCCTTGGTCATGTTGAGGATCCATGGTTAGCGATGAATGCCATGTTCTGATTCGTTGATTGAGTGAGATGCTACTTATTTCTAGACTCATAACTCTTCAAGCCAGCAACAACCTCTGCATATGCTGGAAGTGGTGGCTTGATGAGTATATATATGTTTTGAATGATTCATAATGATCATTCAAACCTTCAAGGGGCGAAAAAACCTTTGTTTTGTTGGTGACTGGCTTCCCCGATGCCGTTGAGTAGGTCACAAAGTGACTTGAACTCCTTTGAAAAAACCTTTGTTTTGCAGGTGCTCAGATCAAGGACTTTCCATCCTTTGAAAAGTAAGTGCTCCAATTGAGATAGGAGGTCAAAACTCACAAGTTCTGGTACTCTTTTGAGTGTATTGACCCCATAATTGTGATGATGTCTTGCTGCCGACAACAAACTGTAGGGCTGCTTCTTCTGAGAGTGTACCGACTACAAAATATTTCACCAGTCGGTCTGTTTTTACCCAAGCCAAATGATTTGGATTAGGGATTGATTGGCCATCTTCAGCAAAGGTCATTGGAGGTGAAGCAGTTTCTCCTGTAAGAAATCCACCCAGATCAGATCATGATACTCTTATGAAACTGAGAAGTTGTGTTTCCCACAACAAGAAAAAAGTTGTTGTAATTGAGTTTTAGAAAATAAGGTTAAATATTGACATTTTACATGCAAATTACTTAGATCCTTGTATCCATAAATATTGACATGTCTCAAAGGTCTTTCTCTCAAGTCTCTAACATTCAAAAGATATTTGTATAGCCTATCATAGCCACATTTTTTTTTAATCTATAATAAAGTTTTGTATCATCTAAAGGATTAATTGACAAGGCTTTGCCCAGCCTTTCCATATCTATATGTAGGCAAACTATTAGAATATCTATAATATGTAGGCAAAGTTCAAAGTTTTGAAAACTGAAAACAAACTTTGAAAAATCAAACCTTATGTATAATAAAGTGATCCTATCATGTAAAGGGTGGAGAAGGACATTAACTTATTAATGTTGTTTTAGTTTGTTTCTTTGAAAGACTAGCTAACCATTTTGAGATGGAGGATCCAATGTTGGAAAAGAAGGAATGAAGAGAGCAAGTGGGTGCATGTCATCCTGATCTAAAACACCTCCCTCACTTATTATCCACTCTCAATTTACAGTTCTAATATGAATGGTTGAATGCATACGGCATACCATAGGGAGTGCTATATATTGATCATAAAAATAAACTTATTTTTAGGTTTCATGATGTATATAATAACTGCTATTGCCTTTCATAGCATATTTACCATCAACTGTTTCGGTGAGTTTAGGTAAGTAGTGATCATAAAATACACTAATGCACTATTGCATTATTGCAAAAGTCATTTGACAAATTTATTGAGATCACCATTATGCTACATGTGTGTTGCTGCTGATTTCGGGTGTGGGAGCAAACAGATGAATTTGTGGATTCTTTGAGGAAAACAATAAAGCGAACTTGTTGACCTTCATCTACGCGTTAACTTGTTTCTTGCCGCTGCCGCGATCCTGCACAAAGTTCGATACACCGAAATGGATCCCGGCAACGAACCCTCCGACGCTCTTGCCAGTAATCTCAAATATTAAGAAAGAGCTTTAGGTAGGAAAAGATTCATTATCTCGCTACGATGGGGGGAGAGGGGTATTTATAGTCGTCTTAGGGACCCGTTTCGAGATAGGGCTAAATCTCTACTTCCCGGTGTTGATGGATAAGTTGGGGAGTTTAAACTCGTTTCATGATAAGAAGTGGTTAAAACCACCTCTAAGGGATAATCACGAATTTAAATTAATCTTTATCCTTCTGAATTGGTTTGTAACGGGTTGGTACCCGTATCTAATAGGACAGATCGGTTTATGGGTTATTGGGTTTTGAAGAAGAGACCCAGTTTCCATTTCGGACCCGTTTGTAGGTGAAATTACCATTTTACCCATGAGAGCTTTCAGATTCGTGTCCAATTTGAACGGTCCCTATTTAATCCTACTTTTATTCATATCACGAGTTCCCCATTCCTAAAGACTGTGTTTTACAGCCTTTGGGGAGTAATTTTACTGTTTCAATGGCGTACGAGACTTTATCGAAGTTCTCAAGGGAGTTTGGATATTGCTCGATGTGTAACGGTGTTTTTCTGAGCTAGCAAAATTCCCAAAATTATTCTTAGATTTTTCCGGACTTTTTGTGATTTTTCCAGATTTTTAACTATTTTTCGAATTATTTATTTAATTTTGCGAAGTAACAATCTAATTTTAAAAAGCACCAATTAATTATTTTAGTCAATAATTATTTTTCCAGGAGCTCAAAATATTCTCCCGAATTTATTATTATTTTTTAGAATTTTTAATTAAATTTTTTGAATTTTTAATTATTTTTCGTAACTTTTTAAATAATTAATTCGAATTAATAAATAAAAAAGGGATTAATCGGCTAATTATCGAAGTGGCGCGATCTGGTGCATCCATCGGAGTTCTGGCGCGATTTCCTGGGCGATCAAACTGTAGATCCACCACCTGATGACGTGGCGCAATATGAGCGCTCCGATCATGAGCGCGCATCGGGAGGCAAGCATTTTTCCACCATTGGGGGTCGGTGGCAAGAGCGCTCGGCACCCATTGCCGAGGTCTAGGAGAGCGACACGTGACGCGTTGACCGTTGACTGTTGATCAGTCAACACATTTTCTCGTATTTGGACGTCGGTGGCAAGAATGCTCGACACACGTTGCCAAAGTCCAGGCAAGCAACACGTGGCACGTTGACCGTTGACCGGTCAAAGCATTTTCTCGCATTTGGACGTCGGTGGCAAGAGTGCTCGGCACAGGTTGCCGAAGTCCCGGAGATTTTTTTTCTCGCATTTGGACGTCGATGGCAAGAATGCTCGGCACACATTGCCGAGGTCCAGGAGAATTTTTTCTCGCATTTGGACGTCGGTGGCAAGAGTGCTCAACACAGGTTGTTGAGGTCCATGAGAATTTTTTCTCACATTTGGACGTCGGTGGCAAGAGTGATCGGCACCGGTTGCTGAAGTCCAGGAGAATTTTTTCTCGCATTTGGACGTCGGTGGCAAGAGTGCTCGGCACACGTTGCCGAAGTCCAGGAGAATTTTTTCTTGCATTTGGATGTCGGTGGCAAAAGTGCTCAGCACACGTTGCCGAAGTCCAGGAGAATTTTTTTCTCGCATTTGGACGTCGGTGACAAGAGTGCTCGGCACACGTTGGGGAAGTCCAGGAGAATTTTTTTTCTCGCATTTGGACATCGGTGGCAAGAGTGCTCGGCACAGGTTGCCGAAGTCCAGGAGAATTTTTTTTCTCGCATTTGGACATCGGTGGCAAGAGTGCTCGGCACAGGTTGCTGAAGTCCAGGAGAACTTTTTCTCGCATTTGGACGTCAGTGGCAAGAGTGCTCGGCACCAATTGCCAAAGTCCAGGAGATTTTTTTTCTCGCATTTGGACGTCGGTGGCAAGAGTGCTCGGCACACGTTGGTGAAGTCTAGGAGAATTTTTTTTCCTCCCATTTGGACGTCGGTGGAAAGAGTGCTCGGCACAGGTTGCCGAGGTCCAGGAGAATTGTTTCTCGCATTGGACGTCGGTGGCAAGAGTCCTCGGCACACGTTACCGAAGTCCAGGAGAGCGACATGTGGCACGCTGACCGTTGACCGTTGACCAGTCAAAGGTCTGTTGAGTTTTCCATATTTTCTGTCGTTTTGTCATAAATGTGCCGGGCCTTTGCGCTTTTAAGGGCCTTTTAGTCTCGGTTAATGTGCCCTTCTCTATAAAACTCCACCCTCCCTTCTCATTTGCTCACTCTGTAGTTTTTTACTCAGGTGATTTCTTTCTCTTACTGGAGCTTCAGGCGAGAATCTTCTTCTTCCGGCGATCTTTTTCCGGCAGTCATTGTAAAATCAAGGTAATTTCATACTTAGTTTATTTTTAGAGAATGTCTAACATTCCTTCAAGGCAGGAGACCTCCCCTACTCTCGCCCATGAGCCAACCTCGAGCCTAGTTTCTCCAATCGACAAAGGCAACGTCGTGGTAGGGTTCTCTTCGGTCGTAGTGGAGACCGTGGTTGAGAGCCAATGGAGGATGGGGGAGTTCGGCAGATTGCCAGGGGAGCTAACCAGACTTCAGAGGTTTCGGGACCTTCCGAACGAACGGGCCGAGCATATTATGTACGGCATGGGGCGGAGCTTCGAGGAGAATGCCGCCGGAGAGACATCGGAGGTCGTCGAGACGATCTCCATACTTAACGAGGGGATCTGGCATCAATTCGGGAATGTTTTCAGATCTTGAAATAGTACGACCTGATGTTGCCTGGACCTGGGGTGAGAGCCAATTCTCCGATGCCAGTGGACATGTGCTTCTAGCACGTCGACGCCTTCATAGCCGGTGCACAGCTCCCTCTTCATCCCTTTGTCATCGACGTATTGCGATGGTTTAGGATCAGCCCCATCCAGGACAAGCCAAATTTTTGGAGGCTGGTCAACGGATTCATCCTTCACTGCCAAGCGGCGGGGCTCAAGCCGAAGTTGAGGGTGCTGCGGACCGTATATCGGGTTCATCAACAACAGTAGTCGGAGTTTAGGTTTTACCTAGCTCTGAGGCATGTCTCCAAGCTCATTAGCTACTCCAATTCGATAAAGCATTGGAGGGACAAGTACTTCCTTGTCCAGAGTCGAGAGCTGTGGGTTATCTCGACGACTTGGGTCGAAGAAGTCTCGAAGAGGGTGAAAGAGAGCTCGGTGCTCAGCCCCGAAGAAGACGAGATAGTTCGGACACTCCTTGATCGGCCAAAGTTTGATTGGAGGGATCTGATCGAGGAGGTGTTCTTCAGGGGGGGTCTCAGCCTTATAAACCCTAGTATGCGGTTTATTTTTAGCCTTGTGTTCCCCTTCTTCTTAAGTCTGGCTTTACTTGTGCTTAACTTCTTTTTTTGTTGTTGCAGAAGCTATGGACTTCGAGGACATGCTGGCACAGCGTGGGGTCTTGGGCAGAAAGGCCCCAAGGAAAAGGAAGATGGTGGTCTTCAAGGTATCCTCGCCGAAGGTGAGGAATGTCGCTGCTATCGTGGAGCAGGCGACGGTGCAGGCTGCAGTTGTTCAGCAGCCGCCGACCCCCGCAGCGACGTCGGTTTCGGCTGAGATTGGGGCCTTCCCCTTAGCAGCGGCCTTGGGTTCGGAGGCCATGCCGTTGACGGCCGAGGCCGAGATGTTCCTGACCGAGGAGCACAAGAAGATTTTCATCCCGGACTGGCAAGTTCGCAAGCTCGACGGGTTTCTTGGAGACTCGTCGTCCTGCATGCAAGCTGTTCGGCACCTCGCTACGCCGAAGGACAAGGAACCATGGACGCCAGCGGTGTTGGTGAAGACACGCTCGAGATCGCACGAGCAGCGGTGTCGGTAAGTCTAGCATTGACTTGTGGTTTTCACCTTTTATAAACTACTCTTTCCAAGTTTGTCATGGTGCTTTGCCTTTCTTGTTGCATATAACTTGCCACTTCGATCATCTGATGGAGAAGATGACCGAATTAGAGAAAGATCTGAAGCAGGAGACCGACCGTGCTCGGGCAGAAAAGGCTCAGATTGCCAAGGACCTCGAGCAGTTGAGGGTTGAAACCGAGGCGAAGGCTTCAAGGTTGGAGCATCTCGAGAATGTTGTGGCGAAGCTTGAGGTTGACAACGCTCTGCTGCTCCAACAAAAAGAGCTAGTGGCGAAGGACAAGGAGGATGTCGTTGCCGCCGCGGCTAAGGAGGCCGAGGCCGAAGCGATGGAGATGGCGAAAGGGTACCTTGCCGTCAACATGGCGAAGGCCTATTGATGAGTGAAATTTATACATAATTTTTATTACCCTTTTATGCATTAAAATTGCGTGTTCTAGTTTATTTCTTTAAAATTTATCTTATTTCTACTCAATATTATTTATTTTTTTGATTTTGTAGGAATGAGATGGATAAGTGTAAAAAGTGGGCGTTTTGGGTGAAATCATGGAAGAAAACAAGGTTGAAGATTTCAAAATTTGAGCACTCAAATGTGCGTGTTTACAAATTGGCCCATGGAAGAATCAATAAAAATATTTTGATCAAGTAGGGGTTGGAATAATTTTTTTTGATAAAAATCAAAGTTCAGTGGATTTAAATTAGGATTCGTTAATTGATTGGTTTAAAGTTTTAATAGATTAATTTTAATCTATTGATTTTTAAATTAATTAATTAATTAACTAATAATAATAACTAATCCTAACTAGCTATATTTATAATTAATTAACCTAATCCTACCTACTACCCTATATCTACACCCTATATATATATGCAGTGAAGGAACAAAGAATTAAGGAGGGAGGTAGTTGGCTACAGGAGAGGTGGCAGATGGAATAGGAGAAAAAGAAAAAGAAAAAAGATTAAAAATGACAAAACAAGGCGAGACACATAAGGAGGCTTTCGGAGGTGACGTCACGCAGACGTTTTTTTTTGAAGGAAAATGTGGAATCTGGCCACCCTGTTTCATTAGTAAGAGCTTAACGAAACAAACCCAGAGTACTGGGCCAAAGTACAAACTACAGACAGAAAATAAAACATACATGAAGCAATCTGACGCATACAAACAACAAATCCTTCCAACAACCTTGGAGGGTGGGCCGACAAACAAACTCGGTCCAGCAAAATTGCATGTACGTCAGTTAGCTTCATACAGTGCCTCCACGGCACATGCACACCCACCTGAAACAAGTCTGGCAGGATTTTATCACCCGCCGATCCCTGCCTTCACCTCCCTGGCGGGACCCCATCTTTGGGCCCAAGCCCCGCAGATCGAAGTCTGACCCTACGGCACATGCACAACGATCGCACCCTCCTACTATTTCCACCACTCATTCTACAAACGCGCCAATAGCTCCCACAGTCGTACCAAAGAGATAGCCGTGAAGAGGATACCTTCACCTCTCACACGATAGCGCTTTCTCAGGTCATTTCTCACCAAACAACTATCTCGCTCACTCCACCAAACACCATGCTCCAGGAGAGAGTCGTGGAGAGGATACCTTCACATCTCTCACGCTCTAGCTCTCTCCGGCAATTTCTCACCACAAATACTTATCTCGACTCTTACTCCCAATCCGAGAGAAGAGGCGACGCTGTCACGAGCCAGTGGCCTAAGCTGGAGGATGCTCAATAGCCTGATAGTAGGCTCTGTGAAGACTGCACCAGCGACATCGTAGGACACTCAAACACACATGTCATGGAGAGACCCAATCTTCGGGCCCAAGCTCCATAATTGTGCAAGACAGCGTACTTCAGGAGGGGGGGGCATTTAGCCATCTCCCAGATCCAAGACGATTTCAAACACACGCGCGAGAGGATGCTCTGGCGCGACGAAAACGTCGCTCCGCGACCTGAGGAGGCGCGCTGAAATCCGCGACGACGACTTGATGCCCCACAACCAAACAACCACCCTCACTAAAATACCCTGTCTCTCCCTTCGGCACTGCCAACCTCAAACAAACCCCTGCTTCTTCGCACGCACTACCAACCCTCAAAACCAAATCATAGTTGCAGATCACCGTGATTCACTCCGAGAGTGTGGACCTGGTGGTGGCCGCGAAGAGCATTCGGGCCCCGAGAGTGGACAACACAGTGCCACAAACACAACACAGTGCCACAAATACAACACAGTGCCACAAACCCCACACCTACTCACCCCCGTCTCTCACAGACGAACCATACCCAAACCAAACTCTGTGAAGACCGCACTGGCGACCTCGTTGGACACCTCGAAAGTTGAGACAAGTTAGCGTACATCATGGAGGGACCCCATCTTCGGGCCCAAGTTCCACAATCGTGCAATACAACATACTATGCCCTCCACACCACCCACCACCAATAAGAACAACAATAAGAACAAGCCCATTCATGATAGCAGCAATCTTGAAGATCCAAGTGAACTAACCTTGTTCTGTAATCGATAGAAGCCAATACCTACGCTGTCGCCCAGATCAGATGAGAACAGATCTGGCTTGAGGGACGGTGCGGCAGCACGAGCTCCAACTATTTTTTGGCAGACCAGATAGGGGCAAAGCTGCCGAGGACGGCCTGAAGCTCTTGAAATGCGTCTCCGTCGACAAGGACTCCGCCACATCATCGGCTCCGCCTTAGAGGCCACCGACGCTGGAGAGGTCGCTGATTTGAACCGGTTCTTGATTCCGGTGGCCCCGACCGCTGCAGATGAAGGAGGTGGGGTTGGGGGTGGAGTACCACGTGGACACCACATTGGTGGTGGTGGAGGGGAGGTGGAGGTTGCACTGTGAGATAGGGAGTCGGAGTTGCGATTTCTAGTTGGTGGTCCCCATGGGCGAGCAGGAATCTGGGGTCGCGACGGTGGGAAAAGGGAGAGTGGAAGGGGTCGCAACGGTCGGACGTGGAGGAGAGGCAAGGGGGGGCGACGGGGTAGGGGGGGAGCGGCGAAGAGGGCTAGCTGCTGCCGCCCCTGACATCACGCAGACGTTGACGTGCTGATTTGGGCGCTGATGCGTGCTGATCTGCTAGCACGAAAATCGAGACAGAGACGAATCAGAGAAGAGAGAGAAAGAGAAGTGTTGATTTCGAGACTTCGGTTTGCAATTTATTTTACAAAAACAGTTCATTCTGTATCTCTTTTCTTCCTCTAATTTTTTTTAATGCAATCCAAGATAGTATTTGTTAAGTACAATTTTATTATGAACTAAATTTTATATTTCTAGGGCTTTGATGTAGCATAGTTTTGAGAACACAATTAAAACCATATTATTTTTCTATTTTTTCATGGTTGTGTGTTTGATTTTTATTGTTAATGCTTACAATTGGTTGACCGACTTTTATATGATCTATTAAATCATGGAGAGACCGAACTGGTAATTTGTGATTTTGAATTATAAAATTAAACACCATTGATTGAGCGAATTTAGAGATGATTTACCGCGATTGATGTGACCGTTACGAAATCCACAGAACTTAATGAGTCTTCAATTAATTAAATTTGTGCATGAACTATGAAAAACTGTTAGTTGGAGATATTTTTGGTGTTGTTCGAGAGAAAGCATTGAATAATTTGGGGATTTTGGTCTACAACTTGGAATAATAATATTTTTATTCACTTGGAATTATTAATTGTGTGGGATTAATTAGGTGAAATCAAAAGCCCTAGAATTAATTTTTCCATTAACAAATCACAAAAATTTCAGATTTCGCACTTCTTAATTAATTTACTTAGATCTTTAGATTAATTTAATTTAATTTCTTTCTTTATTGAATTTCAATTTTCCAAATAGTAGACAATCTAGTAATTTCAGTACTCGATAAAATAATTAGTCCTTGTGGGTTCGACACTCTTTTCTCTTAACTATACAACTTGTTGCGATTTTGTACACTTGCAAATATTCACATCAAGTTTTTGGCGCCGTTGTCGGGGACTAGTTATTCTTTTATTGATATTGAAAATTGCTAGATTATTACTAGTTTGGATTTTTTTTTATTCTTTTACCTCTTTATTTTCTTTTTACTAACTTTTACCTTTATTTATTTTTCTTATTTTATTTTTTTATGTTTTCTATTTTTTACATATGCTTATATTTCAGGACATACAAGTACATTATTATGGCGAATGATGAGAACAAGGATTTGAGAGACTATGCTATGCCCTCAATTACTGGAGCAACATCAAGCATAATGAGACCGGTTATTGAAGCTAACAATTTTGAGATTAAACCGGCGATTATTCAAATGATTCAACAAACTGTTCAATTTTGGGACTATCGCACGAGGATCCTTATGTTCACATTGCAAACTTTCTAGAAATTTGTGACACTTTTAAGTCCAATGGAGTATCAGATGATGCAATCAGATTGAGACTATTTCCTTTTTCACTAAGAGATAAGGCTTGGCTTGACTAAATTTTCTACCACCCGGTAGTATTACTACTTGGAAGGGACTTGCACAAAAATTTCTGGCTAAGTATTTTCCACCGGCAAAGACAGCGAAGCTAAGAAATGATATTACCACATTCATTCAATTTGAGACTGAGTCTTTGTATGATGCATGGGAGGGGTACAAAGAGTTATTGAGAAAGTGTCCTCATCATGAACTACCGAAATGGCTGCAAATTCAAATATTCTATAATGGTTTGGGAGTTACAAATCGATTTATAGTTGACGCAGCAGCTGAAGGTGCACTTATGAGCAAAACTCATGAAGCAGCCTATGAACTTTTAGAAGAGATGACATCTAATAATTATCAGTGGTCTTCAGAGAGAACAATGCCAAAAAAGTAGCTGGAGTTTTTGAACTTATCCTATTACTGCTTTAACTGCACAAATTGATATTTTATCTAAACAATTAGGTAATATGAATGTTAATTCTACTCAAACTAATATAATTTGTGATCTTTGTACAGGAAATCACTCAGGTACAGATTGCCAAGTGGAGAACCCATTTGCTCACCCACAGTCCTATCAAGCAAATTACGTGTCCAATTTTCAACATCAAAAAATTCTTATGCAAACACATACAATCTAGGATGGAGAAATCACCCCAACTTTTCCTAGAACAATAATCAAGAAGGAGCTAGACCACAAAAAAAATTTTAACAACAAGAAAAGAAGCCGACACTTGAAGAGATGTTCATGCAATACATGTAGAAGACAGATTTGGCAATAAAAAATAATACGGCTTCAATTCACAATCTTGAGGCTCAAATTGGTCAGCTTTCAAATATTCTTACAGAGAGCAGGAAACTTACCCTGCAACACCGTGACCAATCCCACGGAGCATGTCAAAGCAATAACACTAAGAAGTGGGAGGACAATTGAGCAACCACAAGAAGAAAATAGCAAACAAAATGAGGTTGAAAAGGAAGAAGAGTACGAACCAATTGTGGAGGAACAAACGCAGCATGAGCAAGTAACTTTTAATGTCTTTAAATCCATGAAGTTCCTACCGAAGAATAGTCATCTTTTCAAGTAAGTGAAACTGATTTAATTGTGGGCGAGAAACATAAGACTGAAGTTGAAAAGTTACCAATCGAAGTATGTCCAACAAATTCAGCAAGTCTTGAATCTGAAAAAGAAAATATTTTTGAATATGTTATGTATTTGGATGCTGCACTATCTATTCATCCATTTTCTCAGCTGACATTCAAGGAGGTGGGGATATCAAAGACTCCATCTTCAAGAAAGAAACAACTGAAATTCGAGCCGCTACCATCAAGCTTGACGGATGCACAGAAAAAAATCGAATCCACGTATGAAGAGAATTATTGGAAAAGAGGCTCGTATGTTGTTGGATCTTGGCGTTACATAACCATATCAGCCACCATGTCTGGCAGAAGACTTAAAACTTAGCGCTTCTTGGGAGGCAACCCATGCTTTTTTTTGCTGCATTAAATTTGATTTTTGTTTTAGTTTATTTTTAATTTTAATTTTTGATTTTATTTTGTAGGATTGCATGAGTTTGGAAGTTATCGGGTGGAGCTGTTTGCTACACCTACATTGATGGCTGTTTTTTAGCAGGATGGAGTCAGAATTTGAAAAAATATTTCCAAGAGCGATCATAGCCAATTGTCTTAGCTTTCCAGAACAAAAAGAATCAGCCCATTTGGACATCTATAGCTCTAGATATTGCTGAAACACTGAACGTCGCGCGTGTAGAATTTTAAGATGAAACAGGGGAGAAATTCTAAACTTTTTGCATTCTTTTTTTCCCTTTCCCTTTTCCATTGAGGACAATGTGATATTCAAGTTTGGGGGAAGGGTTAAAAATTTATTTTTTATTTTATATATTTTCGAAAGAAAAAACAAAACAAAAAGGATTTCAATTAGGCTTACCATTACATTTTTGAGTTCTTTATTATGCTATAGCATTGAAATAATTTTTTTTAGGATAGATAATATTTTATAAAGCAAGATTAAGCATATTTATTAACTTTAGGATTATTGAATTTCAACCTTACACAATTGTAAGAGTCATGTGATTTACATAAAAGAAAAATGTGATGTTTTTTCTTGTGATTATCCCCTTTGATCTAGTCCTAAACAGAGTTTAAGTAAATAGAGTAATATTGAAAAGAAAAAAAAATAAAAAAGTTTATATGAATAAAGTCTATCTACTCCAATGTTTTGAGTTGCTTTGTAACTAGGGGTATTCATCACAAATGTTTACTTTTACGTCAAATGGCAATTTGAAATATGAGTATGCAAAGCACTCTAAGTTTGTGACTTGTTGAGTAACCAGGTGAGTTCATCACAAATGTTTGCATTCGCGTTAAAAGGCAAGTGACAACTTAGAAAAGAGACCCAAAAAAAAACCCTCTAGTTTGCTACTGGGTTTGTAGTAGTGAGGAGGGGTAATCACAAATGGAGTTGTTACATATTATAATTACATTAATTGCATGAAAAATATGATTGACTTTGGAATTATGAATGAATAACTGAATTGGAGAAATTGAGTATGCTTGATTTTAATTTATTTGCTATTGTTTATATTCCAAATTGAAATTTTGATGTTTGCATGATGAGATCTCTTGGTGTGACGAGTTGATCTATTATTGATCCTTCATTGATGTTTTACTTTTTGTTCGAGGACAAGCAAAATCTTAAGTTTGGGGGTATTTGATGAGTGAAATTTATACATAATTTTTATTACCCTTTTATGCATTAAAATTGCGTGTTCTAGTTTATTTCTTTAAAATTTATCTTATATCTACTCAATATTATTTATTTGTTTGATTTTGTAGGATTGAGATGGATAAGTGCAAAAAGTGGGCGTTTTGGGTGAAATCATGGAAGAAAACAAGGTTGAAGATTTCAAAATTTGAGCACTCAAATGCGCGAGCTTACAAATTGGCCCATGGAAGAATCAATAAAAAATATTTTGATCAAATAGGGGGTGAAATAATTTTTTTTGATAAAAATCAAAGTTGAGTGGATTTAAATTAGGGTTAGTTAATTGATTGGTTTAAAATTTTTAATGGATTAATTTTAATCTATTGATTTTTAAATTAATTAATTAATTAACAAATAATAATAACTAATCCTAAATAACTAATCCTAAATGGCTATAATTATAATTAATTAACCTAATCTTACCTACTACCCTATATCTACACCCTATATATATATGCAGTGAAGGAACAAAAAATTAAAGAGGGAGGTAGTTGGCGGCTGGAATAGGAGAGAAAAAAAAAACGAGACACAGAAGGAGGCTTTCGGAGGTGACGTCACGCAGACGCTTATGTGCTAATTTGGACGCTGATGCGTGCTGATCCGCTGGCGCGAAAATCGAGACAGAGACGAATCAGAGAAGAGAGAGAAGGAGAAGTGCTGATTTCGAGACTTCGGTTTACAATTTCTTTTACAAAAACAGTTCATTCTGTATCTCTTTTTTTCCTCTAATTTTTTTTAATGCAATCCAAGACAGTATTTGTTAATTGCAATTTTATTATGAACTAATTTTATTTTTCTAGGGCTTTGATGTAGCCTAGTTTTGATAACACAATTTTTAATTTCATATTATTTTTCTATTTTTCCATGGTTGTGTGTTTGATTTTTATTCTTAGTGCTTACAATTGGTTGACCGACTTTTGTATGATCTATTAAATCATGGAGAGACCGAACTGGTAATTTGTGATTTTGAATTGTAAAATTAAACACCATTGATTGAGCGAATTTAGAGATGATTTACCGCGATTGATGTGACCGTTACAAAATCCACAGAACTTAATGAGTCTTCAATTAATTAAATTTGTGCATGAACTAAGACAAATTGTTAGTTGGAGATATTTTTGGTGTTGTTTGAAAGAAAGCATTGAACAATTTGGGGATTTTGGTCTACAACTTGGAAAAGTAATATTTTTATTCACTTGAAATTATTAATTGTGTGGGATTAATTAGGTGAAATCAAAAGCCCTAGAATTAATTTTTCCATTAACAAATCACAAAAATTTCACATTCCGCACCTCCTAATTAATTTAGTTAGATCTTTAGATTAATTTAATTTAATTGCTTTCTTTATTGAATTTCGATTTTCCAAATAGTATTCAATCTAGTAATTTCGATACTCAATAAAATAATTAGTCATTGTGGGTTCGACACTCTTTTCTCTTAACTATACTACTTGTTGCGATTTTGTACACTTACAAATATTCACATCACCTATGCTCGCGCAATCGAGCAAGTAAAGGAGGCCTACCTAGAGGTAGACTGCGCCGGATGGCGCTTGTTCCCCAACCCTGTCCCTGGGTTCGACGACGCCTTCGAGGAGGATGAAGAAGATGATGAGGTCAAGGTGGTCATTGTAGGGGTCAACGAGGAAGAGGTAGAGGCCGATGCGGAGGCCACGCCCCTACCGATCGTCACCGCCACACAAGGGTTGGAGCCCTCGGCGACCGGGGATCACTCTAAAGAGGTCCGCCCTTGACCTTGTTGTACTTCATACTTCTATTTTGAAAGTTATGTACTGTAGCCTAATTGCGGACTGGCCACCGCTTCTTGTGCTCGTTGAATTTTAATGATAAGCTTTCCCCCCCCCCCCCTCTTTGACAAGTGTTGTGAGGATTCGAAACTTTTGTGGGTTTGCTCTAATTCCGAGCTGTCTCAGTAGCTTTGTTTAGGCGCAATACTGTCATGTTGGTTCTTCGAACTTAAAAATTCATGCTCCTTTTTTTGTTTGACTTTCACATATCAGCAAGGTGTCCCGTCTCCGATCTAATCTGGGTGTCGCCAAGTTGGGGCTAGCTCGGTCTCGAGAGATGCTTTATAGAGCCGAGCGGGAGTTGGGTCATTTGAAACTGACCTTGGCTCGTCGAGAAATCGAGATGAGGCGCCTCGAGGAGAGGTTTCACAAAGTTGCCCCTGAAGGTGAGGAGACATGTCCCTCGATGGCCGTCATCGAAGGCCTGAGACTCAAGTTCCTTCGTCACTTTTTATTCGACGCGAGATCTGAGAGAGACGAGTTGAAGAATGTGGTGCTTGAAAAGAGTATAGAGGCGGCACACCTTCGGAGGACTATCTCTGAGGCTTCTCGTGGGGGCAGCTCTAGCCGAACGCCTCGACTGAAGGTCAAAGTGATGGAAGACTTGCTAAAGGAGCGGATCATGGAGCTAGAGGCGGAGAACCTTCGTCTGCGACGGCTTTATGAAGGAAGTAACGTCAGAAGCACTTCCTGCCCTCAGGGTGAGTACGCCCAAGGAAGGTCGTTCCACGAGTCAGCGCTTCGTTCGCCCCCGTCTTGAGACACCCTGGGGATGCGCAAAGCTGAGTGGCCGACTCGTAGAGCGGAGCATCTGTCAGGCGACTATTAGGCTCCAAGGTGCTGATGATGATACTCGGCTCGCCGGCTTGGAGACTTCTATGGAAATGAGGCGACAGCAACACAGCGCTCGCCGACCTTGAGTATCTCTTAATAGAAGCATCCCGTTCCCTAGGAAGCGCTAAGGCAAAATTTTGTAATCTTGTAGTCTTCGTTTCATATGAGTTTTGCATCTCAAATCTTCATGAAATAATGTGAGTTTTTGGTCTAGAATTAGACTTGTACCTCAAATTTTGATGAAATAATATTCCCATTTCTCGAGCTTCTTGTGAGAATTTGTGTTTCGTTAATGTTCACAAGAGTATCAATAGTTGTGGGAGCAATTTCGAATGGCGAGCTACTTTGTACTCGCTCGTTCGCGAATAGAAAAAGTTTCATTGAACCAAGTGTTGGACTCCGAATTTATCGTTTAGAGAGTATCAACAGTTGTAGAATCAATTCCGAATGGCGAGCTACATTTTACTCGCTCGTTTGCAAGTAGCTAAAGCGGCATCGAACCAAGTGTTGAACTCCGAACTTGTCGTTAGAAGAGTTTTCAACAGTTGTAGGAGCAATTCCGAATGGCAAGTTACAGTGTACTCGCTCGTTCGTAAGTAGCAAAAGTTGCATCGAACCAAGTGTTGAACTCCGAACTTGTCGTTTTGAGAGTATCAAAAGTTGTAGGAGCAATTTCGAATGGTGAGCTACTTTGTACTTGCTCGTTCTCAAGTATCTAAAGCGGTATCGAACCAAGTGTTGGACTCCGAACTTGTCGTTAGAAGAGTTTTCAACAGTTGTAGGAGCAATTCTGAATGGCGAGATACTTTGTACTCGCTCGTTCGCAAGTAGCAAAAGTTGCACTGAACCAAGTGTTGGACTTCGAACTTGTCGTTTAGAGAGTATGTGCTTGGTGAAAGAATATTAAGACAATAGTTTTTCTAAGAGAGAGAACTGCTCTTTATTAAAAACAACTACTAAGTGGCTGCTTCTGAGTTGCGATCCATTATTACACTTAATAAAGAAAAAGAAACAAGCTTTTAAAATGCTTTGAGAAGAACGCTCTAGGAGAAGTTGCTTGGAGCGGTGTTCAAACACCCTCTTGGTACTTCTACAAGTGCTCTGTGTTCCATGTCCTCGGCACTCTCTTGCCCCCCGGGTCTTTAAGTTGATAAGCGCCTGGGCAGACAACTTTGGAGATCATTTATGGTCATTCCCAATTGGGTGCCAACTTGCCTTTCTTGCTGGGGAAAGAAATTGACAGCTTTCTGAGTACCAGATCTCCTTTTTTGAGATTAGTAGGGCATACTCTCTTGTTGTAGGATTGCTCGATCCTATGCTGATATATTTCTTGCTGGATGGAGGATCTCTCACGGATCTCGTCGATGAGGTCCAAGTTAACTCGAAGCTCGTTCACGTTTTGCTCTTCATTGTAGGCTATTAAGCGGGGGGAAGGTAGACCCACCTCCAAAGGGATAACGGCTTCGGAGCCATAAGTGAGGTTGAAGGGAGATTCTCCCGTGGGGGTCCTCTTCGTAGTGAGATAGCTCCAGAGCACATTGCGGAGCTGCTCTACCCATAACCCCTTTGCCGACTTGCTCAGTCTATTTTTCAGGCCGGAGAGAATTTGCCGATTGGTGTTCTCTGCTTGACCGTTGGACTGGGGATGGGAAACCGGGGAGAATTGTTGCTGAATGCCCATGTCTGTGCAGAAAGTGCTGAAGGCCACCCCCGTAAACTGAGTTCCGTTGTCCGTTATCAAGATTTGGGGCACGCCGAATCTGCAGACAACGTTTTCCCAAAAGAATCGCTGCACTCTATTCTCTGTGATCATTGCTAGGGGCTCGGCTTCGATCCATTTAGATAAATATTCGAACGCCACAACAAGGAACTTTAGCTGGCCCGACGCTAGAGGGAACGGCCCGAGCAGGTTCATTCCCCACATTGCAAAGGGGGTTGGACTGGATAGAGAGGAGAGTTGAGCTTGCGGTAGGTGGCGGATTGTTGAGAATTTTTGGCAAGGGCCGCATTGACAAACATGTTGTTTGGCATCACGAAGGAGAGTAGGCCAGAAGTATCCATAGTTCAAGATTTTGCGAGCGAGGGACCTTGCCCCTAAGTGAGCACCACATATCCCTTCATGTACTTCTTTCAAAGCATACTGGGCTTCGTCGGGGGAGAGACATCTCATGTAGGGTATGCCGTCTATTTGGGGTGTAGGAGCGTTTGTATAAGACTCCCTCGATGAGTGTGTACCGCTCGGCTCTGGCTCGGATCTCTCGGGCCTCTTTAGGGTCTAAGGGAAGGATTTCATCTCTGAGGAACTCGAGTAGAGGCCTCGTCCAATTATCCCCGAGTTGTAAGGGCAGTGTCTCCATTGGCTTGGGGCCTTCTTCTTCGATGCTGGGCCTTAGTAGAACTTCTATTAAAACAGTTTATTCAAGCCCTTGGAGGGAAGAAGAAGATAGCTTTGAGAGGGCGTCTGCCTGCGCATTCTCTTCTCGGGGAATCCGCTGGAGCTGTGCATCCTCGAAAGAGACCATCACTTCCTTGACTTTGGCCAAGTACTTGGCCATGCAACTATCTCGTTGTAATACCCCGATTTTTCTTAATATATAAAGATTATCTATTTCTCTTTTTATGGTATGCTTGTGTAGCATGTGACTATTATTTTCTCCATGATGAATAAAGTATATTGTTCCCTATAAAATATTTTCCTTAAAGCCCAATGTTAACTTGTTTATTTTCTCTTTTTAAAATATTTATTTTGGCCCAAATGAACTTAAGCCCATAAACTTAACCTTTTATTTATTTAAATTCCTACAACTTGTATGTGTAACATTTTTTCTTTTCTTCTATTCCGGGTATTTGATGTACTATTTAGTGGAGTGGGGTTTGTGTGTACACGTGCACTTTATGTACACGTGCACAAGGCACAATACTTGGCCGGATTTGTGGAGTGATGGACTTAGATCATAGGTAGTTATATCTTGAGGTGTGGGTAGTTTCTCAAACTCCCGATTTGATCTCAGCCTTTGATTCTCCAACTCCCCAATGTATCTTAACCCTCCATTCTATTTATTCCCTAGTATAAATACCCCTCCTATCCCCTATCTCTTTTACACTAAAAATTTTCTAAGATTACTATTACCAAGAGAGTATTTGTGAGTTTGTGTGGGAGCTTTTCTGTGGAGGCAAGCAGCATTGCTGAGGAGCTCGGTGTGGAGCAAAGGAGCAATAAGGCGTTCTCTGCTTTGAAAAGTGCGGGATTTCGTTTATTTCTTCATATAAGGTGGGTGTTTCTCAGGACTTCTAACGTAGGAATGATACTATAATTACTATGATTGATACCATGTTACAAAAAGTGAATTGAATGCAGTAGAAATTGCTTGAACATGCTATTAATAATGAGAGTGAGACTGTCGGTACAGTCGACTGCCATGTGAGACAGCCGACTGGTACGAGACACTACTTTTCATAATGTGCTGATAAAAAGGTGTGCAAATAGACATGATGGTGTGATTATTGAATGTATATTTTCCCTATGACACATATGATGGAGGGAAGGTAAATGAATGAAAAGAACTAATGGTGATAAATAACTTAAATTGTCGGAGCAGTCGACTGACGTTGTGGTAAGTCGACTGGTGCTTCGTTCTGAATATGACTGTTTGAAAGTTCCATGAATAAAGATATTTTAGTTATGTAGACCCAGTATGATGACTTGAGATTTATACCTTCATTGTCGTAAGAAAGTATGAGCAATGTGAATGCATGTTTAGAGTAGTTTTCTCTAAAAGAGCATGTTAGTAACTTGGAAATTTGTGCTGTAAATGCTACTGAACAATAAGAGACCCTGTTTATGAAACATGAATTTACGTATACTGTAAAGTGACATCATGATGCAAGTAAATGTAAGAACTGTAAATAATCTCCTTAATGGAAAATGGATCTGTCCAGTCGACCGATGCATGTAGCAAGTCGACTGATCTGGACTTAGAAATTATGCTGTTGAAATCTCCAAGACAGACGGCTAATCGATGAACAGTCGACTGTTACGAGAACAATATTGTGAACATGAAAAGTGCGGGACAGACGACTGGTGGTGTACAACAGTCGACTATCCCGAGCAATTATGATGATACTGTGTGTGACTGTACGAGTCGACTGGTATTCTTCCAAGTCGACTGTACAGAGTGTACTTGGATACATTTGAACTCCATGTTATTTTGCTCTTGGTAATTATGAACTGTATGATTTGAATCGATGGACTTTGTTTATGGCTGTATGAATTATGTGAAATGAATCATAGATGAGAATTGAGAATTAAATGAATAATTATGAAAGGCTAAATCATGATGAGAAAGTCTGTGAGACTCTAAAATAAATGATGAGCTGATGATGCTCAATTGGATATTGTGAAATTGAAATTGAACGAAGGAGTAGCTAAGTCTCCCCGGCAGTGAAATGAAATGATATCGAGAAATAGACCAGGTTGGTCGAGTGAAATGAAATGATAAGTCCGGCTGATGGAGAGGCTAACTCTAGAGCTTGATTTTTATTCATGATTCTAATGTAAATTTAACACATAGTGTGGAGGTGATGAAGGTGAGAGAAAAACATGAGTATGAGAGCTAGGGTACGGTGCGGGTGTGTGAGCCGCAGAATGCATGCTTGATGAGTCAAGACATGGCGCAGGCACAACTCAGTAATGATCGGACTCTAGTCACGCTTGTGGGATGTTTTGGTGACTGCAAGAGGAGTGTGTTCAGGGAGGAGGCTGAATTGTCGCAGAATGCATGCTTGACGAGTCAAGACATGGCGCGAAATTCTACTCCAGGGGCCAGGATACATGCTTGTACTCATAGAATCATCTAAGATACTCATTGAATTTACAGAAGTAGAGTAAGTCATGGCGGGGGATTGAACCCTACAAAAATGAAGAACGATTAAGAGGCTTGCCCTCGAACCTATGTAGTATGGGATGCATAGAATTCGAACAAGTGTGCATTAGTGTCATGTGAAAATTAAATAATTGCATTAAGGATTAAGTGCACAATCACGACACGACATCTCTAAAAGTTCCCTTTTGATTTTACATGCTTATTATGAACAAGATTGTGATTTGTTAAGAAATGAGATTCATTATACTGTTTCTGGCATAGAGAGGATGGCCATGTATAATTATCGTCGGTTGAATAAACTGACGTACCCACAGTTTTGTATGCAGGATAAATTACATGTAAAGAGGAATGGATGCATAAAGATCTCATTATGTTGTTGTTCGTTTATGTAAATGTTGTATATTTTGCTTCCGCTGTGTAAATTTTAAATGTAAGATGTTGTAACTTTGATGTAAAAAGAAAAGTTTGAATTTTCCTTGTAAAAGTTGTACTCGAGAAAAGTGAAAAGATCCTGAAGAACATCTCGAATTCAGTAATTTGGAATTCGGGGCGTTACAGAGTGGTATCAGAGCCACGCTTTTCTACGCTTTCACACTCGTACAAATTTATAAGGAACGACACCCTAGATGTGGACATTTGAGTGTGTGTTTGAGTCTAGAGATTTAAATGTAAGTGACTTACATTTGTGTTGCTCTATGATTTATGTTTCTTCCTCTCTATTCTAAGATGGCTGATCACTTCGACCCTGCTGGAGGCGACGACTGGCATATTATTGAGGAAGAGTACCATCCTGGACAGGCTGATTCTGAGGACGAGTATCACCCTGGGCAAGCAGATTCTGATGATGAGGAGTACCCTGAATCTCAAGAGATCACCCCACCACCGGATTCATCTGACGATTCTTCTTCTTCCGATGAAGAAAAGGGACCAGCTCTGAGTGGCACTGTGGCTTCTCTTCAGAGGCAAGTGGATACCCTGAAGTATAGAGTTGGAGTTTTGGAGGCTCAGCTGGAAAAGCGGAATGCCGACTATTCTGTTCTTAGCCATCGGATTTGGGAACTTGAGAAGAAAAAGAACCTGACTGATGTGCTGAAAGATGAGGTGGATGAACTACGGGATGAGATTCGAGCAGCGAAGAGGACCCGTAGAGATTATATTGTCCTAGTTTCTATTTTCTTCTATTCTGATGTTAAGAAATGTTTTAATTCGAATGTATAAACTTTTGAATTCAATGAAATGGAAGTTGGTTTAATTTCTTATACTTCGAATTTAATAGATCTTTTGCATCAGAATATGTCGAGAAGGGGAGCCAGGAATGGTGAAGGTTTGGACCTGGAGGCCGAATTTGCAAGGGTTTACCAGACGCTGAATGCAGTGGCTGCAAACCAAGGAAGGGGGCCGGTGAATCCAGTACCCGAGGCAATTAAGCTAGTGGAGTCGTTCAAGAGAATGAAACCACCAGTGTTCGAGGGAAAGTCAGACCCAGATGCAGCTGACAACTGGATTCGGCAAGTGGAGACAATCTTTGAGGTGTTGGAGACACCGGAGGGCAGCAAGGTCAAGTTGGCGACTTTGCAGTTGGAGAAGGATGCGGCTGTTTGGTGGCAGTCGATGAAGAGGACTATGGGCGGCTTGTTGCTTGGCTGGGAGGAATTTCTGGAAGAATTCCGCAGCCATTATTTCCCCTCCGACGTCCAGGAGAAGAAGGCCATGGAGTTTCTGTCACTTCAGCAAGGCAACATGTCAGTGAGGGAGTATGAGACTAAATTTACTCAGCTCTCCAGGTATGCTCCAGAACTGGTGATGGATGAGGCGAAGAAGGCTCGCAAGTTCGAGCATGGTCTGAGGCCGAGCTTGAGGTATCGTATGATACCTCTTGGTATCAGGAGATTCGATAAGCTAGTGAAGAGGGCGGCAGCAACGGAGGCGGATATGGAGCAGTTCCATGTGGCTCAGCACCAGAAGAGCAACTGGCAGTCCGGGAAGAGGCCTGCACAATCGGGGAGTTTCAAGGGGCAACCGTCTGCACAGAGGTTCAAACCGACAGGGGCGAACGCTATCAGTGTAGCTGGAAGACCTGGAAACGATGTAGGGAGACCTTCTGCAGTCACTTGCTTTAACTGTGGTGAAGTGGGACATTACCAATCTCGATGTCTCAAACCACGGGCTGGTAATCACAATGTGCCAATACAGCAGACTGGGAAGAGGCCGTACCAGTCAGGGCGAGTATTTGCTTTGATAGAAGCTGATGCTGAGGAGGCGGATCAAGTCATCTCTGGTACGAGAGCTGATGTTTAGTGTGGTTTTTGTCATTTCTTCTTCCCGTTCATAGTGTGAAACTGTTATGTAATGGTGTATGTTATGTAACAGGAGAACTCTATCTTAATGGAAAGAAAGCTGTCGTGTTGTTTGATACTGGATCCTCTCATACTTTTGTGTCTCCAAAGTTTGCTAAAGTGTTGGGAGCTGAACCGAAGATTTTTCCAGGAAAGATCTTAGCAGTAGCTACTCCATCAGGGGAAACTTTAACCACTGATCGGTATTACGCTGATTGCGAGATAGTGATTGGGGATCGAATCTTTGGCATTGATCTGATCGAACTGACCATCTTGGGAGTCGATGTTATCATTGGCATTGATTGGATGTCGGTGTACAGTGCAAGCATCGAGTGTAAGACCAAGACCGTAACAGTGAAGGCTCCAGGAGGACCTGAAGTCACTTTCCAAGGGAAGTTGAAGTGTTCTAAGTTGGTGGCAACTATCCGCAAGGAAGAGACTCCTGTGGAATTGCAAGGGATTCCTGTGGTTCGGGACTATCCGACAGTGTTCTTGGAAGATTTTCCTGGGTTACCTCCGCATCGTGATGTAGAGTTCAGCATCACTGTTCAACCGAGAAGTGCACCAATCTCTAAGGTACCTTATAGGATGGCTCCAGTGGAACAGGATGAAGTGAAACGGCAGATTGAGGAACTGTTGGGAAAAGGCTTTATTCAACCTAGTGCGTCACCTTGGGGAGCACCAGTGCTTTTGGTAAAGAAGAAGGATGGATCGATGAGGATGTGTATCGATTACCGAGAGCTGAATAAGGTCACTGTTCAGAATAAGTATCCGATTCCTCGAATTGATGACTTGTTCGATCGTCTACAAGGAGCAGCTGTATTCTCCAAAATAGATCTTCGATCAGGATATCACCAAGTGCGAGTGAAAGCTGAAGATGTGCACAAAACTGCATTTAGAACTCGGCATGGGCATTACGAATTCTTAGTTATGCCATTCGGAGTGACGAATGCACCCGCAATCTTCATGGATTTAATGAACAGAGTTCTGAGGCCGTTTATTGATTCTTTCGTCGTGGTGTTTATCGACGATATTCTCGTGTACTCCAAGTCTGAGGCGGAGCACACCGAGCATCTGGCAGCAGTGTTGCAGAAGTTGGAAGAGCAGCGGTTGTATGCCAAGTTATCCAAGTGTGATTTCTGGATATCTGAAGTGGCATTCCTAGGTCACATCCTTTCTAAGGACGGAGTGGTAACTGACCCTCAGAAGATAGAGGCAGTGAGAGATTGGGCTAGGCCTACTACAGTGAAGGAAGTCAGAAGTTTCCTTGGGATGACTGGATACTACAGGAGATTCATTCAAGGTTATGCTCAGATAGCTATACCGCTTACTGGACTGACCAAGAAGAATGTGAGCTTCAAGTGGACTGAGCAATGTGAGGCGAGTTTTCAGGAGTTGAAAGATAGACTGACTACTGCACCTATTTTGGCTTTACCTAGAGCAGGTGTTGAGTATGATGTTTATAGCGATGCTTCACATCGAGGGCTTGGTTGTGTCTTAATGCAAGAAGGTAAAGTAATCGCTTATGGGTCTAGGCAACTACGACCACATGAGAAAAATTATCCGACTCATGATCTAGAGCTGGCTGCGATTATCTTTGCTTTGAAGCAATGGAGGCACTACGTGTATGGTGAGAAGTTGAACATGTACACGGATCACAAGAGCTTGAAGTATATATACCAGCAGAGGGATCTCAATCTGAGGCAGCGGAGATGGTTGGAAGTGCTCGAGGATATGCGACCTGAGATCAAGTATCATCCTGGAAAGGCTAATGTTGTTGCTGATGCACTTAGTCGCAAGAGCAGTTTGGCCAGTTTGATTACGACTCAGAGGCATCTGATTGAGGAGTTGGATCGAGCAGGTATTGAGGTTGTCTTGCAAGGATTGGGAGCATCTTTATCTCAGTTGAAGCTTCAACCTACTTTGAATGCAAGGATCATTGCAAGTCAGGAAGTTGATGCTGATATCTTGGAGATGAATGAGCAGGTTGGTGCTGGCAGGTTGCCCGAATTTCAAACCAGGGATGGAGTGCTGTGGTTCGGAGATAGGCTGTGTGTTCCAGATCAGGCAGACCTGAAAGAGAGTATTCTTCAGGAGGTGCATGCTACTCTTTTGTCAGTACATCCTGGGAGTACTAAGATGTACAAGGACATAAAACAGCATTTCTGGTGGTCAGGTTTGAAGCGGGATGTGGCCGAATTTGTCGCGAGGTGTGAGGTTTGTCAGCAAGTCAAAGCCGAAAATCAGAGACCCGGAGGTCTATTACAGCCGTTACCTATTCCGGAGTGGAAGTGGGATAACATCAGTATGGATTTCATCACGGGATTGCCTAAGAGTTCTAAAGGCAATGATGCTATTTGGGTTATAGTCGATCGACTTACCAAGTCCGCTCACTTTTTGGCGATGAAACTCACTGCTTCGATGGACAAGTTGGCTGAGATATATGTTGGTGAGATTGTCCGACTTCATGGTGTTCCCTCGACTATTGTGTCTGATCGAGATGCACGGTTTACTTCGCATTTCTGGAGGAGTCTTCAGGCAGCTTTGGGTACCAAGACAGATTTCAGCACTGCTTTTCATCCGCAAACCGATGGGCAGACCGAGAGAGTCAATCGTATTCTTGAGGATATGCTTCGGTGTTGTATACTAGACTTCGGAGGCAGTTGGGAAAGGCATTTACCTTTGGTAGAGTTTGCCTACAACAACAGTTTTCAGGCTAGCATCGGGATGGCACCGTATGAAGCTTTGTATGGCAGGAAGTGCAGGACTCCTGTTTGTTGGTATGAAGTAGGGGAGCGTCAGTTGGTTGGTCCTGAGCTTGTGCAGCTGACTTCTGAGAAGATTGATCTGATCAGGAAAAGGTTGGTGGAAGCTCAGAGCAGGCAGAAAAGCTATGCAGACAACTGGAGAAGGGACCTTGAGTTTGAAGTTGGTGACTTCGTCTTTCTGAAGGTATCACCCAGTAAAGGTGTGGTTCGATTTGGCAAAGGCGGGAAGTTAGCCCCGAGATTTATAGGCCCGTATAAGATATTGAAAAGGATCGGGAAAACTGCTTACCGGCTTGAATTACCGGAAGAGTTGTCTCAGGTGCACAATGTCTTTCATGTGTCTATGTTGAGAGGTTATATTCCAGACCCGAGTCATCATTTGCCTGAAGTGCCGGAAGGTTTGCAGTTAGACCTGAAATACATCGAGACTCCTGTCGAGATTGTTGACCGTAGGGAGAAAGTCTTGAGGAATAAGACGATACCGATGGTCAAGGTAGTCTGGAGAAACCACTTGGTTGAAGAGGCTACTTGGGAATCTGAGGAGAAGATGTTGATGGACTATCCTGAGCTTTTTGTTTGATTGTATTTTGTATTCTTTGTATCTTGGGTTGTTGTAAGTTTTCTGTTTCTCGCCCTTGGCTGTAGTTCCGGGGACGGAACTATTCTAAGGAGGGAGTGATGTAATACCCCGATTTTTCTTAATATATAAAGATTATCTATTTCTCTTTTTATGGTATGCTTGTGTAGCATGTGACTATTATTTTCTCCATGATGAATAAAGTATATTGTTCCCTATAAAATATTTTCCTTAAAGCCCAATGTTAACTTGTTTATTTTCTCTTTTTAAAATATTTATTTTGGCCCAAATGAACTTAAGCCCATAAACTTAACCTTTTATTTATTTAAATTCCTACAACTTGTATGTGTAACATTTTTTCTTTTCTTCTATTCCGGGTATTTGATGTACTATTTAGTGGAGTGGGGTTTGTGTGTACACGTGCACTTTATGTACACGTGCACAAGGCACAATACTTGGCCGGATTTGTGGAGTGATGGACTTAGATCATAGGTAGTTATATCTTGAGGTGTGGGTAGTTTCTCAAACTCCCGATTTGATCTCAGCCTTTGATTCTCCAACTCCCCAATGTATCTTAACCCTCCATTCTATTTATTCCCTAGTATAAATACCCCTCCTATCCCCTATCTCTTTTACACTAAAAATTTTCTAAGATTACTATTACCAAGAGAGTATTTGTGAGTTTGTGTGGGAGCTTTTCTGTGGAGGCAAGCAGCATTGCTGAGGAGCTCGGTGTGGAGCAAAGGAGCAATAAGGCGTTCTCTGCTTTGAAAAGTGCGGGATTTCGTTTATTTCTTCATATAAGGTGGGTGTTTCTCAGGACTTCTAACGTAGGAATGATACTATAATTACTATGATTGATACCATGTTACAAAAAGTGAATTGAATGCAGTAGAAATTGCTTGAACATGCTATTAATAATGAGAGTGAGACTGTCGGTACAGTCGACTGCCATGTGAGACAGCCGACTGGTACGAGACACTACTTTTCATAATGTGCTGATAAAAAGGTGTGCAAATAGACATGATGGTGTGATTATTGAATGTATATTTTCCCTATGACACATATGATGGAGGGAAGGTAAATGAATGAAAAGAACTAATGGTGATAAATAACTTAAATTGTCGGAGCAGTCGACTGACGTTGTGGTAAGTCGACTGGTGCTTCGTTCTGAATATGACTGTTTGAAAGTTCCATGAATAAAGATATTTTAGTTATGTAGACCCAGTATGATGACTTGAGATTTATACCTTCATTGTCGTAAGAAAGTATGAGCAATGTGAATGCATGTTTAGAGTAGTTTTCTCTAAAAGAGCATGTTAGTAACTTGGAAATTTGTGCTGTAAATGCTACTGAACAATAAGAGACCCTGTTTATGAAACATGAATTTACGTATACTGTAAAGTGACATCATGATGCAAGTAAATGTAAGAACTGTAAATAATCTCCTTAATGGAAAATGGATCTGTCCAGTCGACCGATGCATGTAGCAAGTCGACTGATCTGGACTTAGAAATTATGCTGTTGAAATCTCCAAGACAGACGGCTGATCGATGAACAGTCGACTGTCACGAGAACAATATTGTGAACATGAAAAGTGCGGGACAGACGACTGGTGGTGTACAACAGTCGACTATCCCGAGCAATTATGATGATACTGTGTGTGACTGTACGAGTCGACTGGTATTCTTCCAAGTCGACTGTACAGAGTGTACTTGGATACATTTGAACTCCATGTTATTTTGCTCTTGGTAATTATGAACTGTATGATTTGAATCGATGGACTTTGTTTATGGCTGTATGAATTATGTGAAATGAATCATAGATGAGAATTGAGAATTAAATGAATAATTATGAAAGGCTAAATCATGATGAGAAAGTCTGTGAGACTCTAAAATAAATGATGAGCTGATGATGCTCAATTGGATATTGTGAAATTGAAATTGAACGAAGGAGTAGCTAAGTCTCCCCGGCAGTGAAATGAAATGATATCGAGAAATAGACCAGGTTGGTCGAGTGAAATGAAATGATAAGTCCGGCTGATGGAGAGGCTAACTCTAGAGCTTGATTTTTATTCATGATTCTAATGTAACTTTAACACATAGTGTGGAGGTGATGAAGGTGAGAGAAAAACATGAGTATGAGAGCTAGGGTACGGTGCGGGTGTGTGAGCCGCAGAATGCATGCTTGATGAGTCAAGACATGGCGCGGGCACAACTCAGTAATGATCGGACTCTAGTCACGCTTGTGGGATGTTTTGGTGACTGCAAGAGGAGTGTGTTCAGGGAGGAGGCTGAATTATCGCAGAATGCATGCTTGACGAGTCAAGACATGGCCCGAAATTCTACTCCAGGGGCCAGGATACATGCTTGTACTCATAGAATCATCTAAGATACTCATTGAATTTACAGAAGTAGAGTAAGTCATGGCGGGGGATTGAACCCTACAAAAATGAAGAACGATTAAGAGGCTTGCCCTCGAACCTATGTAGTATGGGATGCATAGAATTCGAACAAGTGTGCATTAGTGTCATGTGAAAATTAAATAATTGCATTAAGGATTAAGTGCACAATCACGACACGACATCTCTAAAAGTTCCCTTTTGATTTTACATGCTTATTATGAACAAGATTGTGATTTGTTAAGAAATGAGATTCATTATACTGTTTCTGGCATAGAGAGGATGACCATGTATAATTATCGTCGGTTGAATAAACTGACGTACCCACAGTTTTGTATGCAGGATAAATTACATGTAAAGAGGAATGGATGCATAAAGATCTCATTATGTTGTTGTTCGTTTATGTAAATGTTGTATATTTTGCTTCCGCTGTGTAAATTTTAAATGTAAGATGTTGTAACTCTGATGTAAAAAGAAAAGTTTGAAATTTCCTTGTAAAAGTTGTACTCGAGAAAAGTGAAAAGATCCTGAAGAACATCTCGAATTCAGTAATTTGGAATTCGGGGCGTTACACTCGTGTTTCGTATTCGCCTGATACCTAGTTTACCACCAGCTGCGAGTCGCTAAATATCTTGACACGTTTAGCCCCGGCCTTGCGAGCCATGCACATGCCGGCTATAAGGACATCATACTCAGCCTCGTTGTTGGACGCCCAAATGTTGATACGAGGTGAGTATTGGAGGATGAAATCATTTGGACCAGCCAAGATGACTCCTGATCCACTCCCATCGGCACACAAGGACCCATCAACATACACTGTCCAGAACGGGAGTTCCTCTATCGCTTTGCTGGCGCCAGGAATTGTGCTCTTTACTATGAACTCTGCTAGGGCTTGAGCCTTGATAGCGGTTCGAGGCTAATAGCTGATATCATGCTGGCTCAGCTCGATGGACAACTTCATAAGGCGTCCTGAGGTCTCGGGCTTGTGGAGGACTTATTTGTGCAGCTGGTTGGTAAGAACGACCACCGAGTGAGACTGGAATTAGGGGTGGAGCTTTCAGGCCTCCATGACCAAGGCATAGGCTATCTTATCTAGCTTTGGATAACAGAGTTTAGCATCCCTAAGGACTTTAGTCACGTAGTAGATAGGCATTTGCGTCTTGTCTTCTTCTCTTACTAAAACAACGCTGAGGGTCTGCTCCGAAGCGGCGAGGTATAAGTGGAGAACTACCCCGGGTTCTAGCTTGCTCAAGAGTGGGGGGTTGACTAAGTAGGCCTTGATCTGGTCAAAGGACTCTTATTGCTGTTGCCCACACTCAAAGCCTTTAGCTCCTCTAAGGGCCTTGAAGAACGAGGGGAATTTTTCTCCGGATTTGGAGAGAAAGCGCCCTATTGTCGTGAGGCACCCGGTGAGTCTCTGCATAAATTTAATGCTGGAGGGGGGGGGGGCATGTTGAGTATGGCCTGGATCTTCTCGGGGTTAGCCTCTATGCCTCTTTGGCTGACCATGAACCCCAAGAATTTGCCGGATGAGAAGCCGAACACACACTTGTTCGGGTTCAGTCTCATATGGTCTCCTGAGCACGTTAAAAGCTTTTTGGAGATCAGAGACATGATCCGATCTGCTGACACTCTTCACCAGCATGTCGTCTACATAAACTTCCATGTTCCGCCCAATCTGTTCCTTGAAGACCTTGTTAACAAGGCATTGATAGGTGGCACCGGCATTCTTAAGCCCGAAGAGCATGACCCGGTAGCAATATAGGCCCTGATCTGTGACGAAAGAGGTCTTCAGAATGTCGAGGGGAACATTCTTATCTGATTGTACCCAGAGAACGCATCCATGAAGCTTAAGAGTTCGTGGCCCGAGATTGCATCAATCAGGGCGTCAATGCTCGGGAGCGGGAATGGATCTTTGGGGCAGGCTTTGTTTAGGTCCGTGAAGTCAATGCAGATCCTCCAGCTCCCGTTAGCTTTCTTGACCATCGTGATATTGGACAACCATTCGGGATAGTTGACCTCCTGTATGAACCGAGCTCTAAGGAGTTTCTCAACCTCCTCCTTGATAGCATGCTGGCACTCAGGGGCGAATTTGCATCGCTTTTGCTGAACTGGTCTGGCCCCCGAAGCGACACTAAGGTGATGCATGAGGAGTTCCTCAGAGATTCCCGATATGTCAGTAGTAGTCCAGGCGAAGCGGTCTCGATTTCCCCTTATGCACTAGATAATGTCTGAGTGAACAGGAGGGGGAACGACTTTGCTAATCTGAAATTTCTAGGTCAGATCTCCTTCTGAGAAGGCCACCTCTTCCAGCTCATCGACCGGCTCCGATATAGGTGGGCTACTCCCTTGGGGGAGTTCAAGAGCTTCGAGGGAGAGGACTGGTCCTCCCACCGAGGTCATGTAGCATTTGTGGGTTGCCTCCTGGCTCCCTCTGACTTCTCTCACACCCGATGTGGTGGGGAATTTCATCTTCATGTGGTAGGCCGAGGGTATGGCCTGGAGAGAAGCTAGGCCTGGCCGGCCCAAGATGACGTTGTAGGCGGCTTTCACATCCACCACCTTGAAGCCCATCAGCTAGGTTCGGGTGGTATGAGTTTTGCTAGCGGTTACGTCGAGAGTTATGATACCCTTGATCGTCACTGGCACTCCGGTGAACCCGTGAAGAGTATAGCCGGCGGGCTTGAGTCGATCCCTAGGTAGCTTGAGACTCTGGAAGGCTTCTAGAAAGAGAATGTTGACCGAACTGCCGTTGTCGACTAGGACCCGATGCGCATCAAAATTGGCAATGTGGAGGTTTATTACCAATGCGTCACAATAGGGAGTTCAGATGCCCTCTAGATGTCTATCTGAAAAAGTGACTGGGACCCTAAGGCCCTTGGGGGGAGGACGGTTCTGCACAGAATTTACTTCCCGGACAAAGGCTTTTCGGGAGGAGTTAGAATCTCCCCCCATTGGGCCTTCGTGGATGAGATGTAGGATGACCTCTGGTTCAGATTTCGGGGTCTTTGCGTGCTGCTCAGGTCGCTTATTTGCCCCCCTGGGAGGCAGAGTAGGATCCGCCCTGTCCTTCCTCACAAACCTGGAGAGTTGCCCTTTCTGAATAAGGGCCTCGATCTCGTCTTTTAGGGCCCGATAGTCATCCGTGTCGTGGTCGTGTTCCATGTGGAAGCGACACCACTTGTTCCTATTTCTCTTCTTACCCGGGGTGTTCATCTTCGGAGGTGGCGAAAGAAGACCCTCTTTCCCAACCTCCATCAGGATGGCTGAGACACTCGCGTTGAGCGGAGTGAACTTCTCGAAGCGGGGAGGAGGGCAACGCTGGCCTCCGTTGTCTTTCTAGAGCTTCTTAATCTTCAGCGCCCTTCCATTTGTTCCCGGAGGACGATCCCTCAAGAGCGGGGCGGGAGAGATCTTCTTCTGCTCGGATGTATTTCTCACTCCTGAGCAGGAGTTCTGAGAAATCCCGAGGAGGCTTCTTGGCAAGGGATGCTCTGAGGCTGTCGTTAGCGACATTGGATTGGAAGGCGGCAGAGGCCACAGACTGGTCTAAGGAGGCGATGGATCTAACCTCCGTTGTGAAACGTTTGACATAGTCTCTTAGCCGCTCGCCCTTCCTTTGATGAAGTAATAGCTGAGAGGTGCTCGTTTTTTCAGCTCGGCGGCTACTCACGAAGTGAGTTAGGAAGAGGCATTCGAGCTGATCGAAGGAGAAGATGGAGGCTGGGGCTAGACGTGAGTACCATTTCCTTGCAGGCCCCTTCAGCGTGGCCGGAAAAGTTTTGCAGAGAAGCGCGTCCGACACCTGGTGTATCATCATGAGAGTTTTAAAACTCTCGATACGGTCAGCGAGGTCGGACTCCCCGTTGTATGATTCAAAATGAGGAGGCTTGAAGTTATCTGGGACCGGTGCCACCATTATTGTCCGGGAGAATGGAGGCCTGCTGGGGCGGAAATTCCTCGCCCATTGCTCTTCTTCTCTGTCCAGTCGGCCAAGGCGCCTCTCCATCTCGTGGGAACGGCGGTAGACCGAATCTTCCATCCGGTCATACTTTGTTGAGGCCCGGTATTCTTCCTCGCGCGGAAGGGGACTGGGAGTGCGACGACGATGGCTTGGGGCAGGTTGAGGACTGGGCATAAGACGCCTACGGTCTGGGGCAGGTTGAGGACTGGGCGCCCGCTGACCGTGGTCGGGAGCAATATTGAGGGCCCTCAGGATAGCCTCTTGAAATTGCTGGAACTCTGCCCTCGTGACAGGGGCCTCATGCTCTCGGTGGTCCCGAGGGGCGGGTCGGCCAACTGGATAGCGGCTTCCCCTTTGACGACGCTGGGGTGACTCCCTTCGCCTCCTAAGAGAATTGGACCTTCTGCGATCTGGCCTGCGGGGGATCGGGCTCTACGGGACCGGATCGCTAGACCCCTTTGATGTTCTCAGCGGGGTATCCTGACATGGGTCCGCCTCTCATCTAAGCGGGTTCGAAGATCAACCCCATACTGCTTGTTGACGATGATGTGCTGGAGATCCTTCGGTGTAGGGGGACTGTGCGAGGCCATGGAGTCGAACGAGGGGTTGTGTATCGACACATGGTCGCGATGAGGAGGTTGCCATTGTCGACTTCGGCGGGAGGGTCCCACGGCAGCCTCTTGTGGCCCTTGAGGAGCCTGCTGGGGCTGAGGTTGTTGAGGAAGGGGCCATCCAGGCTGCGGTTGCTGGACGGGTTGAGGGAAAGGCTGTCCAGGTTGCTGGACTTGTTGAGTGGGTTGAAGGGGAACCTCCTTGACTGGAGGAGGAGGAGCGGGAGTGGCCCTGCGATTAGAGACCGTCGTCTTCCCCTTCTTGGGAGGCATGACTTGAAACTAGTTTGGCTGATGAGATAGAACTGGATCGTTGTTTCTGTTTTCCACAGACGGCGCCAATCTGTTGCTACTGATTTCGGGTGTGGGAGCAAACAGATGAATTTGTGAATTCTTTGAGGAAAACAGTAAAGCGAACCTGTTGACCTTCACCTATGTAGTGACTTGTTTCTAGCCGCTGCCGTGATCCTACAAAAAGTTTGATACACCGGGATGAATCCCGGCGACGAACCCTCTGACGCTCTTGTCAGTAATCTCAAAGATTAAGAAAGAGCTTTAGGTAGGAAAAGATTCATTTCCTCACTACGATGAGGGGAGAGGGATATTTATAGTCGTTTTAGAGATCCGTTTCGAGATAAAGCTAAATCTCTACTTCCCGGTGTTGATAGATAGGCTAGGGAGTTTAAACTCTTTTCATGATAAGAAGTTGTTAAAACTGCCTCTTAGCGATAATCACGAATTTGAATTATTCTTTATCTTTCTAAATTGGTTTGTAACGGGTTGGTACCCGTATCCAATAGAAAAGATTCATTTATGGGTTATTGGGTTTTGAAGAAGAGACCCAATTCCCATTTCAGACCCGTTTGTAGGTGAAATTGCCATTTTACCCCTGAGAACTTTAAGATTCGTGCCCAATTTGAATGGTCCCGATTTAGCTTCTTGACGACTTCTGTCTCCTCATTACTGAGCACGGGCTCCTTCTTTGCTCGCTTCGGCAAGCCATCCCTCGACCAGGCCGTCGGAATTGCCCATGGTTCGGGAGCTCGGACAAGGAAGTACTTCTCCTTCCAATGCTTGATCGAGTCCGGGTTCTCGATCAGCTTCACGCCTGTCCTCAGCGAAAGGTAGTACCTCTGCTCATTCCTGCTCGGCTGGCAAGGACGGTAGAGGCTCCGGAGGATAAACAGACTAGGCACAGCGCCGATCTCTTGGCACTGAAGGACAAAGGCCATGACATGCCTCCAAGTGTTCGGCATCAGCTGGGCCGGACTCAGGCCGTACCAATTGAGGACCTCGGCAACGAACGGGTGCAGCGGCAGACGAAGCCCGACAACCAAGGAGTCGACCGGAAAAATGCACGTGTCGGCCGAAGACGACGTGCAGGCTCGGAAATCGGGACCAGGGAGAAGAAGCCCATACTCTGTGAGGATCTGGAATCCGGTCCGGATCCGATGCAGATCCGCCTCGGTCAATACCGACGAGATATGGTCTACCTCGGACATCTCCCTCGGCTCGTTCTCCTCTACTGACTTGGCGGTGCCCTGAGTCACCTTCTCCAACATCTCCTCGGAGTAGCTCCGTACTCCCCCCACGCTCGACAGAGCGATCGGCTGCCGACCGAACTCCCCTGCCGTCCTCGGCTGCTCTATAACTGTCACCACTCCCTTGCCCTTCCGGGACTTCGCTGCGACCTCCTAGAGTGGCTCGGCAATCTCCCCACTTTCGCTCGGCCGCACCACGGTTTCCTTGGTCGGCTCTACCACCTCCTTCTCCTTACCCGCTCGGCTAACGACTTGGTCCGAGGCGGGGGTCTCATCCGAAGAAGTAATCTTAACCATTTTTTTTCCTAAAGGGACAGGAGAGAGACTGACATTGAAGTGACTATTACGGTCAGAAAAGTTCGCCGGAACAAAGAAACGCCTGGCCACGACAGCTAGCAGTGCCACCCAGGAGCTAAAAACTTCGATGAATGTGGAGTAAAAACTTGAGTTAGAAAGTAAAAGTGAATAATGAGATTGGGGGTGGGGGAGTGAAGACTTATAGTAAAAGAAAAGTCTCTTGGACTTTGTAACGTAAGGGCGCGACTCTTGATCGGCCCTTGAAGCGTTACGAAAACCGAAACGACTTTGTAACCGAGCAGCAACGGTTGGCGAAAAGGCAAAACGTTTCGATACAAGTCAAATAGCTCGACACACACGGAATCAAACTCCGAGCGACAGACGATCCGAACCCAACATCAAAGAGTCCGGCTCGGATTCCGAGCAAGTGCCCATCCGAGCCCCAAAACGGAGAAAAATAACTTTCTCCTCAACATTCGTGTAAGATCTCGATCGGACGGCCCAGATCTTGCCAGCGCCACTAAACGATAAGATAGTGTTTTCTTGGGAACTAAGCCCTTCTCGAGATTTGTGTCGCCATCCAACGGCTCCGATCGCCCCACGTCCCTCGGAATCAAACTCCGAGCGACAGGCGATCCGACCCTAACATCGAAGAGTCCGGCTCGGATTCCGAACAAGTACCCATCCGAGCCCCAAAACGGAGAAAAATCACTTTCTCCTCAACATTCGTGTAAGATCTCGATCGGACGGCCCAGATCTTGCCAGTGCCACTAAACGACAAGATAGTGTTTTCTTGGGAACTGAGCCCGTCTCGAGATTCGTGCCGCCATCCAGCGGCTCCGATCGCCCCACGTCCCTCGGAATCAAACTCCGAGCGACAGGCGATCCGACCCTAACATCGAAGAGTCCGGCTCGGATTCCGATCAAGTGCCCATCCGAGCCCCAAAACGGAGAAAAAACACTTTTCCCTCAACATTCGTGTAAGATCTCGATCGGACGGCCCAGATCTTGCCAGCGTCACTAAACGACAAGATAATGTTTTCTTGGGAACTGAGCCCGTCTCGAGATTCACACCAAGATCCGACGACCGAGATCACTCCACGTCGCTCGGCAGTTCGAGCGAAGCAACCGATGATCTGAACCACATGTTCGGCCACCGAGCTATACGCTCGACCACCGAACAGACCCTTCGAACACCGGACCAAGTACTCTTCCGAGCTACCCGTTCGCTCGGATGCCGAGCAAGTGCCCATCCGACCCACGAAAGTGAAGAAAAATGATGCCGAGCACTCCCGACCGTTGGATCTTCCAGAAATTCGCGCTACTAGTGATGGACAGTCCAGATCGTGCCACGTGCGCTAAACGACAAGATAACATTTTTTTTGGGAAACGCGCCTGCCTCGAGATTCGTGCCAGGATCTGATGGCCCAGATCGTGCCACGTCGCTCGGACTTTCGAGCCCCTAGACCTCCGGTCGGCTGCCGAGCAAGTGCCCATCCGAGCTCCAAAACGGAGAAAAAAGCCACCGAGCGACTACGGCTGTCTGATCTTCCAGAAATTCGCGCTCGCGCGAGATCAATGGTCCCGATTGCGCCACGCCATAATTAGGTATTTAAAATTAATTTTTATTTATTTTAATCGTTTTATTTATTTAAAAATTGCAAAAAAATAATTAAAAATTCGGGAAAATTAATTAAAAATCCTGGAAAATAATTATAAAATGGGGAAAATATTTTCGAGCCCCAGAGTAAATAATTATCGCCCATGACAATCTGTTAAGACCCCCGAACGACTAATCGACGCTTCGCAAAATTGAATAAATATTCCGAAAAATAAATGGAAATTCGTGTAAAAATACCACATGACCAGAACAGCTCCACAACAACTTAGAGTGCAACCAACTTGAAAAACCACCATACTAGCTCCTTCAAAGATTCGGAACGTTCCATTTTGACTCCAATACAACTCCGCCAGCCATTAAAACAGTAAAACTACTCCCCAAAGGCTGATCAAACTCAGTCTTTGGGAGTGGGGGGCTCGTGATATAGCTAAAAATGGGGTTAAATCGGAGCCATCCAAATCGAACACGAATCTTAAAGCTTGGGGGCAAAATGGTAATTTCACCTACAAAGGGATCCAAAGCGGGTACAGGGTCTCCTTCTCAAAGACCCATTAACCCGCAAACAGACCCATCTCCAACTGGGCGCGGGTTCTGACCCGCCGCGCACCCAGTCCAACCAGATAAAATCAAGGCCTCTGATTAATCCTAATCAACGGTCCTGATTTACATCTATCTTTTCACTGGGAATTAGGGATTACATTCCTTATCTGGTTACTAGGATTATATTCCTTATCAGATTATGGAGATTACATTCCTAATCTGATCCCTAAGGCGACTATAAATACCCCCACCTACCACCGTTATGAGGTAATCAATCTTTTGCCAATTTACGCTCTTTCTTAATCATCCCTGATTATTGACTTGAGCGTCGGAGGGTGCGTCGCCGGGATCAACCCCGGTGTCTCGCACTTTTTGCAGGTGAACGGCGGGAGCCAGCGATCGTACTCCGGTGGAACAGGTTTAGGTTTGATATTCAGGTTTTCCAAGAACTCACAAATACTGTCTGTTTACCCCCACACCAGATTCAGCGGTAACAACATGCAATTCTAAGATTAATGATGCAATTTACAATTAAGGCAATTAATTCATGGAAATAAAATTCAATCGGCAACATTCTAGTCATCAAACAATTCTATAACATGGATCTAGTTGTTTTCATGTACAACGTGCATATGCAATGTGCAAGAGGGACTAGAGTTTAAGTCGAAGATATTGGCACGAAGTCAATAATATCTTGGGTTAGCTCGTGTAAACCCTCAATATACTCAACGGAAGATGAATATTGCAACAATGCGATAATAATTGGGATCTACTTGCGGAGATCAAAAGAGTTCTTAAACAAGAAAAATAAACTAGTTCAAGAGAGACTTGTCTTTTAAATGGTAAATTCAAATACAACAGAATAACGGGATGGAAATCCCAACGGTGACACGTGCAAGACACGTACAACCACGCACTCACAAACACGTGCACACAACATGCACAACCACAGCAGTAACACAGAAAGAGCTACACAGCAAACAGCTAGCACCACCCAAACAAAAAATGTCAAACTCCTCACACAGCGAAACAACAGATCCTCCCTCTCCACAAAGCAACAAACAGCCAAAATCTCCAAGCCAGCTACTTGCAGATCCAACAGCAAGCGGTGGGATCGAGGGTCGATGTGCAGGCGACGGGATTGGGCGGCGAGCGGCGGCGACTGGGGCGAGGGGATGGTGAGGAGCGGGGTGCGGCGAGGATGAAGTCGAGCGGCGGCAACAGGGCCTCGACAGCATTGCTCTGTTTTGGGAGAAAACAGAGGAACGATGGGTTCGGTGGGCGGTGGAGTTGCGGGACGAAGGCGATGGAGGTTCTGGATGATGAGGGTGATTGCAGTCGAGGGCGAAGGTTGACGAGGAGAGGATGGGTGTTCGGTTGTTGGGGATGCTCGACAGAGGGATGAAGGGTTGCTGCAGAGGAGGCGGGAGGTTGACGACGAGGATGAAGGGGGTTTCGAAGCAGCGGTAGTCGGAGGATGGGATGAAGACGATGAGACGGGAAGATGAGCGGTGATGGGTTCAGGGGATTTCGAAACAGGGGATGGGGAGAGAGAGAGCGGCGGGAGGTAGGAGAGAGAGAATATTATTAGGGTTAATTAAGAATTAGAGTTAATGGTTATTTATATAGGGTAATGAGATATTGGATTTGGGTAAAGGGTTTGAATATTGGGTTAGAATCCAATAAGAAAAAAAGGCTATAGGGTTTGGGTTTTTAGATCCAATAGGGAATAAAAATAACCAACAAAAATATAATTTAAAACTTAGATCAATTTTGGGGACATTAATATGCAAAATTTTAATGGAATGAACAACAAAATTTTAGCAGGAAATTAAATTAAATAAATTGGGAGACGAAAATTGGGTTGAAAGCAAGAAAATGAATTTTATTATTAAATACGCAAATTACAGAGGTTCATAATTGACGATGAAGAACACCAATAAATAATAGGGAGAATGACCAATTGGCACCCAAAGTTACTCATAATACCCTATACACACCTGAAGTTACGTTAATACCTCAATGACACCCAAACTTATCAAAATTGGACCTATAGGCACCCGCCGTTAAAATATCCGTTAAGTTAGTGGAATATTCGTGTTATATTCCTCTTAACGGGTTCATACCCGTTAAGAAGAATGTGAAAAGACAAAAATGTCCCCGCTCTGTTCATCTTTTCTTCTTCCTAGTTATTTCTTTCTCCCATTTCTAAACCCTAATCAGCCAATTCAAAAATTTCGAAATCCCAATTCGAAACCCTAAGTACTGTATATCTTTCATCTCTAATCTTCGACGCCTCGTACATCCTCAATCTCTGCCTCTTTTTTGTGAGCATCGATGTCGATTACCCTCCTGCATCTAATGTCGAAATCCCATCTGAATCAGAGGAGTGGAGTTGGGTTATTGAAGTAGCGTATGCCATTTGACATTATGATATCAGAGGGAAGTGTTTGATTCTGAGGTGCAATTTTATCATGCAATATTGTTTAATTACTTGCAAACTATTTTGGATTCTTAGTAGGCAATGATGAGTCACACAAACTAGTCTTGTTTTTTATTTTTATGATACTTAGTTGCTTGATCTTGATAGTGGATTGTAATCATACGATATTGATGATCCCTAATATGGGTTGGGAATTATCTTGATTGTAGGCATGGTTGAACTGATCATATACTTCATCTTAGGCTTTTGCCTCAGCTGTTCTCATATTTGGTGTTGATGCTATACTATTGAAACCACTTTTTCCTAACTAGTTGGCATGACATTAGAATGCAGCCCTATTGAAACCATTTTTGATTCATCTACTTACATGCTTGTTATTGATTGTGGATGGAAAGCATACAATGTTGGGTTGGGAATTAATATTGTTGCTACTCATATTGCTGTCTTTGTAGGCACGGGTGAACTGATGCAGCACCTTTATTTGATTTAGCTGTTGCTGCCTCTGATATTTGATACTGTTATTGGTTGCTTTTGAACTAATCTGTTGTTGCTTCTCCCTCTTGGTGCTGTTGAACTAGTTGGCATGACATTAGAATGCAGTCCTAGTGAAACCATTTTTGATTCATCTACTTACTTGCCTGATGTTGATTGTGGATGGAAATCATACAATGTTGGGTTGGAAAATAATAACTGCTTCCGAACTGATCTGTGTTTGCCTTTTGCTGCTGCTGCTTCTCATATTAGCTGCTGCTCTTGGTTGTTTTTGATTGTATTGTTGCTGTTTCTGTTTTTTTTGCTGTTGTTTTATCTGATTTTTTGGTGTTGTTGTAGTAGTTGGCATGGCATTAGAATGCAGCCCTACTGAAGACAATTTTTAATATAGTTGATGAACTGATACTACTTTAGTAGGCAAATTAGATCTGTCCATGCTGATAATTGTGTTCTGAGCCTGCTAGTATATTTTTAATTGACTGTTCAGCATCATGTACATATACATACATGAATAATGTTACTAAACTCCTGTATTTTTGTGCGGCAGACAGAAGACGAAGAAAAGCTGGGTTTTTAATTTTTTTTCCTGTGGTTGGCAGAAGTCGAAGAAAAAGAAGAGGCAGCAGTACATGCTGAAGACGAAGATATTGAAGAAGTAGACGAATATGAAGAAGGAGCAGCTAAATTGTACACAACATTTATCAGTTAGGCTGAGTGCAAGAATTTGGATGTTCTTCATAAGGTAAATGTTCTTTACAATGCAATAAAAGATGAAGATTTAGAATTGTATCAAGTATTGTTGTCTTCAATCATACATTCATTTTTTCCCCCGAATTTGTTCATACAGCAATTAAGTGTATCTGGCAAAGGAAAACTAATGTACAATTTGCAGTTACGAAGGATATTTTTTGGAATGCAAGAGTACTAAAATTTATGTACTGATCTTACATAGTAAAATATACATTTCAAATGATCATACATAAACAGTTCAAGTGATCATACTTAGACAATTCAACTAATCAAACATATACACAAATTTTTTACAGATCTGCAGATTTGTAAAATTTTTGTTGATCATATATACAGATTTCATACACATCATACACATATAAGTTTCAACTGATCATATAGATAGACATTTGACATCATACATATAAATTTCAACTACTTATGATTTAGCTATTGACATACACATACAAAATTTACATACACATACAAAATCGACGTACACATACACATACAAAATTGACGTACACATACACATACACATACAAAATTTAATTACACATACAAAATTGACGTACACATACTGTAACACCCCATAATTTTCAAAGAGTCATATATAGTATAGTAGGATTAATATATGGATTTGTGAATATATAATCTGATGGTTATATATATGTGGTAATGTCACGTCCCGCTTCCCAAAAATACGGAATACGAGCACGTAACAAAAGCCCAGCGAATGATTATTATCATCCTTAAGCTGTTTAAAGAAATCTTTGCAACACATCACAGAATTTATCAGAGTTAGAAGCTAGAAAAGTCAACCACATGCACATATGAACCAAATACCAACAATAATACTTGAAATAAAATAAATAAATCTCAAATAGTCATGATCTGAAATACACAAATATCCTGGGTCACATCGCCCAAATACAAGAATAAATCCAAGTACATGAATACAATTATTGTTCAAGCAACTACAAGAAATAATAATAGCAAAATTTAAGCCTCTAGCTAATCATCTTGCCAATACCTTCAGGAACCTGTCCTCCAAAATCTGCAATAGTAGATTTGCAGGAAAAAGAAAAAGAGAAAACACAATTACCCGTCAATTGCAAGTCGCGGGTCACAAATAGAGTAGGATACAAGCACATGGGGACAACTAAACAGATCTAACTAATATCAGAAATAGACCTAATATGGTATGGCAGAATCAACTAACATGGTATCCTAGCATATGTCAAGTGTTAAGTGTCAAGTGTCAGATAACAGATATGTCAGGTAAATCAGATAACAGATATGTCAGGTAAATCAGATAACAGATATGTCAGGTAAATCAGATAACAGATTCAGATTAATGTAAGTCTTATGTGATTACTATCTAGGTAGCACGACATGCACCCTACCCTACATGGTTGCTACAACACAACAGTTTTGCTTTAGATTTCATAGGGGGCCATGCAGGGCAGTGTACTCAGGTATTCACAGAATCACAGAACTTGGTCGGTAAACTTGGTCGGTATACTTGGTCGGTAACTTGGTCGGTATACTTGGTCGGTAAATTGGTCGGTAAACTTGGTCAGTAAACTTGTCATGCAGGAAACACAAGTCTCCTTCCGAGTACACATTTCTGCACTATCCACTACTAGATCTGTCCCATTAAACACCGGCTTGATTATTTATTATTATTCTCAAACATGCAGGTATAAGTATGAAACCGTGTCAAACTAACATAGTATAATCATTATCAGGTCTAGAGTGACAAGTAAGCACGCATAGATGATAGACAGTCACATAAACGAGTCAAGCAGTGTATGTTTATATTCAGGATAGCAAGACCAATCAGTACTAAAACAGGGATTCTAAGAGGTAAAGGCATGCAAATCATGATCCGTCGATGTATCTGGAAACTACACATTCACACGATTCCAACGCATATAATAAAGTCATAAATTAATTCACAACGTCTCGACTCAAAACTGAATTCAACACATATTTTATGTTCTGTCAGAAAACAGGGGAACGACTTCAAACGCATAAAAACAGCATGTAAACTCATCAAATAAATCCACGAAAAATCTGGGGTAATCCCCTATAGATATAGACTCAAAGTAATAAGTTTCATAATATTCAAGTAACTATAGATAAGTCATCAAAAATAGAGAATGATACAAAAACAGGGTTTGACGAATCTGGAATTTCTCAACACTGCTGTACGAAAACAAGCATATCTCGCATACAGCGCATTGAAATACAATTCCATAAAAACTACGTGAAAATAGATAAAATTTTCAAGTTTCATATCTCACAAATAATTTTCATAATACATAAGAAAATAGGGTGAAAACTGGGTTCAACATCGAACAACACGGAATTTACAGCAAGAGTAGAGTTTAGAAAAAGATATGAAATATCGCACAAAACTCATCTTTAAAATGCACCAAAAATCTGAAAAGTCCCTAACATCATCAAGGACCATTGAGAAAAATATTTTGGCAAGATATTATGTATAACCGATATCTTGAAAATAAATAGTTAACAAAATCTACACAAATCTGAATCTGGAAACTACCGACACGACTGTATCACAATTAACATATCTCAGTCATACGAACTCCAAACGCAGTGAAACTAGTGGGGTTTGAAAATAGATTCAATTCACTATAATTTATTGTGAAATCTCCAAGTTGAGATTCGGAACCTAACATAGGTAAAAACAGCAAACAACACAGCACAGCCTGCAAATTCCAGATTTTATACTTCATCTTAAACACGTCATAACTTTCACAATAATGAACCAAACTCAACCAAATTTGAAACGCAGCCTACCCATCATCTAAAATCAAATACATGGCATGCAATATGTCTCATACACGAACAAAAATCAAGTTTGGGTGAAACCTCGGGTATCAACTTATCAATTCTCATATCCTAAGTCATCTATGGCCTGATTTACACAATAGAGACAGAACCCACAAATAAAATACAATCTTTGGCCGTCTCTAGTCTCAACTACCCTATATGTGAACTTTTTGACTTGTATCAACCTAATGAAATTATGTACAAGTTACTTGCCTCTAATGGAGTGAAAACAATGCCAACGAGTCCAAGGAAGAAAACCCACGAGCAAAATAGCCTTCCCACGCGTTTCCAAGCGAACCCACGAACCGAAACGCGTATACGATCGCACTCCTTGATGCACGAACCAAAGTGGGCAAAACCCACTTCATAAATCAGCAAAGAAGAGAATTGGGGGCTGTTTTGGGAGGTGGTGGTGCTATTTTGGAGATGGTCGGCCACAAGGAGAGAAGAGGGTTAGGGTTTGTAGGGTTTTGGTGTATGGAAGTATGGATAAGGGTTTGTAATGGTGTGGTGGATTGTAGATGGGGAGAGAGGGGTCGGGTTGGAAGGGAAGAAGGCAGGCCGGTTTGGGAGTGAAAACAAAAAGGGGGTCGGGATGTATTAGAAAGAGGGAGAGAGAGTAATTAGGGTTTAGGGTTAAGGTTTAAGGAGTTTAGGATATTTATATAGGGGGTAATTGTGGGTTAATGGGTAGTGGGTATGAATATGAATTAATAGGTATACAAATGGGTATTGGGTATTGGGTCAAATTCAAATGGAGAAACAATATATAATGAATTCTATGGCTCCTAAAAATCTCCTTAGGGGCCAAAAATCACAAATTGGGCAAACCACCTCCAAAAATTCACCACAACACTAAAATAAATAATAATGATGAATGAGGCCAAGAAAAAGAGAAAAAGAACTCAAAATGGCGAAAAATGAATAAACGACGAACAATCAGCACAAGGAGGTCAAAAATGCCAGAAAAAGAATATATATTGAAAATAGTCAAATATATGCTTCCGAAAAATACAAGGGATATAAAAATACACAAAGTAAAAAAATACCCTCCAAAAATGCAAAAAAAAAAATGAAAAACAGGGGTTACAATCCTACCCACCTTACAACAAAATTTCGTCCTCGAAATTTGTTTAGGCGGTACATAGGACATGGCAAAAGCAAACTGAGGAAAATGACAGAGAAGAATTGAATCAAACAATAAGTCAACGGATGAGAACGAATGCAAGAGATAGAGGGATCCAACACAATGCAAGGAAGGAGAATCTCAATATGATCCTGGGACCTGTGGGTTATGGGCCCACCACGCTTCCGCTGCGACACTCTGAGGGTGACGTACCAAACTGCAGACATGTCATTGTAGACCACGCGATAACAAGCGACGATCCGAGCAGGAAGAAAAGAATGAGACACCAGAATAAAATGAGGCTTAGATGAGGGCTTTAATTTAAATAATTAGGTCAGAACTAATGGGCATTAAAAAAATAATATTAATAATACAAAAATCAACACATAATAATAGTAAAATAACAATAATAATAATAACAATAATAATCATCATAAACATACTGGTAAAAATAATAATAATAATAATAATAATAATAAAATATTAACAATACTGGTAAAGATAATAATACAAGACAGAAAATAATTTGGGGTTCATCATTTTTATTGAAAGTAATTCAATATCAATGTCAAAAGTAAAATAGTAGGAAAAATACAATAATAATAATAGTAATAGTAATAACAATAATAATAAGGAAAACAATAATAATAGTGGTAGTAGAAATTCTTTGATGTGGGTTTGCCTCATTTATATCCATCTGTAGAGTTGCCTTCTTGACATCAAGTTGCAGGTTTGCCTCCACAACATCAGGTTGCAGCTTACCATCTGTATATTCGGTTGCACATTTTGCCTCACCGGTATCCAGTTGCAATTTGCCTTCATTGACGTCTAGTTGCATGTTTGCCATCTCGACATCCAGTTGCAACAAAACGATGAACGAAATGATGCGATCTTCCACACGTACTTAGATATTGATTGCTCAATTTAAGTACGAAGATACGTTTTGAAAATTTGTGATATTAAAATACACAGTTATTCGAAATAATAAAATTTTAGAAAACAATTTTATAGAAGATCCAAAATATAATAATTAATAATCGAAATACACAAAATATTCGAAAATATATATATATACATAAATATAAAGAAAAGATAGGCAGGAGAAGAATGGATTTTTAGACTCAATAAAGAGTCAGCAAAGGAGGACGACTACAAGGGACGAAGGAAAATAAGAAATCAAAGAATTGAATATAAGGGAAGAGGAACGAGGGGACACAAGCGGAATTTGAAGAGAATATAACAGGAAAAGAATAACTAGCTCGGTACTCAAAATGAGTCAACAAATGAAGATGAATGAAAGAATCAAAGGAATATGGGTACGGAAAGAACGAAACTAAAACCAATAAGAAATCAACAAATGAGAAAGACTAAAAGAGACGGAAGAAACAAGGAATCAAGGAATCGAATAAGAAGGGATCAAATGAATGGAATAAGACTAGTACCCAGATCACTGTTGGTAATAATTCACTTATGCATGTATGGTTTGTGAAATATTGCGCAGATCCCAGTTCGAGCCAAGCTTGTCTAATATATTAGGAACCTAATAAATTAGCCAAACCTGATGCTCTGATACCACTAAAAACCCTGTCACGCCCCGTTTCCCAAAAATACGGAATACGAGCACGTAACAAAAGCCCAGCGAATGATTATTATCATCCTTAAGCTATTTCAAGAAATCTTTGAAACACATCACAGAATTTATCAGAGTCGGAAGCTAGAAAAGTCAACCACATGCACATTTGAACCAAATACCAACAAGAATACTTGAAATAAAATATATAAATCTCAAATAGTCATGATCTGAAATACACAAATATCCTGGATCACATCGCCCAAATATAAGAATAAATTCAAGTACATGAATACAATTATTGTTCAAGCAACTACAAGAAATAATAATAGCAAAATTTCAGCCTCTAGCCCATCATCTTGCCAATACCTTCAGGAACCTGTCCTCCAAAATCTGCAGTAGTAGATTTGCAGGAAAAAGAAAAAGAGAAAACACAAGTAACCGTCAATTGCAAGTCGCGGGTCACAAATAGAGTAGGATACAAGCACATGGGGAAAACTAAACAGATCTAACTAATATCAGAAATAGACCTAATATGGTATGGCAGAATCAACTAACATGGTATTCTAGCATATTTCAAGTGTTAAGTGTCAAGTGTCAGATAACAGATATGTCAGGTAAATCAGATAACAGATTCAGATTAATGTAAGTCTTGTGTGATTACTATCTAGGTAGCACGACATGCACCCCACCCTACATGGTTGCTACAACACAACAGTTTCGCTTTAGATTTCATAGGGGACCATGCAGGGCAGTGTACTCAGGTATTCACAGAATTACAGAACTTGGTCGGTAAACTTGGTCGGTAACTTGGTCGGTAACTTGGTCGGTATACTTGGTCGGTATACTTGGTCGGTATACTTGGTCGGTAAACTTGTCATGCAGGAAATACAAGTCTCCTTCCGAGTACACATTTCTGCACTATCCACTACTAGATCTGTCCCATTATACCCCGGCTTGATTATTTTTTATTATTCTCAAACAGGCAAGTATAAGTATGAAACCATGTCAAACTAACATAGTATAATTAGTATCAGGTCTAGGGTGACAAGTAAGCACGCATAGATGATAGACAGTCACATAAACGAGTCAAGCAGTGTACGTTTATATTCAGGACAGCAAGACCAATCAGTACTAAAATAGGGATTCTAAGAGGTAAAGGCATGCAAATCATGATCCGTCGATGGATCTGGAAACTAGACATTCACACAATTCCAACACATATAATAAAGTCATATACTAATTCACAACGTCTCGACTAAAAACTGAATTCAACACAGATTTTATGTTCAGTCAGAAAACAGGGGAACGACTTCAAACGCATAAAAACAGCATGTAAACTCATCAAATAAATCCACGAAAAATCTGGGGTAATCCCCTATAGATATAGACTCAAAATAATATGTTTCATAATATTCCAGTAACTATAGATAAGTCATCAAAAATAGAGAACGATAAAAAAGCAGGGTTTGACGAATCTGGAATTTCTCAACACTGTTGTACGAAAACAAGCAAATCTCTCAAACAGCGCATCGTTATCCAATTCTGTCAAAACTACGTGAAAATAGATAAAATTTCCCAACTTTCATATCTCACAAATAATTTTCATAATACATAAGGAAATTGGGTGAAAATTGGGTTCAACATCGAACAACACGAAATTTACAGCAAGAGTAGAGTTTAGAAAAAGATATGAAACATTGCACAAAACTCATCTTTAAAATGCACCAAAAATCTGGAAAGTTCCTAACTTCATGAAGAACCACTGAGCAAAATATTTTGGCAAGATACTATGTATAACCTATATCTTGAAAATAAATAGTTAACAAAATCTACACAAATCTGAATCTGGAACTACCGACACGACTGTACCAAAATTAACATATCTCAGTCATACAAACTCCAAACGCAGTGAAACCAGTGGGGTTTGAAAATAGATTCAATTCACTACGATTTACTATGAAATCTTAAGTTGAGATTCGAACCCTAACATAGGTGAAAATAGCAAACAACACAGCACAGCCCGCAAATTCCAGATTTTATACTTCATCTTAAACACGTCATAACTTTCACAATAATGAACCAAACTCAACCAAATTTGAAACACAGCCTACCCATCATCTAAATAGCATATCAAAAGGTTTCTAACATGTCAAAATCTAATAATTCTCACATGGGAAATCAATCAAATACATGGCATGCAATATGTCTCATACACGAACAAAAATCAAGTTTGGGTGAAACCTAGGGTATCAACCTATCAATTCTCATATCCTAAGTCATCTATGGCATGATTTACACAATAGAGACTAAACCCACAAATAAAAATACAATCTTTGGCCGTTTCTAGTCTCAACTACCCTATATGTGAATTTTTTGACTTGTATCAATCTAATGAAATTATGTACAAATTACTTGCCTCTAATGGAGTGAAAACGATGCCAACGAGTACAAGGAAGAAAACCCACGAGCAAAATAGCCTTCCCACGCGTTTCCAAGCGAACCCACAAACCGAAACGCGTCTACGATCGCACTCCTTGATGCACGAACCAAAGTGGGCGAAACCCACTTCACAAATTAGCAAAGAAGAGAGTTGGGGGCTGTTTTGGGAGGTGTTGGTGCTGTTTTGGAGATGGCCGGCCACAAGGAAGGAAGAGGGTTAGGGTTTGTAGGGTTTTGATGTATGGAAGTATGGAGAAGGGTTTGTAATGGTGGTGTGGTGGATTGTAGATGGGGAGAGAGGGGTCGGGTTGGAAGGGAAGAAGGCAGGCCGGTTTGGGAGAGGAAACAAAAAGGGGGTCGGGATGTATTAGAAAGAGGGAGAGAGAGTAATTAGGGATTAGGGTTAATGTTTAAGGAGTTTAGGATATTTATATAGGGGTAATTGTGGGTTAATGGGTAGTGGGTATGAATATGAATTAATAGGTATACAAATGGATAATGGATATTGGATCAAATTCAAATGGGGATACAATATATAATGAATTCTATGGCTCCTAAAAATCCCCTTAAGGGCCAAATCACAAATTGGGCAAACCACCTCCAAAAATTCACCACAACACTAAAATAAATAATAATGATGAATGAGGCCAGGAAAAGGAGAAAAAGAACTCAAAATGGCAAAAAATGAATAAACGACGAACAATCAGCACAAGAAGGTCAAAAATGCCAGAAAAAGAATATATATTGAAAATAATTAAATATATGGTTCCGAAAAATACAAGGGATATAAAAATACACAAAGTAAAAAAATACCCTCCAAAAATGCAAAAAAAAATGAAAAACAGGGGTTACAGGTAATATATATAAGTGTTGTAAAAAAGGTGGGGTGGTGGGGGGGGGGGGGGCACGTTAATGAAGGTACCAAGACAGCAAATGCTTGCTGTTGCCTTTGGCTGGTTTGACTTCGGTCAACAGGGTATGTTGACGTGGCATGTATTCATAAAATGCCCACCGGAAATGAATAGAGTGTAAGACACTAGATCCCATATCGGAAATTGATAATAGAATATAATAATATAAATATAATAGCCTATGATCAAGACTCACCTAATCGGTTAACCAACTTTTGAGAGGCAGCCTGTGGTGGGCAGTTGTACTACATAGTATCTAATTTGTCTTATAAATTGTATAAATTGTCTGAGCTAGGGACAGTGGCGTTACATTACACATACACATACAAAATTGACTTATATAAATTTGACACATTTAGATTTCAGTAGCTGATCATATAGATAGATAGAAATTTAACATACACCGACAAAGTTTACTGTTACTGAATCTGACTTTGACATACACATATATAAATTTGACATACATGATCATATAGATTTTTTCCTTGCAGCTGTCGCTCATTTTGACATATACATACAAAATTTGACATTTACTGCTGTTGAATCTGACTTTACTGCTGCTGCTATACATTTTAATTGCTGCAGCTGCTTCTCATAGTTGTTGCTACTATTGCATTTACTAGTGAACTGATCTTTTGTTGTTTCTGATTTAGCTATTGCTGTTGCTACTGCTGCTTCTTAGATTGTATCATATTACTCCTTTTGAAGAACTGATACTACTATTGCTGTTGCTGCTGGTTTCTTCTTATTTTAATGTTGTTGCTACAGCTGCTTCTTGGATTCTTTGATATTACTACTGATCAGCTATTGTACCTACTATTGCAGTTGCTGCTGGTTGCTTCAGATTATGGATGGCAAGTGGGTCGGGTCAACCGCCGACCCTCCCATATAACCCGGCCCGTGAAACAGCGGTTCGGGTTCGGGTCGAACCCTTGAACAGTAATGGGTCGACCCGGGTTGCGAAAATACCTATCGAACCCGCTGAACCCAGCCCGCAAACCCGCTAAAATCACCCCAACCCGCCCGCCAACCCGTGGGTCAACCCACGGGTTGCGAACATTTTGACCCGAACGGGTCAAACATTCGACCCGCGGGTCAGTGTGCCATTGGGCACTGTTCACCATAGACAGCAGTAACGGCTTTTAGAGCCGTTTTGCTATTTTTTTTTGGTTTTTTGGCTTTTTTATTTTTATCCTATAAATACCCCCCCAAAACCCCATCAAAAAATCACACCTTACTCTCTTACTCTCTCTACTATTATTACTCATTTCTAAGCAATTTGTGAACAATTGAAGTATTGAATAAACTGGTGTTCAAGGCATATACACGATCAAATTTCGATCGTATCGAAATCAAAATTCAATGTCTTCAACTCTTCATCGTCCAACTCCAAGTGATCAAGTCTTCAACTCTCCTACAAGCTCTCCTCAACTCTTCAATTCCGGATTTGAGGATTTCTACTTCTACTTCTATTCTTATTTTCATGGATTTTTTTATATACGCGTATCCACGGTGAACAGTATCAAAATTTCATACCTCTCTTCTTATTTTATTTTTGTTGTAGTTATAATTATTCCTATCTTAATCGTTTGTTGGTTTTTTGATCTTCTCTATCTTAACCCTCTTGTTTTCTAGATTTTTTTTTGTAACTCATCGCTCCTACATTGTGTAGTTTTTTTTACATACATTACTACATTATGTCTAAATCACGCGGTAGCGGTCGTAGTCAAAGTGGGCAAAATTTCACCGGCACTTTCCATAGGCCACCAATTGTCCCAATTAGTAAGCCCGCCGAAGAGTTCCATGATCCTCCTACCTAACAATGGGGTACACACGATGAGTTTGTAGGATATATACAATTAGAAGAAGAAGAAGAAGAACAACCAACCGAAACAACACAACCCCATAGTGGTAGGAAAAGTAGAGGGGAAAGTAGTGATTGTCATAAATTTTACAATTTTATCCCGGACGAAGAAACTCCGGATATAGGTTTAAAAGTTTGTAAAACATGTTCTAAGGCATACAAATTCAAGATCAGTGATGGCACCGGTACAATTAGTAGACACATTCAAAATAACCATAAAGATCTACTTGTTGACTTATCCGGCCAACAGAAAATCTAACCTAGGAACGGTCTAGTTGATAGCCACCCTTATGATCCTGATCTCGTTCGTCGGGAAATGACCCGATTAGTAATAAAGGAAGAGTTACCATTTTCCTATCCCGAGAGCAGGGACTTGGAAAATTTTAATCAAACGGCCTCAAACCCTCATTTTAGAAGAATCTCGAGAAATACTTGCAAATCAGATTGTTTTAAAGTGTACAATGAAATGAAGGAAACTTTGATTACAATTTTATGGAGTTTAACTTGTAGAGTTAGTTTAACTTCGGATTATTGGACGGGTGTCAACAATATTTCAACGATGAAAATAACCTGTCATTGGATCGACAATGATCGGATTCTTCAAAAAAGAATCATATCACTTGTTGTGTTGCCCTATCCCCATAGTGGCGCTGAAATAGCAAACCGTATTTTAGAAATTTGTGATGTTTTTCATTTTCGCGATAAAATTATGTGTATTAGTTTTGATAATGCATCTAACAACAATGCATCAATTAGTACTTTAAAATCCGCATTAAGCCCTCCATCTGATAATATTTTTCATATTATATGTGCATGTTATATTTTAAATTTATGTGTTCAAGATGCATTAAAAATAGCCGATCCATACATACTTAAAATTAGAAATTGTGTACATTTTATTGCATTAAGTCCCAGCGTATTTCAAGAATGGAAAAATTGGTGTAAGATTTCAAATGTACCTTTTAGAAGATTTCCAAAGGATGTTAAACACCGATGGAACTCTACTTTTGATTTACTACATGTTGTTACCGAATATAAAGCATGTGTAAATGATTTTTGTATCGCCAAAAATATGCCAAATTTTGAAATGTCTCCCACCGATTGGTTTTATGACGAATCTTTATTGAAATTTTTAGAACCTTTTAAAACCGCAACTTTATAATTTTCAAAATTATATGAATCTACTTCTTGTAGCATTTATTTCAATAGTTACTATGATGCAAACTTTTAACGAAATGGTAAATGATGCTTATGTTGGTGAAATTGTAAAACCTGCATACAAAATTTTTTTGATGTATTTTTATCCTTCTCCTATGTTGATTTGTGTTGCCACCGTTATGGATCCTCGTATCAAATTAGAAGGTACGAAGAGTTTGATTGAAATATTTTTTGCTATACTTGGGGAAGAAGTAGAACAAGTAATTGGTTGCGCTTCTTTTTTAGTTAAATTTGAATCTACATTAAATAACTTGTATGATTATTATGATAGATCTTTTGCTTCTAATAATACAACTTCTGTAGTTAGTTCTTCTTCTGCTACTTCCAAAGGTAAGGGTAAGAGTAAATTTGATGATAGAACATTTAATTTACTTGCACAAATTCAATCCAAAAAACCTAGGACTAATCAACTAAATGAATTAAATTTGTATAACCAACAAGATTCTGAGTCTTCTACTTCTTCACTAGATATTTTACAATGGTGGAAAGACCATGAATACACATATAGTATTCTTAAATATATGGCTAAAGATCTACTAACTCCTCTTGTTTCTACAGTTGCTTCTGAAAGTGTATTTTCTTCAAGTGGCAGGGTTCTAACTGATTACAGGAATCGCTTGAAGCCCAACTCGTTAGAGATGCTCGTTTGCACAGAAGACTGGCTGAAGGCTGAAGATAGGATACAAGGGAAAACATTATCTACGTCCACAAGTGGGAGCAACTTGCCAGAGGAACAACAACAACAACATCAATAGCAACCAAAATGAAGAATTCAAGACCAACAACAACAAGTCAACAACAACAAATTGAAGGCCATCAACTTGAAGACAATTGTAAATTATTACAAAATTGTATTAAATCTTTTCTTGTTATTTGAAATTAAAAATTGAAGTAAATTGAAATTGTATATAAGAAATATGTTAGTGTATAAAACAAATTGTGAAATCTTTATTTCTTATTAGAAATTGTTAAACTTGTATAACTTGAAATCATAAGAATAATATTTCAATATTTTTTGGCAATTTCACTCTTTCAATCTTATTAATATTATTACGATTTTTAATGTTTATTATGATTATTATTATTATTATTATTTGAAGTTTAAAAAAAAACCTATCTAAACGGGCCAACCCGCGACCCAACCCGAACCGACCCGGGTCGGACCTGAAAGGGTTCACGGGTTGGGCGGGTCGCGCCATTTCTCTTCCTCCCGGCCCGACCCGGCTAAGTGTCCAACCCGACCTGAACCCGCCCAAGTCGACATCCAACCCGGGCGGGTCCGGCCCGGCCCGGCCCGTTCGACTCGAATACCATCCCTACTTCTTATATTTTTGCTGTAGCTGCTTCTATTTCTGATATTACTACACTGTTTTTATTTTTTGCTGCTGTTTTAAGTGAATTTTTAGAAGTGTATCACTGCTTTTGACTTTTAGAATTGTGTGTCAAAGATAAGTGTTGTTGTTGATGGGAAAGTTGCAGTAATGAAGACTCATACAATATTGAAAGCAGAAGTGTCTTCTTCATTTCCCTATAAATACCCAATTCGGTAAGACTCTTCTACATCATGTTCTTATTGAACATGCTAGAAAAAAAAAGAAAAGACATAAGATGAAGAAAAGAAAGAAAAAAAGCTGAAATTTGAGTTTTTGGGAAAATATACCCAATTTCAATTCAATGAGTGTCTCCTTGCTTCTATACATACCCAATTCAAATAGAGTCTCCTTCATCATTCTTCATAACATTTTTTGTAGAATATGAAGAAAAAAAAGTATTAGAAAGAATATCAAGATGCAGAAGTAGAGAGACAGATGCATGTCTACGTTAGCATACAAGTGCATGCTGGGTTTCCCTCAATGGGTAGGGAAGAGTACTGACTCTGCCTTTTTTTTTAAGTTCTTTTTTTGGGGCTTTTTTTTATGAATGCAGAAGTAACAATTGTCCTCCCTTCATACACATTCGTTCCCCACCGTTACACAGAGTGCAACAATTCTTTGGCTTCGTAGGACGGAGTAGTGGTGGGTGTCACAATGTATTCATAGTATTTTTCAACTTCTTGGCATGCACACCTCACAATCATGCAAAAAATAGTATGAATATGAGGAGTGCATGTCAATAAGTTGTTAAGTACTTTGAATATATGGTTACACCCACTACTTCTCCATCCCACGAACCAGAGAATTGCTGCCTCTATGTAACAGTAGTGAACAAAAGTGTATGCAGGGGGGATAACTGCTACTTATGCATTCAAAAAGAGGCATAGGCAGTAGTCCTTCCTACCTGTTGAGAAGAAACTCAACATGTACTTGTATACTAAATTAATTGCAAATTTTACTCAAGTCTGGTGGAAGTGTCAAAAAAATAAGTTTGTAATAGCAATTAACTTTAGTTTTGTATGCATTGTATATATGTTCAATTTACATATATTTGCCAGTTTCTATTTTATGAAGTACAAAGCTATTATAATGTGTTCAATCTATAATTCTTCGTGAATCCCAAATTCCAGCCTGAAAGTTAATTGCCAAATTTTCAAACCCAATTTCCAATCCCTAACTCGGAACCCATCAAAAAAATCACAAATTGCTAATTCCAAATTGGAAATACAATCCCAAATCCCTATTTGCAACAAATCGGAACCCTAACTCAACCCTAATAACATTCCCGAAATCAATCCTAAATTGAAGGAAAGAATAATAAACAATCAAGAGTAGTTCTACAATTAAAGGTGAAATTAATCAACAAATAATAAATAAAGACTACGAGACAAGTTCATCAAATGTAAAGATGAAAGATTCTCCACATTTTCATGGATCTGTTGCTTGTGCACCACAGCCTACCACCTGTAGCACCGCTTACCACCTACAGCGTCGCCGCCGTCTACAGCGTCGCTCGCCGCTGGCCCTGTCCGAAGCCATCACCGTTGAATTCCTTCATTCCGAAAGACAAGAGAAGAAGAAAGAGAGCAAACATAACATAGACAAGAGAACAACAGGCAAGGGTAAAAATGTAAATTCATGCTGAATCTGTTAATAACTTAACAGATTTGAACGACGGGTGCCTATAGGTCCAATTTTGATAACTTTGGGTGCCATGGAGGTAATAACGTAACTTCAGGTGTGTATAGGGTATTATGAGTAACTTTTGTTGCTAATTGATCATTCTCCCTAAATAATAATACCAATGAAATACTATAACAATAATAACAATAATAGTAACAATAATAACAAAGTGATGATGGGGTCATCTTTTTTATAAAACAACAACAACAACAACAACAACAACAACAACAACAACAATGATGATGATAACAAAAATAATAATAATAATAATAATAATAATAATAATAATAATAATAATAATAATAATGATAATAATAATAATAATAATAATAATAATAATAATAATAATAATAATAATGATGATGATGATGATAACAAAAATAATAATAATAATAATGACAACAACAATAATAATAGTAATAACAAGATTATATAACAATTAGGAATTGGGTTAAACAATTTTATCAAATTAATCCAAATAGGAATTAGTCTCAAAATATAAAGAGTCAATCAATTAAGAACAGAAAATAAAATTAAAATACACCATTATTCGAAATAAATATAATTTTAGATTAGAAAAGATTTTAATATAAAATTCAAATCGAATTTAACAAATAATGAATTTATAAATAAAAATTGAAATACATAAAATATTCAGGAAATATGTATTTGCGGGAACGGGGGTTACAAGTTATGATGTAAATTTAGCTACAATATAACAAATGTTGTGGAATGTTAGATATTGTAATATATATTTAGTCCCATATCGGTTATGTATCAGTTCAGTATTTGGTTCCCTCCGATATATGGGAGTCATTGTACTCAGTTATAATCAATCCAATAATCCTTTCTCTATCTCTTTGTTTACTTTATCATTGTATTAGAGCAGTAATCCCTAACCTAGTCTGTCTTCCCATATCTAATCCCTAACCTTAATTACTTTATCTCAAATCCAACTCTACTGTCTTATTCGATAGCAACATCAACTCCAGCCACCAGCATCAATAGCAACATCAACTCCAGCCACCAGCATCAATAGCATCAAACAACATCAATCAACTTCGGCCACCAACTCGGTAGCACATCAACAACATCAACAGTAATCAATCTCCGACTGTCCACGTCGACCTCTGCAACCTGTCCACCAACTCCGCCACAACACATCCCCGTCGACATCCGATCTCTGAAAAACCATCCCCGTCGACTTACTCCAAATCCACTCACCCGAATCCTGCCGCCCATACTCCCTTTCCCAAAATCGATCGAAAAACCATCCTCGTCGACCTACTCCAAATCCACTCACTCGAATCCTACCGCCTCTACTATCCTTCCCAAAATTGGTTGCCTTCTCTCCACTTCTCAGCCTAAATGTCACGTCCCACTTTTCAAAAGAGAATACGGAAAAAGAGTACGCGACTAAGCTGAGCAAAAGATTTTCATCATCCATAAGCTGTTCAAGAATAATTACAACATTTCTTAAGAATAATCAGAGTCGAAAGCAAAACAACAACTCAAGCATGTAAACCAAGACAAGATAACCAAGAAATTTAGTTGAAACAAATATATAATTCTCAAATAAACCAGATCTGAACAACTCAACAAGTCCTGGGTCACATCGCCCAAAATACAAAACAAATATTCAAGTAATCAAGTACATGTTCAAGAATAACAAGCAAATAATATATTAAAGAAATCTCCAGCACTATTATCTCATGTCGCCAACTCCATCTGGTAACTGGTCACCCAGATCTGCAATTAGATAATTGCAAGAAGAGAAGAAAAAAACAAACTCTCGTCAATGCAAGTTATGGGTTGCTTGTCTTGTAGGATACAAGTAAATGGAAAATAACAAGTCTAAAACAACAAGCATGGCATGGAAATGAGCATGGTATACAAAATAGCATATCTAGCATGGATCAAGAAAATAGAATAAGCAACATGGTATACAAGCAAGTAAGGGTATCATGCGTCAAGTGTCAAATATCATACAACAAGGTAAACAAGTAGCATGTATCATGTGAGCATGTGAGCATGTATCAAGTAACAAGTATCATGTAACAGGAAATCATGTAATCATGTGATCATGTCATATAATCATGTAAACAAGTAATCATGTAATCAAGTAATCATGTATTCATGTCCTGTCAAGTTCTGTTTGTTATTACTATCTAGGTAGCACTTCATGCGTCCCGATTTTTACCACATGGTTGCTACAACAAACAAGTTATGTTTAGATTTCATAGGGGACCATACAGGGCAGTGTACTCAGGAACAAGATCCAAGTATTATGTAATCATGTATCATGTAAACAAGCTCCAAAACCCAAACAAGCTCTAGTGTCATGTGTGCACGTGTCATGTATCATGTAAGTGTATCATGTCAAGCTCCACATGTAAACAAGCTCCAAACCAATAGGTTCTTCCGAGTACACGTTTTTGCACTATCCACTACTAGATCTTTCCCATAAACCCTGACTTGATTATTTATTATTATTCTCAAACAAGCATGTACATGTCACAAATAAAGCAAGAACAACATGGTATAAGCAAGCAACAAGTCCTGGTCAAGAGATACTTCTGCTGAATCTCCTCCTCCAGCTCCCAAGTCGGCTCACCGAACGAGTGAGGATTCCAAGCAACATGAACCAACTTGATGATCTTGTTCTTAAGCACTTTCTTTCTCTGGTCCACAATAGTAACTGGCGGAATCTTACAAGTCAAATCCTGCTGCACGGTCAACTCAGAGTAGTCGATCACGTGGCTCCTATCTTGGATATATCTCCTGAATTGTGAGACATGCAAAACATCGTACACTCCTGATAATGCTGGCGGCAAAGCAAGACGATAGGTCACCTTGCCTACTCGCTCCAAAATCTCAAACGGTCCAATAAACCTAGGGCTAAGCTTGCCCCCACCACCGAACCGAATGACACTGCGCCACGGAGATACCTATAGGAAAACATGGTCACCAACCTCGAACCCCAAAGCTCTCCGATGGACATCGGCCCATCGCCTCTGCCTATCCTGAGCTGCCTGAAGATGCTTCCTGATCTGAGTCACAACAACAACAGTCTTGGTGATCAACTCCAGACCCAACAAATGCCTCTCACCATTGTCATCCCAGCACACCGGTGAGCTGCACTTCCGCCCATAAAGTGCCTCGAACGGTGCAGCTTTAAGACTGGCCTGAAAGTTGTTATTGTATGAGAACTCTACGAGATGCAGATGGTCCTCCCAAGATCCACCGAACTGCAACATACAGGATCACAACATGTCCTCAAGAATCTGGATGGTCCTCTCTGATTGTCCATCAGTATGTGGATGAAAAGCTGTATTGTACTTCAACTTACTCCCTAAACTACCCTGAAGACTCTCCCAAAACTGAGATCTGGACCTCGTATCCTTGTCGAATACAATATTGACCAGATGCCCATGAAGTCTGACAATCTCTTGCATGTACTTCTCAACTAGGCTCTCAATAGACTGACCGGCATGAAAGGGAATGAAGTGAGCACACTTCGTCAAACGTTCAACAATCACCCAAATAGCATTGTGACCCTTAGGACTCATCGGCAAAGCAGTCAAAAAATCCCTGGTGATATGCTCCCACTTCCACTCTAGAATAGGAAGCGGTTGAAGAAGTCCAGCGGTTCTCTGATGCTCTACCTTAACCTTCTAGCAGATCAAACACTGAGCAACAAACCGAGCTACAACCTTCTTCATACCATGCCACCAGAAATGAAGCTTCAAATCCTGATACATCTTAGTACCACTAGGATGGATAGAATACGAAGACTAGTGGGCTTCCTCAAGCAACCTCTGAGGAACTTCACCCTTCGTGACACACAACCTGAACCCAAAACGATGCGATCCACCAGCATGAATAACCTTGTCCGTCCTGGACCCAGATTCAACCTCAGCTCAAAAACTTCACAACTGCGCATCACCTGCCTGAGTCTCTTTGATCTGATCAACAAGAGACGACTGAAGCTGGAGTGCCAAACAACTTCGACCAGAACTTGGCAATAAAACCTCCAAATCCAACCTCCGCATCTACTCAATCAGATCCCTCTGCTGAGTAAGGAACAAAACTGCCAGTCTCCTGCTCAAAGCATCTGACACCAAATTTACTTTACCGGGATGGTATTGTAAACTGATGTCATAATTGGCCATAAGTTCCAACCAATTTCTTTGCCTCATGTTTAACTCCTTCTGGGTGAAAACGTACATGAGACTTTTGTGGTCTGTAAAGATCTCCACTCGGTCACCAAGTAAATAAAGTCTCCACAGCTTCAAAGCATAGATCACTGCCGCTAACTCCATGTCATGAGTCGGATAGTTCTTCTCATGCGGCCTCAACTGCCTCGATGCATACGCAATGACATGAGCCTTCTGCATCAGAACTGCTCCAATACCCTTACCAGAAGCATCATAGTGAACTATAAATCCGCCTGAACCATCTGGAATAGTCAACACAGGCGCTGACGTCAGTCTGCTCTTCAACTCAGCAAAAGCCACACCACAATCATCAGACCAACAAAACTTCTTGTCCTTTCATGTCAGTTTAGTCAACGGTCCCGCTATCTTCGAAAAATCTTGGATGAACTTCCGATAATAGCCAGCGAGACCAAGAAAACTCTGCACTTCGGAAACTGACTTAGGAATAGGCCAATCCTTCACAGCTTCAACTTTAGAAGGATCTACAGAAACACCATCGCTAGAAATAATGTGCTCCAAGAAAGAAACACGATCGAGCCAAAACTCACACTTGTTGAGTTTCCCATAGAGCTGATTCTCTTTCAAAGTCTGCTGAACCACTCTAAGATGCTCAGCATGATCTTCCCGATTTCGAGAATACACTAGAATGTCATCAATGAAGACCACCAAAATTCTATCAAACAACTGAGAAAAGACTCGGTTCATAAGACTCATGAATACAGCTGGCACATTAGTGACCCCGTACGGCATCACAAGATACTCATAGCGCCCATATCTAGTCCTGAATGCAGTCTTCTGTATATTAGTCGTCTTCACCTTGACTTGATGATACCCAGAACGAAGATCCAACTTCGAGAAAATAGCAGATCCGCTCAACTGGTCAAACAATTCATCTATCCTAGGCAATGGATACCGATTCTTCACAGTAACACTTTTCAGTTTATGATAATCAATGCTCAGTCGACGACTACCATCCTTCTTGTTGACAAAAAGGACTGGAGCACCCCACGGCGAAACACTAGGTCTGATGAAACCCAAATCAAGCAACTTCTGAATCTGCACCTTAAGTTCTACTAACTCAACCGGTGCCATCCTGTAGGGACTCTTCGACATTGGTGCCGTTCCAGGCTGAACATCAATACCAAACTCCACATCCCTATCAGAGGGTAAGTCAGGCAACACCTCTGGAAAAACATCCAGGAAATCCCGAACCACTAGAGCACAGACTCATAGCCTGAGTGCAAAACCATTGCACAATCCACCTGATCAACTGCAGTCTCTGCTCAGCTAAAGAAAGACTTCCCGACATGGAACTCAAACTTTGCGCAACCTGGGATTCTGAAAACAACCTTCTTGGCACGACAATCAATAATAGCGTAGGATTCACCCAACCAATCCATACCGAGAATAATGTCGAATCCTGAATTCCCAATTACGATCAGGTTGGCTTTGAAATCTGCATTCCTAATAATTACGGAACGCAACCTACACTTACGGGAACAAATGACTACACCATCACCTATCACAATGTTCCAAGCCTCTGACATGTTGCTGCAATCCAACTGATGGCGAGTAACAAACCGAGAGGAGACAAAATAATGGGTTACCCTAGAATAAAAAAGAATATGAGTACGGAAAGAGCAAACAAGGACGACACTTAAGGCAGAATAAGGAGACAAAGAACAGATGATCAAGGGGTGAGGAACACACAAAGTAGAAAGATAACAGGAAAGGAAATAAAGAAAGACAAAAGAAAGAAGTAAAAGAGAAACAGCAAAACAACAAAGCAAAGCAAAATAAAAACAAAACAAAGCAAAACAAAAAAAAACAAAACAAAACAAAATATACCTGCCACAACACCTTCAGCTGACTCAGCCTCTGCAGCAGTCGGGTTGAAAGCCCGACCTCTCCTCTGAACAGTGGTCCTTTGATTGACAACCTGATCCTGAGGAGGAAACAGTGGCCTAACAGGACCACGAGCTGGGGCTACCTGCTAAACTGGACCTCGAACTGGAAGAGTTGTCCTCTGTTGTGGACAATCTCGCAAAGTGTGGTCAGAAGCACCACAAGCAAAACAGCAGCAATTGGCCTGCTTGCAATCCTTGCGCTCATGCCCAGCAAGTCGGCAAAAGTCATAAAAACTACCTCTCGGGGCAACAACAGAAGAGTAGGGAACTACCCTGACTGGAGGAGCTGGGATAAACCTACGAATCGGCCCACCAGATGGCCTAGCAGCAGCAGCAGAATGTTGAACAGTCCGCTGAGAAGGAACCAAACCACCACGAGACTGCTCCTGAGCTCGAGCTTCCCCAAGAGTCTCAGTGTAAGTATGCAAGCGAAGAGAGATCAGATGCCTTTTGATGTCCTGTTCAAGGCCCATCGTGAATCTACGAGCCCTGTCCTCTTCATTCTCTACAAGAATGGATGTGAAGCGGCTAAGTCTAGTAAATTCAGCTGCGTACTCATCCACTGTCCTGGAACCCTATTTCAGAAAGTCTCATGTTACAATACTTCATGGACAATATGTAACAAAAACTCCAAAATAGAATAACGACTTAACCTTTTTCAGGACTAGGAATTTTTGTTCCATTTTCACTCAAGTACTATTAAGGAAGAACTTCTCCAAGAAACTCCGAGTAAAAGTGGCCCAAGTAATAGGCCGAGCGAGCCTCTCAGACTCAGCCATCCACCAGATGTGTGCTAGATCCTCCAGCTTGATGGTAACCACATCCACTCGATCAGCATCGGCAACACGTGCCGCCAGGAGGAAGCGCTCAGTACGGATCAACCACTGTTCAGCCTCCAAAGGCATCTCAGTACCGAAAAATCGGAAAACCTGTCGGGATGCAGCCGCATGAAATCCGTGACTGTACTCGGACAAGGCGGAAGAGCCGCCTGCGTAGGCACAGTGGGAGTCAGAACACGGGCAGCTTCCAAAGCATCCATCACTAAATTACTGTGATTTTGCTGCAGATTAATCAGCCACTCAAGCACAATAGTGACAGCCTCAATCACAGGCTGATCCTCCTGAGAATGAGAAGTAGAACCTCTGCGAGCCATGGTCTGCACAAGAAAAAGAAAATCAGTATTCAGATCATAGTTGGTAAAATGAATTAATTATACATGCAGGGTTGGTGAAATGTTGAGCAGATTCTAGATCGGGCTAAGCTTGTCTAATATATTAGTAAAACTAATACATTAGCCAAACTCAGAGCTCTGATACCACTAAAAATTCTGTCACGCCCCTCTTCCCAAAAAAGAATACGGAATAAAAGTATGCGACTAAGCCCAACGAATGATTTTCATCATCCATAAGCTGTTCGAGAATTATTACAACATTTCTCAAGAATAATCAGACTCGGAAGCAAAAGAACAACTCAAGCATGTTAATCAAGAGAAGATGTAACACCCTGAATTCCAAAACACAACTGAATTCGAAGTTCCATAGAATCTTTACACTTCTTTCGTAAAATTTTACAAGAAAATAAAAACATTTCTTACATCAGAGTTACATTATATCTTTACATTGTTACAGCGGAAGCAATTTTTACAGTAATTACATGAAACAATCATACAACATTTAAATCAATCTTTGAGCAGCATGTATACTTCAATTTGTCAAGCATCTTTACCCTGCATGTAAAATTGTGGGCGCGTCAGTTCATTCAACTGACGAAATATTATACACGACCATCCTCTCTATGCCGGGAACAGTATAACGATTCTCAATACTTAGCAAACCACAAACTCGTTCATCGTGTTGTGAATGTGCACTTAGTCCTTAATGCAATTATTTGTATTATATGACACTAATGCGCACTTGTTCAGAGTCTGTGCAGCCCATACTACATAGGTCCGAAGGCAAGCCCTTAATCGTTCTTCATCTTGTAGGGTTCATTCCCTCGCCATGACTTAATCTAGTACTGTAACTACGATAAGTATTCTAGATGTTTTCTGACCTACAAACTCATGTCTAGGCGCCTTAGAGGGAATCCCAACGCACTGTCACATGACTCATCATGCAGGCATCCTGTGGTAATTCAGCTCCTACCATAGACATGACACCACCCGCAGTCGTCAAACACCCCACGAGCGTCGCCACCGGGACGGTACTCTGGAGCAGTATCCATGCCCTATCATGACGCATCATGGGACATCCTGTGAATACTTTCATGCCGCCAATCCAATGGCCCTCATACTCAATGTTTTTCTCTTACTTTCATCACATCTTCACTATGTATCTAGTCCTTAGTTTATTTGAATCATGAACAAAATAAATTCTCTAGAGTTAGCCTTTCCACTATACCGGTCTTAACCATTTATTCAACAAGACCCAAATCTTGGTCTTTTCATTTCAAATTTCGTTTCAATTCATTTCTTTTCAATGCCGGAATGAGGCTTAGCTACACTCTAGTTCTCAATTTCAATTCACGATCACACAAAATTGAGCCTTTCAAACTCATAAGTCCTCTTTTCATGATTAACAATAGTTTTTCCTTTTCATGTTCATAGCATTCATATTCATAAAATCTTTCATAATTCATTAGGATATTTCATTTCACTTTCCTATACTATTTCACGCAAAAGACAATAAAGTTCACTTTTCTAATTTGTCACATTCAATCTTCATTCTTTCCCTTATCAAAATCTCTTTTTCAAACTCTTTCAAACAGTATATTTATTTTTATCACGAGGCAATTTAAAATATGAGAAGTCAAAATAGTCTGGACAGACGACTCTTGAAGCACAGTTGGTCGACTGTTCAGTAAGGATTTAAAAGACTCAAGAAAAATGGTCAGGACATTCGACTGTTAACTTGGCCAGTTGGCTGTTCTGTAAAGTTTTAAAAAAACTCGAAAAGGATTAGGGCATTCGACTATTAACAAGACCAGTCGGATGTTCTACGATATTTTAAGACTTGAAAATAAAATAGATGGGGCAGTCGACTGTTAAACATATATGGTACTATTCTACGAGATTTACAACTCGAAGAACTAGATATTCAGGACAGTCGACTATCTACGTCTATTCAGTCGACTGATCAGCAACAAAAATGGAATGTTTGGAATCATTTCTTCTTTCTTTTTTATTAACACACAAAAATTTGGTTTAGATTACAATATGTTCATTTCCCCGAAAACTAACACACAGCTTTAGAATTCATTTAACATCAATCATAACATGCATCATTTACTAACTAATCTTAATAATATAGAGATTCTTACGATTAGTATTTTCCACACGAACACAACTTCTAAAAATTTGCACTTTTCCCATAACCACAATTCTTCTACATGGATAAACATTTATTCTAATTTAGCATGCTAGACCAATATCAAAATATCACAACATCAATCATATCATTCAATCAAGTTCACCCATTCATTTCATGCAATTTCACTTCTGTTTCATTTTCACTTTAATTATCGTATTATCAAAGAGTAATATTTTCACTTATTTATTCTTGCATGATTAGCATAAAACCTAGCATGGTATCTAGATTAGAAGTCATGAGAAACACCCACCTATTTGAAGAAACAAAGAAAGAACTCCTATAAATCTCCTTGAACAAAGAGCGATCCTTCTCCTCCTAGATTGAGCCGCAATTTGCCTTCGCCTCCTTGTGCTTGATGGAACTCGAGCACTCCTTCTTCCTGTTAATTTGGCCGGCCTCCAAAGATGCACACACACTAGCACATACTCAATCTTACTCTAACTCTCAATCTTTTACTCTCTAGTATAGGTCTCTCTTATAATGAAAAATAGGTGCAAGAGTAACTAAGGAAAAAGGGGGGTATTTATACAAGATTTTAGGTGGATTGAATGGCTAGGATTAGATCAACTAGTTAGAGATTAAGAGCTAGGATTAGTTTGGAAGTTTCCATAACCACCCATGAATGAGTTAACCACCTCACCACTACTCCCATCTCTCCCTCTCTCTTGATTCCATCCGGCCACTCCCAAGGGTGTGTTTTGCACACTCTTGTGCATGCACGTGCAAGTGCAATGCAAGCTAGTACCCCTACAAAATTTTGTTCATGCACTTATAATTAATTGTTTATTAAATTAGTCTACCACACAAGTTGGGTTAATTAAAAGAGAATTTAAACTAAATGGGCTTACTATTGGGCCAAAAGACCATGGGCTCAAATAATTAAAATAATTTATTAATACAGTGGGCTAAAAAGACAATTTTGGGCTTTAGGTTTCAATTAGGCTTTAAAAGAAAATAATTTTTAGAAAATTAAGGGAGAACAAATACTATAAAAAATATTTTATACAAAAAATTATACAAATAAAATCATACGTGCAAAACACGTAAAATCACAAAAATATCTCATAAATGTAAACTAGGGTGTTACGCAAGATAACCAAGAAATTTACTTGAAACAAATATATAATCCTCAAATAAACCATATCTGAACAAGTCAACAAGCCTTGGGTCACATCACCCAAAATACAAAACAAATATTCAAGTAATCAAGTACATGTTCAAGAATAACAAGCAAATAATATATTAAAGCAAATCTCCAGTACTAGTATCTCATGTCGCCAACTCGATTTAGCAACTGGTCACCCTGATCTACAATTAGATAATTACAGAAAGAGAAAAGAAACAAATAAACTCTTGTCAATGCAAGTTATGGACCGCTTGTCTTGTAGGGTACAAGTACATGGAAAATAACAAGTCTAAAGCAACAAGCATGGCATGGAAATGAGCATGATATACAAAATAGCATATCTAGCATGGATCAAGAAAATAGAACAAGCAATATGGTATACAAACAAGTAAGGGTATCATGTGTCAAGTTTCAAATATCATACAACAAGGTAAACAAGTAGTATGTATCATGTGAGCATGTGAGCATGTAACAAGTAACAGGTATCATGTAACAGGAAATCATGTAATCATGTGATCATGTGATGTAATCATGTAAACATGTAATCATGTAATCAAGTAATCATGTATTCATGTTGTGTCAAGTCTTGTATGTTATTACTATCTAGGTAGCACTTCATGCGTCCCAATTTTTACCACATGGTTGCTACAACAAACGAGTTATGTTTAGATTTCGTAGGGGACCATACATGGCAGTGTACTCAGGGACAAGCTCCAAGTATCATGTAATCATGTATCAAGTAAACAAGCTCCAGTGTCATGTGTGCACGTGTCATGTATCATGTAAGTGTATCGTGTCAAGCTCCACATGTAAACAAGCTCCAAACCAATAGGTTCTTCCGAGTACGTGTTTCTGCACTATCCATTACTAGATCTTTCCCATAAACCCCGACTTGATTATTTATTATTATTCTCAAACAAGCATGTACGTGTCACAAATAAAGCAAGAACAGCATGGTATAAGAAAACAACAAGTCCAGGTCAAGATATAAACATGTACAGGTAGATTATAACACATGAAAGAAGAGAACAACGAGGATTCTAGTTTAGGACAGCAAGAGACTGCTGCACCAAAACAGGTATTCCCATTGCTACAAACTTGCAAACCTAGATCCATCAGAAAATCTGGAAACTAGACTTTCGTCCGAGTCCAGCGAGTATATACAAGTCATATAGTATTTCACAAAATCATGAGTCAAAACTGAATCAAAACCTGAAAATGCGTTCAGCCAGAAATCAGCAAATTGGATTCAAGAACAGGAAAACAGCATGAAAACATCTTAATTAATTCCACAAAAAATCAGGGGTATTTACCTATTTGTCTAGAAACAGCAAGAATAATTTCATAATTTTTCATCAAGATTAGTTTGGTGAAGTAAAATCAGAAAACATCGAGAAACAGTAGTTTTGCAAATCTGGAATTTCCAACACTGCTGTACGAAAATAGTAATATCCCGCAAACCGTGAAACGAAATTCAGATCTGTAAAAGGGATATTAAAATAGACATAACATGCTAACTTTTGTGTTTATTAATTCTTTTCAAACAGCAAGAGGAACTTGGTTGAAAACACATATCTTTATAGAATAGCGAGAAAATTCAGCATGTATAACTTTTATTGGAAAGCATGGAATGGGTTGTAAATCTTATCAAATAAATACACCAAAATTATGAGTAATCCCCAACCAAGTATAGAAGTACTGTGCGAAATTTCAGATCAAAATAATAAGTTTAACTCCAGAATCAAAATAGTTTATTCATCAAAATAGTCATGAATCGAAATCTAGAAATTATCTTACACCTCTGTAGTGAAATAGTCATATCTCACAAATCCGAAAACGAAATCGAGTTCTGTCAGAAAATTTCGAAAGAAGACAAATTTATCTAAAACTCATGTTCACAAATGAAATCAATATACTGACCCTAATTAGTTCTAAAATAATGATCAAAACAAAGTGTCGACAAAATACAGAAAATATTTCTTGCATAAAATCAACATAGATGATACGAAACTAGCCCAAATCATAACCAAACATGAAATAGAGTATACTAAGTGTCCAAACAACATGAAATAGAGTATCTAGCATGTCTACAAAAAGTATATCACAAATATCACGACGAGCACATGAGTTCATATAATATCATGTATATAATCACATCAAGAACGGTCAAACATAGATTATATCATGTCATACGTGTCGTGAGGCAACTTTGGTCAAGATATCACAATAGAGACAGTAGACATATCAAGAATACACACACGAGTTGTCTCTAGAACCCAACTACAATACAGGAACAATTTATGATTTGTATCACCCAAAGAAAATGAATACAAGTTGCTTGCGAGACGACGAAACGATGAACCAACAAGCAAGAATAACGAAATGGATTTCCGAGGCACGAACACGAACGAACGAAGAACACGAACCACGAACACAACCACGAACGAACGAACTAAAGCACGAACTCCAAAGCACGTGCATAGAGACACACGTGCACACCACGACCAAACAACAAAGCAACAGTAAGAGCGGCACACCACTACACAGCGGCAACGGCAAGGGAGCACGGTGGAGACAGAGCTGCAGCATCGCAGTGCGCGACCATAGCAAGAGACAATGAATGGGAGGGAGAGAGACAGAGCGGTTGAGAGTATGGTCGGGATGGGTCTCGGGTGAAGCTAGGGGTCTTCGAAATCGGGATGAGGTGCAGGTGATCGGGAGAGGGAGCACGGTGGGCTAGGAGGTTCAGGCAGCAGCTAGGGTTAGGGTTTGGATGGGTTGCGGGATGAACAGGGGTATATATATGGTGAGATTAGGGTTGGCTGATGGACTATGTGGGTATGGGCACATGGTGAACAGGGGTTGCGGGTGTATAGGCTTTCAGGTTCGGGTTCTAGGTGTTAATAAGAGATGGGATTTGGGTAATTTAGTATTAGAGTTTAGGTAATTGATAATGGGTAATTAGGATTTAATATAGGAGTCGGGTTCAAGCTCAAGAAGTTAGAATAGGAGATGGAAATAACAAAAGCACCCAAAAAGACATGAACCAAATAAAATAGAGCAAAATAATAACAATGGAGAACAAAATAATGGCCGGATCAAAGAAATGAAACAAAAGACAGATAAATAGAAACAAGATGATAAAATAAAAGTACAAATGAATATATTGAAGATAAAAATCCAATATACGGTCCAAGAATAGATACAAAGAAGAGTACAAATACAGAAAAGAAATAAAAAAAATGGGAAACAGGGGTTACACTAAACCTAAACTAAACCTAAACCCTAATTTCTTATTCTGATCATATACCCGAACCCGAACCCGCTTACACCCTACTCGTTTCCACACAACCCTACCCGAACACCGAATCCATTTCCAAAAAAAACCTATACTCCATACCCTATTCCTCCCAAACCCGACCTGCAACCCAAAACAAATACCCAAATCCTATACCCAAACCCGATATCTTCTTGCTTGCAGTCGTCACCGCCGCCGTTGCCATCACTGCCAGCCACAAAAAAAAATCAAATCAAAAATATCAAAAAATATCAAAAAAATATCAAAAAGAATATTAAAAAAATTTGCAGGTACTCTTTCTTCTCCAATGGAATATCAATCTCACCAGTCTCTTTCATTCTCCACCGGCTTCCCCGCTACTACATCTTCCTTTTCACTCTTTCTCACGTCCCGATCTCCATCTAGATTCAGACAAATGCAGTGCCGTCATCATCCAGATTCAGGCCTCCTCCCTTGTCCTCCCAATTTCCTCATCAACACTGCCCCACCCCTTCCGCAACCAGTAGCACCATCCAGCTCCCTATCCCGATCCCGACACCAGCAGCAGTTACACACTAATTTCGATCCCTGACACAGCAACATCAGTCTCATTCCTCCTCACAACACCTCTTTCCTTACATCCTCGGTCATGATCGTCACTCCAGCCTTGCTAACTCCTGCTGATTGGGCTAATCTCCAGAATTGCCTCGCTCAGCTAAAACTCCAGCTCTTGGGTCAGTCTATCACTGCTAGCCCCTCTGCACTTGCATTCTCTGTTACTCCCGGTATGAATTCTTCATAGATTTTAGATTCTGATACTTCACATCATTTTACTAGTAATTATACACTGCTCACCACCAGCACTACACTTCCCACTCACTCTCCATCCTTACACACTATTAATGGCTCACAACTTCTCACTACACACTCTAGGTCTATTAGCTCTCCCACTCTCATATTGCCCTATGTTCTTTATGATCCTTATTTATCCATGAACCTTATTTCCATTAGTGCACTGTGCGAAAGTGGCCTTGTCATTACATTTGATTCTTTCGGTTGTTCTGTTACTGATTCTCACACTGGTCAAGAGTTTGGGCATGCTAGTCGATAGGGTCGTCTATATCACCTAAATTTTCTTCATGCACATAAATCTCATCCTCATTTTGTTGGTGTTATGCACTCTGATGCTGATCCGTGGCACAAACGTTTAAGACATATTAGCAAGTTTTGGCTCAAGACTTTATCCCGTAGTGGTGTCCTTGGTCCTCTTTCTTTTACTCATTCGTTTGACTGTCAGGGTTGTTATTTGGTCAAACACATAACACTCTCTTATAATCACAAAAGCACTTCTCAAACCTGTCATGTCCTGCTTCCCAAAAGGAATACGGAATACAAGTACGTGACTAAGCCCAGCGAATGATTTTCATCATCCATAAGCTGTTCAAGAATCTTTACAATATTTCACAAGAATAGTTAGAGTCGGAAGCAAAAGAATCAACCAACATGCATATATGAACCAAAATACCAACAAGAATACTTGAAACCAAAATGTATTAATCTCAACTAATCATGATTTGAATAAGACAAATATCCTGGGTCACATTGCCCAAATACAAAATAAGTCCAAGTACCAAATACAATATTGTTCAAGCAAGCTACAAGAAATAATAATAAAAAAATCCATTACTAATACTTCATGTCACCAATACCATCTGGAACCTGTTCTCCAAAATATGCAATTTAACAATTGCAAGGATAGGAAAAAGAAAACAAGTACCCGTCAATTGCAAGTTATAAGCCGTTTGTAATGCAGGATACAAGTACATGAGGAAACTAACTAACAACATGGAATAAGCATGATATCAAAATAAACAACTAGCATGGCAAGATGATCAATTGTAAATGGCATGAACCAAGTGTAAAGTAAACAAGTATCATGTAAACAAGCATCAAGTGTCAAGTATCACGTAATTATGTATCAAGTGTCATGTATCATGTAAGCATGTATCATGTCTCATGTATCAAGTGATCAAGTATCAAGTAAGCATGTATCATGTTTAGGTATCATGTATCAAGTTTTGTAGTGACTACTATCTAGGTAGCATTTCATGCATCCCACACCGCATGGTTGCTACAACAAATAATTTCGCTTTAGATTTCATAGTGGACCATAGAGGGCAGTGTACTTAGGGACAAGTATCAAGTAATCGAGCTCCAAGCTCCAAGTATCATGTATCATGTATCATGTATTATGTAATCACGTGTCAAGTTGTGCAAGTGGCAAGTAACGTGTCTTGCGTGCAAGTGTCAAGTAATTACGTGTCAAGTATCATGTCTCAAGTAATCACGTAGGATCAGCGGATCCCCTTCCGAGTACACGTTTCTGAATTATCCACTATTAGATCTTTCCCTTAAACCCCGGCTTGATTATTTATTATTAATGTCAAACAAGCATGTAGGTGTGAAAAATATATCAAGAATAACATGCCATGGTCATGTGGCAAGCTCAAGTTGCAAGATAAACACGTTCGAGTGCAAGATAACACATAAAAGAATAGAAGAACCAAATCTCCAGTTCAGGACAACAAGACCACACTGCAGCAAAACTAAAATTCCCGTTGTTACAAACATGCAAATCTGAATCCGTCGATATGTCTAGAAAATATACTCCCAACCGAATCCAGCGAGTATAGATATGTCACATAGTAATTCACAAAAACGTAACTCAAAACCGATTGGAATCCAGAAAATAGGTTCAGCCAGAAATCAGAAAATCGTATTCAAAGTCAGGAAAACAACATCAAAGCACCTCAAATAAATCCAGGAAAATTCTGGGGTATTCCCTTATATGTCTAGTATAAGAATATAAAGTTTCATAATTTTCAGTAAAATTAGTTTAGCCAACAAAAATCAGAAAACATCAAGAAACGATAGTTTGGCAAATCTGGAATTCCCAACACTGTTGTACGAAAACTACGATATCTCACAAGCCTTGAAATGAAATCCAAATCCGCCAAAGGGAGAAGAAAATAGACAAAATAAACTAACTTTCATATTTAACAAAGATTTTCCATACAGTAAAAGAAATTAGGTTGAAAATACAAATCTTTATAGAACAGTGAGCAAAATCCAGCAAGTATAGTTTTTATAAACGAGCATGGAACGGCATATAAAACTCATCAATAAAGTCAACCAAAATTCTGGGTAATCCCTAATTAGATATAGAAACACTCACCAAAATTTCAGATCAAAATAATATTTTTAGCACTAGTTTCAAAATAATTTAGTCATCAAAATCAATAAGAAACGAAATGTGGAAATGAAATACACCTATGCAGTAAAACATCCATATCTCACACATACAAAAACAAAATCGATCAAGGTCAGGAGGGTTGGAAAGAAGACTATTTCCTCTAAAAATCATATTTTATACTGAAATTAAGATACTGACCTTAATATGGTCTAAATTACTGATCAAGACAGATTATCGACAAAACTCAGAATTTCCTTTAGGAACAAAAACAACATGAATCACACGGAACTTGATCGAAACATAACTAAACATGAATTAGATTATACTAAGTGTCCAAACAACATGATGTAGGGTATACGACATGTCCACAACAAGTATATCACATGGATCTCACAAGCACACGAGTTCTCATAATTGTTCCACATATACATCACATCAAGAAATGGTCACTCCTAGGTTAATTCATGTCATATGTGTCGTGAGGAAACTATGGTCAAGAGAACAATAGGGACAATAATCATCAAACATACATCACACACGAGTTGTCTCTAGAACCCAACTACACTACAAGCGGTATTTATGACTTGTATCATACAAAGAAATTTGAGTACAAGTTTCTTGCCTTAATCGATGACGAAATCGACGAAAATCAAGAATAAGAATAACGGGAACGGATTCTCGAGCCACGAACAACGGATACCAACGAATCACGAACGAAAACGTGAACACACCAAAACCCACTAGCACCAAGACACGAAAACAACCCGAACAACTCTCGAACGAATGCACGAACTTAATAAGACCGACACGCACTCCAAGAGAGGAAGAGGCGACGGAAAGGAGAGCCGCTGCAATCGCTGTTGACTGCGGCGAGGGGCAGGAGGGGGTCCAAATGAGGCCGGAGGAGCAAGCTAGGGTTGGGAAGAGGTGCACACGCTCGGGAGAGAGGGAGAACAAAGGGAAACTTGGTGGCGGCTAGGTTGGAGTAATCAGTTGCATGGAGAGGTTGGTTAATATATATATAGGGAGATTAGGGTTCGGTAGCATAGGGGGCGGCACTGGCATATGGCTACTGGGTGTGGGTGTACATGCTAACGGGTTGGGGTGTATTTGGGTTTCTGTAGTAGGTAAACAAGGTAAGAATTAGGGGGGATTGCATATGCTGGTGGGATTATGGTGGATAGGAGTTAATTTTGGGTAATTAATAGGTATGTGGTGTAATAGAGTAGGTAAATGAACTGATGGGTATATGATAAGAAAAGAAAACAGGGCATTAGGTGTTGGTTAGTGGTTATATATATGGGTAAAACTGGGTATATGGTTAGGGTGTTTAGTGAATAGGATTTATAATAGGTATTGGTTCACCATGGGTTTCAGGGATCAAAGAATAGGACATGACAATAATAAAAAAATAAATGATTATAGGAAATCAGAAATAATGGCCCGACCAAATGGAAAGAACAAAAGACGAACAACTAATCAAGAACTCAAATAAAAAGAACACAAAATAATAAAATGAAAACATATTGAAGCAAAATTCCAATACACGGACCAAGCAACAAAACCTCCAACTCCAACCCCTCATCTGCTCAATCAGATCCCTCTGCAGAGTCAAGAACATAACTGTCAGTCTCCTGCTCATAGCATCTGGCACCAAGTTTACTTTACCAGGATGGTATTGCAAATTGATATCATAATCGGCCATAAGCTCCAACCAACGCCTTTGACTCATGTTTAACTCCTTCTGGTTGAAGACATAGTTGAGACTTTTGTGGTCTGTAAAGATCTCCACTCGGTTCCCAAGTAAATAATGTCTCCACAGCTTCAAAGCATAAACCACTGCCGCTAACTCCAAGTCATGATTCAGATATTTCTTCTCATGCGGCCTCAACTGCCTCGATGCATATGCAACGACTCGGCCCTTCTGCATCAAAAATGCTCCGAGACCCTTACCAGAAGCATCACAGTGAATTACAAATCTGCCTGAACCATCGGAAATGGTCAACACAGGCGCTGACGTCAATCTGTTCTTCAACTCAACAAAAGCCACACCACATTGGTCAGACCAACAGAATATCTTATCCTTCCCAGTCAACTTAGTCAACGGTCCTGCTATCTTCGAAAAATCTTGGACAAATTTTCGGTAATAGCCAGTTAAACCGAGAAAACTCCTGACTTCAGAAATTGACTTGGGAAAAGGCCAATCCTTCAGAGCCTCAACCTTAGCAGGATCCACATAAATACCATCGTCTGAGATAATGTGCCCCAAAAATGAAACCCTGTCGAGCCAAAACACGCACTTGCTGAGTTTGCCATAGAGCTGATTCTCTTTCAAAGTCTGCAGAACCACTCTAAAATGCTCAGCATGATCTTCTAGATTCCGAGAATACACAAAAATATCATCAATGAAGACCACCACAAATCTATCCAAGAACTGAGAGAAGACCTAGTTCATAAGACTCATGAATACAGCCGGCACGTTCGTAACTCTGAATGGCATCACAAGATACTCACAGCGGCCATATCTGGTCCTGAAAGCAGTCTTCTGCACATCAGTCGCTTGCACTTTGACTTGATGATACCCAGAACGAAGATCCAACTTCGAGAAAACAGCAGCCCTACTCAACTGGTCAAACAAATTATCGATCCTGGGCAACGGATACTGGTTCTTCACAGTAACACAGTTCAGCTCCCGATAATCCACACACAGTCGACGACTACATTCATTCTTATTAAGAAAAAGGACTGGAGCACCCCAAGGCGAAATACTGGGTCTGATGAAACCCAAATCAAGCAACTCCTGAATCTGCGCCTTAAGCTCTGCTAACTCAATCGGTGCCATTCTGTAGAAACTCTTTGATATAGGCACCGTACCCGGATGAACTTCAATACCGAACTCCACATTCCTATCAGGGGGTAAGCCAGGAAACTCCTCTAGAAAAACATCCAGTAAATCCCGAACTACTAGAGGCGCAGCCTCATAGCCTGAATGCAACTCCATCGCATAAATCTTCTGATCAACTGCAGCTCGGCCAAGGGAAGACTCCCCAGCATGGAACTGAAACTCTGCGCAATCTGGAATCCGGAACACAACTTTCTTAGCACGGCAATCAATAATGGCATGGGTTTCACCAAACCAATCCACACCCAGAATAACGTCGAACCCCGAATTCCCAATTACAATCAGATTGGCCTTGAAATCTGTGCTACCAATAATTACAGGACACTTCCTGCACTCCCGGGAACATATGACAACTCCACCACCTGTCACAATGTTCCAAGCCTCTGACATGTTGCTGCACTCCAACTAATAGCGAGCGACAAATTGAGAAGAGACAAAAGAATGGGTTGCCTCATAATCAAAAAGAACGTGAGCAGGGAAAAAGCAAACAAGGACAACACCTAAGATAGAATCAAAAGAGACAAAGAAAAGGATGGTTGAACAGGGGTGAGAAAAAATAAAATGCATAAAGAACAACGGAAAGAAATAAAGCAAAGGAATGAAGAAACAAAATAGAACAACAAAACAACAAAAACAAAAGATACCTGCAACTACACCATCAGCTGACTCAGCATCTGCAGCAGTCAGGTTGAAAGCCTAACCTCTCCTGGGAGCAGCGGTCCTCTGATCGACAATCTGACGCTGCGGAGGAAGCGATGGTCTAACTGGACCACGAGCTACGGCAACTGGCTGAACAGGACCCCTGGCTGGAGGAGTCAACTGCGGGCAGTCCTGCACCGAGTGGTCAGCAGCACCACATCCAAAACAATGATGATTTGCATGTCAGCAATCCTTGCGCTCATGCCCTGGAAGACGGCAAAAGTCACATAAACCAACTCTCAGAGGACCCGCAGAAGAGTAGGGCCCTGCCCTGACCGGAAGGGCTGGGACAGGTCTCCGAATAGGCCCACCAGACGACCTAGTAATTGAGTGCAGAACAATCCTCTATGAAGGAGCCAATCCACCACGATCCTGCTCCTGAGCTTTAGCTACTTCAAGAGCCTCAGCATAAGTACGCAAGCGAAGAGAAACAAGCCGCATCTTGATGTCTCGCTCAAGCCCCAAAATGAACCTACGAGCCATATCCTCTTCGTTCGCCACAAGAATGGCTGCGAAGCGACTATGTCTCGTAAATTCAGCGGCGTACTGGTCCACACACCTAGAGCCCTGTTTCAAGAAAGTCTTATGTTACAACATTATATGAACAATATGCAACAAAATTCCACTACTAGAAATAACGGCCAACCTGTTTCAGGGCTAGAAATTGCTACTCCATCACAACTCTGGTGTTGCTAGGAAAGAACTTCTCCAAGAAGCTCCTAGTGAAAGTGGCCCAAGTGATCGGTCGTTCGAGACTTTCAGACTCGGACCTCCACCAGATATGAGCCAAGTCCACCAACTGGATGGTCACCTCATCCACACAATCTGCATTTGCAACCCTAGCTTCCAAAAGCAGTTGCTATGTATTAATTAACCACTGTTCAGCCTCCAAAGGCATCTCAGTGCCTGAAAATCTGTCGGGATGCAGTCTCATAAAGTCTGTGACTGTTCTCGGACGGGGAGGAAGAACGGCCTGCATAGGCACAATGGGCGAAGAACTCAAGCGGCTTCCAAAGAAGCCATCACCAAATCACTATGGTTTTGCTGCATATTGATCAAGCGCTCAAGCACAGTGGTGACAGCCTCAAGCTTAGGCTGGTCACCCGGAACACGAGAAGAACCTCTACGAGCCATAAAAACCTCTACGAGCCATAGTCTGCACAAAACCTGTAATACCCTGGATTGTACAACACTTCTATGTATATATATATATATATATATATATATATATATATATATATATATATATATATATATATATATATATATATATATATATATATATATATATATTGTATGTATGCGTGCATATGATTGCAATGTTTTGTTTGAGCATATGAATGTTGGAGTGAGTCCATGTTTGCAGGACAGTTTATGAGAGCGGTTGCATTCTAGAAGTTGCACAGGAATGAGGAGGACCGATACTGGTATAAACACTAGTTTTCGGTATGACGTCTATGCAAATATAACATCGTATGATACTAAGATTGATATACATTGCGTACGCACGATAAACCCCTCGTCTCGCATTCAAAAGAATCCATTTAAGATTAAATTGGGCAGCCAACACATCCCACCAAAAACCATTGGCTAAAGCCATGGTTTTGGCTCAAAACCACCCTACCACCTATTCTACTCCCCCCTAGCAAAACTGGCCCACTTCTCCCTCCCTTCTCTTCTCCTTCATTTCTCCATCAAAAACCACTCTTTCCCACCTCCTTTGTTCTGGAATTTCAGAACTCCACCAAGAGAAAAGGAAGAGAAAAAAGAGAAAGAAGAGAGACTGAAGAAGAAGTCTTAGGAGGGATTCTCAAGAAAAGGAAATCTTAAGAGATCAGCTACTCTTCATTAACTCAGGGTGGGGAGTTACTTTAACCCTTCTTTTATGTCTCTTAATTGATTTTCTTGCATGCATGTGTGGTAGGAAGTGCTAGAATGTATATCTAAGAAGTTGAAAGATGAAATCAGAACCTGGAACTAGAAACTTGATCTGAATGCTATTTTTTAGATTTTTCCGAGAGCAAACCACAAGGAATTAGACCATGAAATTTTAAGAGATTGTTCCTATAAATGTGTAGATGGTTCATGATTTATTTCGGATTTTTCTGAGGTCATTTAGTATTTTGATAAAATCTATTTGTAGAACTGTGTCGTAAGGCAGAATCAGCAGTTGGTTAACAGGATGACGGATATTGTTGGAATTTTCATAATTTATTGGAGCATGTTCTTGATCTGAAATTTTTACCTTGTATTCCCACATGCATCTAGACTCTATACAAAATTCAGGAAAATGTTTGGATGGATTTATAGGCTTGATAAAAATAAAAAATTGATCTTTAATAAGTAGGTGGAGCTGAACTGGAGAACATGATGACTTTCTGTGCTATATTGAATTATGTAGAACTCAGTGTGGACTTGGAGTTTGGACATGAAACCTTTTGCATGTTGTTCACTATGATCTCTAGTAGGGGTGGACATCGGTCAGTATCCGACCTAATATGGACCATCCACCACCGATCCAAAGTAGATCGGTTTTTAAATTTTTTCATCCGCAACCAATCCGAACCTTAATTGGATCGGTTTCCATCCAAGCCGATTAAGCTCGGTTTGGATTGGATTGGATGGTCGGTTTGGCGTGCTACTTTTCACCTTCAACATCATTCATAATTTTGTTGAAATTTAAAAGATCAACTTCAATCAAACTTAAGAAACAACCTGCTATTTGTTATTCAGAAATGAATTTAAAATGAAGATTCATAAAACTACAAGTTGTTAATGAATTTTGCACAAATTGTTTGAGATGATGACGTTTAAATGAGTGAGATAAACTGCTTTTTCACTTGCATACTTCTATAATTTTAGCTTATTATCATAAAAGAAACATCAATAATCATAGCTAATTGAATTTCAGGTGCAATAAAAAAAGATTTAGAAAATAATTTCTGCTTGACTTGATTAAAGTAACTACTAAATGTTACATCAACTTTATGATTCTATTAAGTTGGGTTACACTGTAAATCAAGCATTTCTCAACAACATAACACATAGGATTATGGAGAACCAAAACATAGGTAGAACAACTGCTCGGTTTGTATTAAAGAAATTAAAAAAGACTGTTTGTATCTCAAGGAAAATGAGAAATGACTATTTGTATATTCAAAAAATTAAAGGTAGAACATATTTTTTTATAGAGGTATGGTCGGTTCGGTTTCATCGGTTATTTGAAAGTCTCATCCAACAACCGAACCGGTCCAATTGGTTATTGAAGATCAAGAACCGATCCAATCCAAACCCCCAATTGGTTTGGTTAAAAACCGGTCGGTTCGGGTTGGATTGGTTCGGATTGGTTGGTTCGGATAATAGTTGTCCACCCCTAATCTCTAGTATCTTCACTGTAAGTTTTGTGTCAATTGGATAAGTATGGAATTTATGATGATTTTATTAGCATGTATTGTACTGGTTTCAGACAAATTTGATATCCTGTAGAGATGGTTCATTTGAGGCTCATTAAAAGCAAAATTTGAGAAACTGTTTCATTAGAGGATTGTATTAGACATCAAGACATTTCCAGCAAGACCTATTTGAGGTGATTCCAGTATGTGGTTGATTTACTGTGATTTTTGCAATACTGGATAGAGGCCAGAAATTGTGCTGAGTGCTCTGATTTAGGAAGTCCTAGTGTGTGACTTGGTACATTTGTGAGCGATGTGTGTGTTAGGGTCATCTATGGGTATATTTTGGACTCATGACTAACTAGAGAGTTGTAGAGGACATCCACACCTTCCTATAGAACTTGGGTTTGTAGCGTTCTAATGAGCGAGTAGTATTTTGTGCTACCGGTAAGGTGCAGCCTGTATACAGGAAATACACAGGCTGAGGCCCGAGAGACTATTTTGAGGACCTAGATGATGGAATTTCAGTTTATGATCAACTAGAAAGTTGTAGCCTAGGTTCTTACCTTTCCGGATTGGTCTCGTACACTCCAATCGGAGTTGTACCGAGGAAGTTATGACCTTTTAAGTTTCGGGCAGAAACCCCCGTAGATTGCTTAGCCTGGAGTGTTGACTAGGTTTGGTAAGGACTCGTTCCCCGATGTACTACAATGTTGATAATTCTCATATGGGGACGTGTGGTATCCGTTATTGATGTTGTTGACTCCCATAATGGGTGTGTGACTCGAGCTAGTCACTAGGGTAAGGGATACCCTGCATCTGTCGACCCTAAGTTATAAACTTCTGCCGGAGCGTAGGACATCCGAGCCATGCCATTGAGATAAGTTCATAGCCCGGGTTGGGGGTGAACATACATTTACAGCCGGGTTAGGGTTGAACATACATTTACAGCCGGGTTAGGGTTGAATGTAGGCTGTAGTGTTGGACAATTCCAAGTCGGGGAAGAGGTGAACCGGACCGGTATCGCCAGGGTCAGAGGTTGATAAGCAAGTTGGAGACAATCTTATCTTTTACCCAAAGTGATTAGAGTAAGGCTGGGATTAGAGTGACATATTAAGGGGTTGGGTAATTGAATTAGTCCTAGCAGACCATAGTCAGTGTTGTACCTTCCTGTCGTAGGGATACGTTTTTGGCACTCATGAGTGAGTCCTTGGCTCGTATCTTGATCTGTTAATTCCCAAAGTTTTGACGGAGTAAGGTACGGGAGGCTAGGAGGATTTGACCTCCCGAGGCGCTCACGTTCCTATGCAAGTGGGGTTTTGTTGTTGTTTGTATATAGATGAGTTCATATCCCGAATTAAGGATGAACACGCATGCGTTAGTCCATAGCCCGGGTTAGGGGTGGACATGGGAACCACACGGTCTTGCGACCGAATTCAATGTGGCTTTCTGAAGAGGTCCGTACACGGGTACCAAGTGGCAAACACGAGCACCACTTAGGCATTGTAGTGGCGGAACTAGACCGACCGACTGCAACCTCCTTGGGCGATAGACAATCTATTGGGAACTGGTTGAGTACAAGAGTAGGGTGCATGGCGAGGGATTGAATCCTACAATCAGGAGATGAGAACTCTTTGGGAAGTTAGTGTGGGATGCATACATTTCCATCAAAGTTAATTTTGGGGAAGTATGTAGTATGTGATGCATACGTTCCCAAGTGAATTGCATTAGAGTAGGCGCACCGTGTGCATTCTTGTTTGTACATTAGATTAGGCCATGTTTGGGTCTGGAACGCATGTAGTATGGGATGCATGCGGATCCAGAGTCCCAAGCCTTGCTTGCTTCAGAATAGGCTTGTGATTGGTGCATTTAGTTGTTAGATCATGGCATACATGAGCACTACAAAATTTAAAATGCACATTTCCTTTTCCATTAAAGATGGGTTTTGATTGCCAGTTTGGAGGATCGCTGTTATTATCAGTATTGCATCAGTCGAAGTACTGACGTACCCCACCTTTTAGGTACCGGTTCTACCTTTCGAGCAGATGCAGAGATATCAGAGTCACGCAGCAGAAGACTCAAGCCAAGGAGCAAGTCCCATGGAAGCAGATTGACCGTTCAGCGGAGCTTCGGCAGTGAGCCGTCGACTGCCAGTCCGAGAGAAAGTCGTTAACTTTACAAAAAGGAGTGATGTATGTTTGTAATAAGATGTACTGAGTTTATGTAATTTGTATTCTTGTCAAGAACAAGACATTGGTTGTAATCAATGATGTAATGACTTTATTTGGCAATAAAAAGTTTTAAATTTCCGTGTTATTACTGTGTTGAGATGCATTTGAAGGCAAAGATTCTGGTGAGTGTTACGGATGTCCGGTAACGGGGATCCGGGGCGCTACAGAACCAAAAACAGTTAGCATCCAGATCAATGTTGATAATAATAATTCATTTATGCATGCATGATTGGTGAAATGATTAGCAGATCCCAGTTCGAGCCAAGCTTGTCTAATATATTAGGCAACTAATACATTAGCCAAACCTGGTGCTCTGATACCACGAAAAACCTTGTCACGCCTCGCTTCCCAAAAGGAATACAGAATACGAGTACGTGACTAAGCCCAGCGAATGATTTTCATCATACATAAGCTGTTCAAGAATCTTTACAACATTTCACATGAATAATCAGAGTCGGAAGCAAAATAATCAACCAACATGCACATATGAACCAAAGTACCAATAAGAATACTTGAAACCAAAATGTATTAATCTCAAATAATCATGATCTGAATAAGACAAATATCTTGTGTCACATTGTCCAAATAAAAAATAAATCCAAGTACCAAATATAATATTGTTCAAGCAAGCTACAAGAAATAATAATAATAAAATCCAGCACTAATACTTCATGTCACCAATAACATCTGGAACCTGTTTTCCAAAATCTGCAATTTAACAATTGCAGTGATAGGAAAAAGAAAATAAGTAACCGTTAATTGTAAGTTACGGGCCGCTTGTAATGCATGATACAAGTACATGGGAAACTAACTAACAACATTGAATAAGCATGATATCAAAATAAACAACTAGCATGGCAAGGTGATCAAGTGTAAATGGCATGAACCAAGTGTAAAGTAAACAAGTATCATGTAAACAAGCATTAAGTGTCAAGTATCACGTAATCATGTATCAAGTGTCATGTATCAAGTAAGCATGTATCATGCCTCTTGTATCAAGTGATCAAGTATCAAGTAAGCATGTATCATGTTCAGGTGTCATATATCAAATCTTGTAGTGATTACTATCTAGGTAGCACTTCATGCATCCCACATCGCATGGTTGCTACAACAAATAGTTTCTCTTTAGATTTTATAGTGGACCATAGAGGGCAGTGTACTCAGGGACAAGTATCAAGTAATCGAGCTCCAAGCTCTAAGTATCATGTATCATGTATCATGTATCATGTATCCTGTAATCACGTGTCAAGTTGTGCAAGTGGCAAGTAACGTGTCTCAAGTAATCACGTAGGATCAGTGGATCCCCTTCCGAGTAAACGTTTCTGAATTATCCATTATTAGATCTTCCCTTAAACCCTGGCTTGATTATTTATTATTAATGTCAAACAAGAATGTAGGTGTGCAAAATATATCAAGAATAACAGGGCATGGTCATGTGGCAAGTTCAAGTTGCAAGATAAACACGTATGAGTGCAAGATAACACATAAAAGAATAAAAGAACCAAATCTCTAGTTCAGGACAGCAAGACCACACTGCAGTAAAACTCAAATTCTCGTTGTTACAAACATGCAAATCTGAATTCGTTAATACGTCTAGAAAATAGACTCCCAACCGAATCCAGCGAGTATAAATAAGTCACATAGTAATTCACAACAACATAACTCAAAACTGATTTGAATCCAGAAAATAGGTTCAGCCAGAAATCAGAAAATTGTATTCACAGTCAAGAAAACAGCATCAAAACACCTCAAATAAATCCAGAAAAAATTTGGAGAATTTCCCTATATGTCTAGTATCAGAATATAAAATTTCATAATTTTCCAATAAAATTAGTTTAGCCAAAAAAAATTAGAAAACATCAAGAAACGATAGTTTGGCAAATCTAGAATTCCCAACACTGCTGTACGAAAACAACGATATCTCGTAAACCGTGAAACAAAATCCAAATCCACCAAAGGGAGAAGAAAATAGAAAAAATAGATAACTTTCATATTTCACAAAGATTTTCCATACAGTAAAAGAAATTAGGTTGAAAATACAAATCTTTGCAGAACAACGAGCAAAATCCAGCAAGTATAGTTTTTATACACGAGCATGAAACGACATATAAAGCTCATCAATATAATCCACCAAAATTCTGGGTAGGCCCTAATTAGATATATAAACACTGACAAAAATTTTAGATCAAAATAATATGCCTAGCACTAGTATCAAAATAATTTTGTCATCAAAATTATCAAGAAACGAAATCTGGAAATGAAATACAGCTCTGTAGTAAAACATCCATATCTCACACATATGACAAAGAAATCGATCAAGGTCAGAGGGGTTGGAAAGAAGACGAATTCCTCTAAAAATCATGTTTTATACTGAAATTAAGATACTGACCTTAATATGGTCTAAATTACTGATCAAGACAGATTATCGACAAAACACAGAATTTCCTCTAGGAAGAAAACCAACATGAATCACACGAAACTTGATTGAAACATAACTAAACATAAGTCCCCCCCCCCCATTTCTTTCTCTAGAAAACTTCTAGAGAGAGAAACTTACCCCCCAAACAAAAACCCTATAAAACCCTAGATCTGGAAATTCTTAGGGGCGGTGGCGGCTAGCCCTCTTCGCTACCGCCCCCTCTCCCCACCCCATCGTCCCCCCTTGCCTCTCCTACACGTCCGACCGTCACAAACCCATCGCATCTTCACATCGCGTCCTGTGGAGACGATTCAAATCCGCATGAGATTCCCATCGCGTCTTCATCGAGTCGGGCCCAGTCTGTTCTCCTCTCTTTCCTCCGACATTGTCCCTTTCCACGTGATGGCCCCTCCTCAATCGCGTTAAATGAGGTTGCCTCAGACCACGGCGACGGCATTGACTTTGCAATTTCGATGATTGCTAGGAGCACGTCTTCTTCGCCGGAATTGCCATTGGGGCTTGCTGCTTTTCGATCCTTGATTGGAAACCCCAAGTTTTCGATTTGGGGATTTTTGGAAGAGTGGGAACTTGTCCCCTCCAAGATCCCGTGCTGGAGTTGAGGCCGAAGTTGCCTTTGCTTCCAGATCTGAGATCTAGGTTGCTTTTGGAGTTGGGTGTTTGGGGGTGGTTTGATTGGGGTTGGGGTTGGGGTTTGGGTTAGATTGAAGTTGGTTGGCCTTGCTAGAGGTTCGCCTGGATGTTCTTCGTGCTTGCCACCATGTCCACACTCTCGGGGCCAATCACGGTGATATGCGACTATGATTTGGTTTTTGCGAGGGTTGGTAGTGCGTGTGAAGAAGTCGGGTGTGCTTCTCTATCTGCGAGTCACTGTGATGAGCGGGTTATGATGTTTTGCATGATTGTGGAGTTTGGGCCCGAAGATGGGGTCCCTCCGTGGTGTGCGCTCACTTGTCTCTACTTTTGGAGTGCATGTTTCAACTATCGCTGGGCGACTATGTCGTGCCAGAGCATCCTCCAGCACTGGTTGTCGCGAATGCTATGGATATGGAGTTCAAGTGTGATCTGGACGATGGCGAGGTGTGCCCCCTCCCCCCCCCCATTCCCGAAGTACGTTGTCTTGCACGATTGTGGAGCTTAGGCCCGAAGATGGGGTCCCTCCATGATGTGCGCGTTTGAGGGTCCTACAATGTCGCCGGTGCAGTCTTCACAATGCCTACTATCAGACTATTGAGCTTCCTCCAGTTTAGGCCACTGGCTCGTGATAGCGTCGCCTCTTCCCTCAGAGAGGGGGTTTGAGTCGAGATAAGTCTGTGTGGTGAGAAATCTTCGGAGAGAGCTAGAGTGTGAGAGAGGTGAAGGTATCCTCTCCACGGCTCTCTCCCAGAGCGTGGTGTTTGGTGGGGTGAGCGAGATAGTTGTTTGGTGAGAAATCGCCTAAGAAAGCACTATCGTGCAAGAGGTGAAGGTATCCTCTTCACGGCTATATCTTTGGTAGCGACTGTGGGATCTATTGGCGCATTTGTAGGATGAGTGGTGGAGATGGTGGGAGGGTACGTTTGCAGTGCATGTGCCGTGGGGTCGGAGTTCGATCTGCGGGGCTTCGGCCCAAAGATGGGGTCCCCCCAGCGAGGTGAAGGCAGGGATCGACGGGTGATAAAATCCTGCCAGACTTGTTTTAGGTGGGTGTGCATGTGTCGTGGAGGCACTGTATGAAGCTAAACTGACGTACTTACAATTTTGCTGGACCGAGCTGATTTTTCGGCCCACCCTCCAGGGTTGTTAGAGGGATTTATTGTTTGTACGCGTTATGTTGCTTCATATATGTTTTATTTTCTGTCTGTAATTTGTACTTTGGCCCAGTACTCTAGGTTTGTTTCGTTAAACTCTTATTAATAAAATAGGATGGCCAGATTCCACCTTTTCCCTAAAAAAAACATAACTAAACATGAATTAGAGTCTACTAAGTGTCCAAACAACATGAAATAGGGTATATGTCATGTCCACAACAAGTATATCACATGGATCTCACAAGCACACGAGTTCGCATAATTGTTCCACATATACATCACATCAAGAAACGGTCACTCCTAGGTTAATTCATGTCATATGTGTCATGAGGCAACTATGGTCAAGAGCACAATATAGACAATACTCATCAAACATACATCACACACGAGTTGTTTCTAGAACCCAACTACACTACAAGCGGTATTTATGACTTGTATCATAGAAAGGAATTTGAGCACAAGTTATTTGCCTTAACCGATGACGAAACTGACAAAAACCAAGAATAAGAATAACGGGAATGGATTCCTGGGCCACGAATAACGGATACCAACGAACCACGAACGGGAACACAAACGGGAACACGAACACACCAAAACCCACTAGCACCAAGACACAAAAACAACCCGAACAACTCTTGAATGAACGCACGAACTTAATAAGACCGACACGCACTCCAAGAGAGGAAGAGACGGTGGAGAGGAGAGCTGCTACAGTTGCGGTTGACTGTGGCGAGGGGCAAGAGGGGGTTCAGATGAGGCCGGAGGAGCAAGCTAGGGTCGGGAAGAGGTACACACGCTCGGGAGAGAGGGAGAACAGAGGGAAACTTGGTGGCGGCTAGGTAGGAGTAATCAGTTGCATGGAGAGGATGGTTAATATATATATAGGGAGATTAGGGTTCGGTAGCATAGGGGGGCGACACAGGCATATGGCTACCGGGTATGGGTATACATGCTAACGGGTTGGGGTATATTTGGGTTTCGGTAGTAGGTAAACAAGGTAAGAATTAGGGGGGGATTGCATATGCTGGTGGGATTATGGTGGATAGGAGTTAATTTTGGGTAATTAATAGGTATGTGGTGTAATAGAGTAGGTAAATGAACTGATGGATATATGATAAAAAAAACAGGGCATTAGGTGTAGGTTAATGGTTATATATATGGGTAAAACTGGGTATACGGTTTGGGTGTTTAGTGAATAGGATTTATAATAGGTATTGGTTCACAATGGATTTCAAGGATCAAAGAATAGGACATGACAATAATAAAAAAATAAATGATTATTGGAAATCAGAAATAATGGCCCGACCAAATGGAACGAACAAAAGACGGACAACGAATCAAGAACTCAAATAAAAATAAGACAAAATAATAAAATGACAATATATTGAAGCAAAAATCCAATACACGGACCAAGGAAAAATACAAGAGGAACCAATAGCAAGGAAAAAAAATACACTCAAAAATACCCAAATGAAAACAGGGGTTACAAAACCACCCATCATTTTCAACTTATTCACTCTGACTAGCACTGTCACATTTACCCGATATCCGGACCCGACCCGGACCGGCATTGAACCATAACCGACCCAATCTATACGGGTCCAGGTCGGGTCCGGGTTCGGATCCTAAAATAAGACCTGATGCACTTCCGGGTCCGGGTTCGGATCCTAAAATAAGACCCGATGCACTTCCGGGTCTGGGTCTGGGTCTGGGTCCGGGTCTGCTCAAAATAGAACCGACCCGGACCCAAACCTGTTAAAAATACCCAAAAATTATGGAATTTGAATACTAGGGTTATAGAATATACATGTAAATAGTAACTGTTGAAGATAGATGTGTAAATATAATATTTGTTCATGTACTTTAGTGTAAAAATTATTGGAACCATAGGGTATCGGGTGCAAAAATATTTAAGAGCAAATATTTATTCACCACTACCGGACCCGATGGGTAGAATTTTTTAACTAGGCCCCGGACCCGGTTCTCGCAAGTCTGGGTCTGGGTCCTATTTTTGGACCCGTGAGGTACCGGGTCCGCGTCCGGGTAGTGGAGGACCTGACCCGATAGGACCCGATAGCAGCTCTAACTCTGACATATGGGAACCATCTCCTACACCTTCTCACAAAGGTTATCTCTATTATGTTAGTTTCATCAATGACTTTACTAGCTACACATGGGTGTTTCTTATGCGCCAAAGCTCTGATATACCTGACATTTACCTGTTCTTTACGAACATGGTTCACACTCAATTTGGCGTGCGTATCAAAGTCTTCGCTCAGACTGTGATCGTAAGTACACTTCCACTGCTATGAAATCGATCCTTCAATCTCATGGTACACTCTTTCAGCAATCATGCCCTCACACACATGAACAGAATGGTGTAGCTGAACGCAAGCAATGTCACATCCTTGAGACTGCTCGGACTCTTCTACTCTCCTCTTCTGTTCCTTGTTCTTTCTGGGCTTAAGCTGTCATGACGTCTGTCAGTTTCATTAACATCACTATCTCGTCTGCCCTATCTGGCACATCACCTCATTAGGCTCTTCATCACTAACCGCTGGACTACAGTATGCTCTGTACTTTTGGGTGCACCTGTTATGTCCTTCTCCCTCTCATGGAGTGACGAAGCTCACCTCTCGAGCTACTAGTGTGTTAATCTAGGTTTCAGTTCTGAACATAAAGGATATCATTGTTTTGATCATGTAGCAGGTCGTGTTCGTATTTCTTGATATGTCTCATTTGTGGAAGGCTCTCCCTACTACTTCTCTCCCTACTACTTGAATTATCCTTAGGATGCTTGTTTTCTCGATTCCCATGTAGTTGGACCTATCTCACCAGCCCTACTTTCACACATTTCATATGATCCAACTCCTTTGGCTCATTTCGCATCTCATACTGACGTTCCACCTATTATTCCTCTTACGAAGACACCACCCGCATCCCCATAACATCATGCACCGTCACCACTTGCATCTCCACACTTGCATGCACCACTCCACCTATCTCACCCTTACACACTGCCTATACACCACCGGTTCATTAGTCTACACGTTCTACCTCAGGCATCCCACCGACCCGTTACACACCTGATGCCACTGGTCCCTCTCACCATTTTAGTTTTGCCACCCTTGCCTCATACTCACCACAATTTCATGCATATCTCACTGCTATACACTCTACACGTTAGCTCAGAACTTATCAGGAAGCTATTCAATTTCCCAAGTGGCAAGAAGCTATTGAAGAGGAGTTTCGTGCATTCGATTAGACTGACACTTGGGATGTTGTTCCACTGCCTATGGGCATTCAGCCTGTTAGTTGCAAACAGATCTTCAAGGTTAAATATCGGTCGGATGGCTCCATTGAGCGGCACAAGGCTCGTCTTGCTCGATGATTTACTCAAGTGCATAACATTGATTTTGATGAGACTTTGCCATATTTGCACATATTGCTACAGTTCGTACTCTCCTTACCGTTGCCTCCGTTCGTCTGTAATCGTTATACCAGATGGACGTAAAGAATGCATTTCTTCATGGCACATTATCTAAGGCTGTTTACATGCATCCTCCTTCTTGCCTTACCACTCCTCATTATGTTTGCAGTTTCTGTCGTGCTATATATGGCCTGAATTGTCATATCATCACCCAGGCTGGTTTCAGTCCGAGTTCACAGGAGCACTCTATGTTTATGCGGTCATCACCGCAAGGGAGAGTACTTCTCCTATTATATGTTGATGATATAATTATTACTGGGGATGACTCCACTTGCATTGCATCCACCCAACACTACCTTCACCAGCAGTTCCATATGAAAGATCTTGGTAGACTACGCTACTTTCTGGGTCTAGAGATTGCCCATGGCTCACAGAGCACTCATTTCTCAACAGAAATACACATAAGATATTTTCTCTGCTGCATGTCTCTCTGACAGTCGATTAGCAGATACTCCCTTAGAGCTTTATGTGAAGTTTCATCCCACAGATGGTGGGCTCCTTCCATATCCTACTAGATACAGATAGATTGTTGGACAGCTTGTCTACTTATGCATGTGCAGACCTGATATTGCTCATGCAGTCAGCATTGTTAGTTGTTTATTTCTGCTCCTACATCAGTTCACTACAGTGCTGTTCTTCGGATCTCTTTGAGGTACTATCACTCGCTCATTATTCATGCCTTTTACATCCAAACTAGAGCTCAGTGCATATTCTGATTCAGACTAGGCGGGTGAACCTACTACCAGACGGTCTACCTCAGGTTTCTGTCTATTTCTCAGTGATTCGTTGATCTCATGGGGAAGTAAGAAACAGATAGTTGTTGCATGTTCTACCACGAAAGCTGAGTACAGAGTAATAGTAGCTACTACTAGAGAAATTGTTCATGTTCGTTGGCTATTATCGATATCGGTGTCACTCGCACAGGAGTTACTCCACTTCATTGTGATAACTGGAGTTCGTTGCACATTGCAAGCAATCCGATCTTTCATGAGCGAACGAAGCACATAGAGATAGGTTGCCACTATGTTCATGAGCGCTTTGATGTAGGAACCATTTCCTTCAATCTGTTACATCTTCACAGCAGACAACAGACTTCTTCACCAAATCTCACACTGTTCAGAGATTTCGTCACTTGGTGAGCAAACTCACATTGTTAGACCCACCGTGAGTTTGAAAAGGGTGTTAGATATTGTAATATATATTTAGTCCCATATCGGGTTATGTATCTATTTAGTATTTGGTTCCCTCCTATATATAGGAGTCATTGTACTCAGTTATAATCAATTCAATAATCCTTTCTCTATCTCTCTGTATACTTTATCAGGGAACTTTGGAAAATGTCAACTTCTTTTTGTTTCTTGCTGTGATGTTAGATCCTAGGCATAAGATGAGATTTGTAGAGTTCATATTTTTAAGACAGTAAGATTATGATAATGAAATGGATGATAGGAAGGTGAACTCTATTAAGGAGGTTGCTATTGAGATTTATAATGACTACAAAAGAAAACTATTTCCACCCCCAACTACTAAATCATTTGCTTATGGTAACACTTCTAGCACTTCATCAACTTTTAGTGTGGAAAACATAACTCTTTATAAACAATCTTACAAGAGGTATAAGAAAGAAGCTGGAGGCGGAGATTCTAAATCTGAATTGGATAAGTACTTGGCAGAAGAATGTGAAGAGGAAAAAGAAGACTTTAGAATAATGGATTGGTGGAGGAAACATGAAATCAGATTTCCTATCCTTGCTCAAATGGCTAGAGATGTCTTGGTCGTTCCTATTTCAACCGTTGCTTTAGAATATGCATTTAGCACCGGAAGTCGTATCGTTAATCCATTTAAGAGCTCCTTAACTCCTAAGCTAGTCCAAGCGCTTGTGTGTGCGCAAGATTGGCTACGATCGGATGTTCGTCGGGTTTGTGTGGAGGAAGACTTGGATCAACTTGAAAGGATTGAGAATGGTAATTTTAAATATGTTTTTCCTTCTATTCAAAATTTGTTATAAGCTCAATAAATCAATAACTAATTTCTTGTTTAATTCAACAGAGGGGACAAAAATTGGAGGAACAGAACCCACATTTGTTGACCTCTAAATTTGATATTTTGTGAGTTTTTTCTTATTTTCTTGTAGTCATAAATTAAAGTTATATTATTTCTTCATTTGTATTGTATTCATGTGTTATATTGATGATGCTTAACTTAACAGAATTATTATACTCAAAATTAAAGCAGAATGGAAACTATTCATAGCACAGAGCCTCAAGAAAAAATCAATTGTTAAGAAAAATGATCAATATGGCATTACGAAAGTTAGATTTAACAATATGACGACCAATATGGCTTGATCTGATATTTTATAACCTAGAGATTTCTATTCATTTACTTCTTTAAATTCATGTGTTTTTGTGCAGTTCTAAAATTCTTCTCAAATTCATGCAGTTCTACCTTGTATTCATATTACTTGCAGGTTGCAGAATGTTTCTCCTTCGTTACAGTCGGTGGTGTTCTGTTCTACAAATTCAGGTGCCCTACTGTTTTCCTCCCTCCTTTTATTGTTCTTAATGTTAGAAATATATGTTCAATATGTCATCCCTTTAAATACTTGCATTCTATGTAGGAATGTCTACTATCTGTTCGGGACCTGTTTGGTGGCTACTCTACTTTTTGTCATGGTTGCAGTTTTTTTAGGCTTCTCTGTTGAATGCAAAGACAGAGCTCTGGATGTTTTTTGCTGCTATTTAACTTGTTCATGTTCCTTACTATTGTTTTTTTTTTTTATTGATGTTTTTTTGGATGATCTTTGCTGCTGTTATATCATGTATTTGTTACCGAAAAAACGTTTTTGGTGGTTTGGCTGTAGCATGCTTTTATCCATCTATTGTAGGCCACTATTTCCTCTGAAGCTTGTGGTTTTTGTTAGTTCTTTCTTTTGAAGAAAAGGTTTTATAAACTTCTGTCAACATGTTGCTATGGTTCAGATTTTGCTCGTTGATTTTGGAAAGTAGTTTTCATATGAAACTATCTGATTCCTGGAACCTTGTCTGCTTAGCATTCTGTTGGGAACTCATTCGACCTGCATCATAAACACATTTTAAAAGTGGATGAAAGGAGAAACATGTTAATCAATTCATATCCCACTTATGAATCTATATGGTGATATTCATGTAGAATTTGTCCAACTTTTTTCTTTTGCAGAAAGTATTTATTCCTAGCTTTGAATTTATTCTTACTTTCAATAACTAATTGAGTTGTGTGTGCATCATCTTCAATTCAATGCAGACTGATCTCTTTAGACTGGCCAACGTTCATTCAATCATTCTTTTTTGTGGTCCTTACATATAATTATAGACACCAAGACTTAAAGGTGCCAGTATTTCTGAACAAGGGATAAATGATATCAAGAGAGAAATATTCCCTCTGTTCATTTTTGTTCCATCATAGCTAAGAGAGGCAAAGGTTTGTACTGATTATAGTGTAGGTCAAGGGCTAGTTCGGTTATTTCGGTTCTCATCCAAACCAAACCAATAAAATTCGGTTCGGTTAGAACCGAACTGTTATTATTCGGTTCGGTGTTCGGTTTCGATATATAGGGATTTAGATGTGGGTTAATGGGTTGTGGGTATTAGTAGCTAGTAATAGGTATACAAATGGGTTTTGGATATTGGGTCAAATACAAACAGGAATACAAATAGGAGTGAATTCTATGGCTCTTGAAAAAATCCTATTAGGGATCAAAAATTAATGGGATTGGGAAAACACCATCAAAACTCCACCACAACACCATGGAAAAATAAAATAGAGATAACGAGGCCAAAATGAGGAAAAGATCAAAATAAAGAAAAACGAAACAAAAGAGACGATCAATCAACACAAGAAGCTCAAAATGAAACAAAATGAATATATATTAAAATCAAATCCAATATACGGTTCAGAAAAATAAAAGAGAGAAAAGAAATACACCAAAAATGAAAAATACAGTCAAAATACATAAAATGAAAAACAGGGGTTACAATCCTACCCAACTCAAGAGGTATATTCAAAAGGAAGATACATAGGGTAACCCCAAAACAACCAAAACAAAAAAACAAAAACAAAAAAAAAACTACTCAAACAAATGAGGAAACTTCTGCTAAATTTTCTCCTCCCGCTCCCAAGATGACTCACCAGAAGAGTAAGGATTCCAAGCAACACGAACCAACTTGATGACCTTGTTCCTAAGCACTTTCTTCCGCCGATCCACAATAGAAACTAACGGAATCTCACAAGTCAAATCCTGCCGAATGGTCAACTCGGAATGGTCGATCACGTGGCTCTCATCTCGGATATACCTCTTGAGTTGTGAGCCATGGAAAACATCGGGCACTCCTGATAACACTGGCGGCAAAGAAAGACGATAGGCCACCTTGCCTACTTGCTCCAAAATCTCAAACGGTCCAATAAACCTCGGCTAAGCTTGCCCCCACCACCGAACTGAATGACACCGCGCCTCGGCGATACCTTAAGGAAAACATGGTCACCAACACCAAACTCCAAAGCCCTATGATGGACATCAGCCCACCGCCTCTGCCTGTCCTGAGCTGCCTGCAAATGCTTTCTGATCTGAACCACTGCATCCACTGTCCTGGTGATCAACTCCAGACCCAACAACTTCCTCTCACCAATGTCATCCCTGCACACTGGTGATCTGCACTTCCGTCCATAGAGTGCCTCGAACGGAGCAGGTTTAATACTGGCTTGAAAGCTGTTATTGTACGAGAACTCTACGAGATGCAAATGATCCTCCCAAGACCCACAAAACTGAAGCATACAGGACCTTAACATGTCCTCAAGAATCTGAATAGTCCGCTCTGACTGTCCATCAGTCTGGGGATGAAAAGCTATACTGTTTAATTTACTCCCCAAACTGTTCTGAAGACTCTCCCAGAACTGAGATCTGAATCTCGTATCTCTGTCGGATACAATACTAACTGGAACCTCATGAAGTCTAACAATCTCTTGCATATACCTCTCAGCAAGGCTCTCAGTAGACTGACCGACGCGGAAAGGAACGAAGTGAGCACTCTTCATCAAACGGTCGACAATCACCCAAATGGCATTATGACCCTTAGGACTCCTCGGCAAAGCAGTCACAAAATTCATAGTGATATGTTCTCACTTCCCCTCTGGAATAGGAAGCGGTTGAAGAAGTCCAGCGGTTCTCTGATGCTCTGCCTTAACCTGTCGGCAGATCAAACACTGAGCAACATACTGAGCCACAGTCCTTTTCATACCCTGCCACCAGAAATGAAGCTTCAAATCTCGATACATCTTAGTATCACCAGGATGGATAGAATACGAAGACTGATGGGCTTCCTCAAGCAACCTTTGACGAACTTCACCTTCCGAGACACATAATCTGGACCGAAAACGAAGCGATACATCCAAATGAATAACCATGTCCGTCCTGGACCCATACTCAACCTCAGCTCGAAATCTCTGTAACTGTGCATCACTAGCCTGCGCCTCTTTGATCTGATCAACAAGAGACGACTGCAGCTGAAGCACCAAACAACTCCGATCAGAACTCGGCAACAAAACATCCAACTCCAACCTCCTTATTTGCTCAATCAGATCCCTCTGCAGAGTCAAGAACATAACTGTCGGTCTCCTGCTCAAAGCATCTGGCACCAAGTTTACTTTACCAGGATGGTATTGCAAACTGATGTCATAATTGGCCATAAGTTCCAACCAACGCCTTTGCCTTATGTTTAACTCCTTCTGGATGAAGACGTACTTGAGACTTTTGTGGTCTGTAAAGATCTCCACTCGGTCCCCAAGTAAATAATGTCTCCACATCTTCAAAGCAAAAATCACTACTACTAACTCCAAGTCATGAGTAGGTTAGTTCTTCTCATGCGGCCTTAACTGCCTCGATGCATATGCAACCACTCGGCCCTTCTACATCAAAACTACTCCAAGACCTTTACCAGAAGCATCACAGTGAATTACAAATCCGCCTGAACCATCGGGAATAGTCAACACAGGTGCTGACGTCAATCTGTTCTTCAACTCAACAAAAGCTCCATCACACTCACCAGACCAACAAAACTTCTGATCCTTCCCAGTCAATTTATTCAATGGTCCTGCTATCTTCGAAAAATCTTGGATGAACATCCGATAATAGCCAGCCAAACCGAGAAAACTCCTGACTTCAGAAACTGACTTGGGAGTAGGTCAATCATTCACAGCCTCAACCTTTGTAGGATCCACAGAAATACCATCGCCAGAAACAATGTGCCCCAAGAAAGAAATCCTATCGAGCCAAAACTCGCACTTGCTGAGTTTCCCATAGAGCTGATTTTCTCTCAAAGTCTACAGAACCACTTTAAGATGCTCAGCATGATCTTCCTGATTCCTAGAATACACCAAAATATCATCAATGAAGACCACAAATCTATCCAAGAACTGAAAGAAAACCCGGTTCATAAGACTCATGAATACAGCCGGCGCATTCGTAACTCCGAACGGCATCACAAGATACTCATAGTGCCCATACCTAGACCTGAAAGCAGTCTTCTGTATATCTCCAGCCTTCACCTTGACTTGGTGATATCCAGAACGAAGATCCAACTTCGAGAAAACAGCAGCTCCACTCAGTTGACCAAACAAATCATCAATCCTCGGCAATGGATACAGATTCTTCATAGTAACCATGTTCAATTCTTGATAATCCATGCACAGTCGATGACTACCATCCTTCTTGTCGACAAAAATGATCGGAGCACCCCAAGAAAAAACACTAGGTCTGATGAAACCCAAATCAAGCAACTGCTGAATCTGCACCTTAAGTTCTGCTAGCTCCACCGGTGCCATCCTGTAGGGACTCTTCGATATCAGTTATGTTCTAGGCTGAACATCAATACCAAATTCCACTTCCCTATCAGGGAGTAAGCCAGGCAACTCATCTGGAAATACATCCAAGTAATCCCAAACTACTAGAGGCGCAGCCTCACTGCCTGAATGCAACTCCATCACACAAATCTCCTGATCAACTGCAGCTCGGCCAAGGGAAGACTCTCCGGCATGGAACTCAAACTCTGTGCGATCTGGAATTCGGAACACAACCTTCTTGGCACGGCAATAAATGATTGCATGGGTTTCACCCAACCAATCCATACCCAGAATAACGTCGAACCCCGAATTCCCAATTACAATCAAATTGGCTTTGAACTCTGTGTCCCCAATAACAACAGGACATTGCCCGCACTCACGGGACCAACTGAAAACTCCACCACCTGTCATAATGTTCCAAGCCTCTAACATGTTGCTACACTCCAACTGATGGCGAGCGACAAATCGGGAGGAGACAAAAGAATGGGTTGCCCCAGAATCAAACAGAACAAAAGCAGGGAAAGTGCACACAAGCACAACACCTAAGATAGAAAGCAAAAGAGAAAAGAAAAATAATGGATGACACCAAAATCAAGGAATATGGGTACGAGAAGAATGAATTCATACCCCAGAAGAGATCAATCAAAGAGGACGACAGAAAAAGACAAAAGAATCAAGTTATCAAAGAATGGAATAAGAAGGGACCAAAAAGAATAGAATAAGACTAGTATCCAGATCAATGTTGATAATATTTGATTCATTCTATGCATGCATGGTTGGTGAATGTTGCGCAGATTCCAGTTCGACCCAAGCTTGTCTAATATATTAGTTGCCCAATATATTAGCCAAACTTGGGGCTCTGATACCACTAAAAACCCTGTCACGCCCCGCTTCCCAAAAGAATACGGAATACAGATACGTAACAAAAGCCCAGTGAATGATTTTCATCATCCATAAGCTGTTCAAGAAATCTTAACAACATGCACAAGAAATATACAGAGTCGGAAGCGAATTAATCAACCACATGCACATAATGAGTCAAAATACCATCAAGAATACTTGAAACCAAATACATAAATCTCAAATAGTCATGATCTAAATAAAACACAAGTCATGGGTCACATCGCCCAAATACAAGAATAAATTCCAAGTCTCAAAATATAAGAATAATCCAAGTCTCACGAATACAATTATTGTTCAAGCACGATACAAGAAATAATAATAATAAATGCTGCACTAATACTTCAAGTCTCTGATACCATCTGGAACCTGTTCTCCATAATCTGCAATTCATCGAGTGCGGGAAAGAGGAAAAGAGAAAACACAAGTACCCGTCAATTGCAAGTCACGGGTCACTTATAATGTAGGATACAAGCACATGGGGGAACTAACTGGCACATGGTATGTAATATCCCGGACGGATATTACCGTATATAAATTATTATTTTATTATTATTTTATTATTATTTTGTTTTAATTCCAAAATTGAATTATTTTGGTGATTTTCAACCGGTTTATTCATAGACATCATCTGTACCCAAATATCAGTCAGTATACATCCATATTGTATCAAATTGATACCGTGATCTTCCGAACTAATAATGAAATTATTTTATTATTATTTCCGAGATTTAATTATTTTTATACGGATTATGCGAAGATTTTCGGTATACAGACATATATGCGCACATACGTGTAGTATGTCGATTGGCACATTATACAAATTGTGTGTTGTGTATTTTTGGACAACACTTGTTTTGTTATGACAAAACTCAATTAGATGGTTAGGGTTTGATTAGGAGGTTAAACCTAGGATTACAAAGACATAAGGGATTAAGGGAGATTACTAGAAACTACCTCTTCCATACCACACCTCCACCACATAACACCTCCCTCCACCTCACCCCTACCTTCCCTAAGGTATGGCCGGCCCCCAAATTGGGGAAGGGGTTTTGTGCATATTGTTGAGTGCACATTTGCACTTTCCACCACTCTCTCCTCCTATAAATACCCCCTTCCTTCACCTTAGTCTCATTTTAGAAAGATCAAAAAGAAAGAAAGAAAGAAAGGAAAAGAAAGAGAGATCACCTTGCTAACTTGAGAGTTTTATTTGTAGGGTTAGTAGGAAATTCTAGGAGCTAAGGAGGAGAGTAATCTAGTTCTTCCATCAAAGAAATGAAACAAGGTGGGGGTTTCTCCTAGGTTTGTTGCTTGTTTGTTTGTTTGTTTGTTTGTTTATTTGAATGGTGTTTTGATGATTCTTCTTCTTCTTACCCTCCTTGTTTATTTTTCTTTTTGGTATGGATGGTTTGAAGTAGTATGGTTGTAGGAGTTCTTATTTTGAATGTTGTTAGTAAAGAAACTAACTACTTGGACAAAAATGACACATGCATATGAACTTTTACATACAACCACTTAAGGTTGTAGGACTTGAATGTGGGCTATACATAAAGCATATGAACATTTTATACAACCATTTTGGTTGTAGGACTTGTATTGAACTTGGACAAATAATAATAAGCATATGTTGGATGAAGCTTCTTACCTCATTTTATTATTGTAGTTTTCTTTCTTAAGTAAAAAGAACATACATTAGATGTTAGTTTTGATTATGAAAAAGGAATTAACCTAAATCACTAGTTGTAGAATAAATAAATAAAAAGATCTTTTCTTTCCTAATCACTAGTTGTAAAGATCAAAAAGATCTCTTTTATGTCCACTAGTAATAATAAGAAACATATGCTAATAAAGATTTCTTAGTAAGTAATTTAGTTGTGGATGTTTATGTTATATTTTAGTAGAGATTCATGGTAGTAGTAGTAGATGTTAAAGTAATTTAGTTGTGGATGTTTATGTTATATTTTAGTAGAAACTCATGATAATAGTAGTAGATGTTAAAGAAATTTAGTTGTAGATATTTATGTTGTATTTTAGTAGAAACTCATGGTAGTAGTAGTAGATGTGTATGTTCTAATAAAGTAGTAGTAGTAGATGTTAAAATAAAATAGTTGTAGATATTTATGTTATGGGAAATCTTAGTAGATGATTATTAATAGATGTTGTGTTTATGTTAAAGTAAATACCATGCTAAGATTGGATTAGATTAACTTATTCATGCTTAGAATGTTGTAGGATCCATTCTAAAATTCCTACCATGTTTAGATTAATTTAATTATGCTTAGAATGTTGTAGGATGCATTCTAAAAATACCTACCATGTTAGATCAATTTATTTATGCTTAGAATGTTGTAGGATTCATTCTAAGAATTTCCTACCATGTTTAGATTAATTTACTTATGCTTAGAATGTTGTAGGATCCATTCTAAAATTTCTACCATGTTTAGATTAATTTAATTATGCTTAGAATGTTGTAGGATTCATTCTAAAATTATCTACCATGTTTTAGAAGTATTATTTATGCTTAGAATGTTGTAGGATTCATTCTAAAATTATCTATCATGTTTAGAAATGATTATTTATGCTTAGAATGTTGTAGGATTCATTCTAAAATTATCTACCATGTTTAGAAGTATTATTTATGCTTAGAATGTTGTAGGATCCATTCTAAAATTCCTACCATGTTTAGATTAATTTATTTATGCTTAGAATGTTGTAGGATTCATTCTAAGAATTTTCTACCATGTTTAGATTAATCTATTATGCTTAGAATGTTGTAGGATTCATTCTAAAATTTCCTATCATGTTTAGGAAGGTTATTTATGCTTGGAATATTGTAGGATTAATTCTAAAATTGCCTACCATGTGTAAGAACGATATACATGTTATAGGATTCATGCCAAAATAGTCTATCATGTTTAAGAACGACATACATGCTTAGAATGTGGTAAGATCCATGATAAAATTACTTACCATGATAGAAGTATATGTATATATATATACTTAGGAATGTTGTATGTTTATACTAGTAGTTACCCATGCTTAGTAAGACATTCATGCTTAGTATTTATTCATGCTTAATAAAGATTCATGCTTGGATGATAGTGGGAAAGTAGTATACCATGCTAGTTTCATTTATCTATGCCTAGATAGTTGTAGGAAAGTGGATATCATGATATATAAATTTATCCATGCTTACATGCTTATAGGAAAGTTATATACCATGCTAGATCAAATAAATATTCATGCTTACATGATATCCATGCTTAGATAAGTATTTGTTCATGCTATGATCATGCCTAAGCATTATTCATGCTAAGTAAATAGGTGTCGTGTTAATTATTGTTTATGACAAGTTAATGGTATCCATGCTAATGAGACTCATGCTTGAAGTATCGTAGATATTCATGCTTAGATTAAAGTAACTATCCATGGTTAGTTGTAGTAATTTTATGTTATGTTCTATCCATGCTAGGATGGTTGTAGAAACTCATGTTATATTGTAGGTTGACACTTAACTAGTATATATGACTAGAATGTTACCAAAATGTACACCATGCTATATGTTAAGATGAAAGTAGCATACCATGTCTAGGAATGAGGTATACCATGTTAAAGTTTAAATACATGCTTAGAATGTTGTAGGGTTAATGTTAGAATACCTACTATGCCTTGGAATGTTGCATGTTCATATTAGTTATATATCCATGCTTAGATTGTGGTGATTAGTCATGATAAGTAGTAAGCTTTCACGCTCAAGTTATAACCCATGCTTGACTATAATGGACTTCATGTCTAGGTCGTAGTGATTTTCATGCTTAAGCTCGATGTAAGCACAAGCGTAATCATATTCGTACTTAGGAGTGTGATGATGAGTGGTTCTGTTTTATAATTAGATTGTTGTAGGAAAATGCTCACAATTGTATGCCATGCTTAAGGCACTATAGGTTGAAGTAATAAGGATTGGGAAGACCACTAGTGATAGTTATTTGATAAAGGCTGTTATGTCGCCTTCGGTTCTTCCTTAGTAGAATACCGACCATAGACTATTAGTAAATTCTTCTGTTGCTTCTAATAATAGAAGATCAAGTTTGCTATTAAGCACGTTTGGTTGCTTTTAAGATTGATTACCTGTATGGTTATTTGCATATGGTTGTACTCGTACGTGGCTCGACTGGCCCGTATGTAGCTGTAGGTCTCATACGTAGCTTATTTGGCTTGTATGTAGGTTGTTGTCTCGTACGCGGCTCGACCGGCCCGTGCGTAGCAGTTGGTCTCATACGCAGCTTATTTGGCTGGTATGTACGCGGTTATCTCCTACGGGGCCGCCTGGCTCGTAGGTAGTTATTGTTCATATGTAGCTTATTGGGCTCGTATGTGGTTGTTACTCGTGTATAGCTTGTTAGCTAGTACACAGTTCGTTGTGCTCGTCTAGGGTGATATTACCACCCTAAGGGCTATCGACCATCAAGACATAGGGTAGCGGCTTGCATGTATATTCGCACGGTCGAAGTCTTGGATCGATGAGCCACGAACCGGATCCTGAGGGGTTCTGGTAAGTCTAGGTTGAGCAGCCTAGTATAGTTGTCTTGCGAAGCCTAATTTAAGGCCTAGCATGTTATGTTATAATATTATCGTCCCTAGGATCGTCGAGTCAGGGATATCATTAGGGTAGTGACTTATAAAGGTCATTTTGCTCAGACCCTCGCCGAAGAGAGAGGAGTTGGTTGTAGGGGGCACCTTACGACCAACTTGTCCCTTGAGGCAGGCCTTAGGCGGTGATAATGGGTTGTACCTTCCCGTCAAAGGGATACGTACGGTGCCGTCTCACAAGTTGAGGACACGGGTTGCGTATCTCGCGCTGTTAATTCCTGAAGTGTCGTGGCTGGGGGTGCCACAGGATGCATCGTGCAGTCCTGCGCTTGCGAGACCCCAGAGGGTGCCACAGGGTAGGCTTCGCGCTACCCTGCGCTTGCAAAACCCTATAGTTTGATTTTGGAATGACGCCCGATACATTGGGTTCGTCTATTTTGAGAGAGGTCCGGTCAGCCGGGTCACAGTGGCGAACATAGACACCACTGGCGAAATGCATTAGTGGGACTTGACCACATCTGCAACCTCATCAGTCACGTGTACGTGTCAGGGACAGGTTGTGTACAATTAGAATGCGTAATGCGGGTTCAAATCCCTATATATATGGAGAAACGGCTTGAGATAGAGTCGCATGTAGTATGGGCTGCATGTTGCTTTCGGAGACTTGCTAACATTAGGATAGGAACATCATTCCTGAAATACCGTGGCCGGGGTGCCACAGGATGCATTGTGCAGTCCTGCGCTTGCGAGACCCCAGAGGGTGCCACAGGGTAGGCTTCGTGCTACCCTGCACTTGCGAAACCCTATGGTTTGATTTTGGAACGAGGACCGATACACTGGGATCGTCCAGTTTTGAGTGGCATTAGAATAGGAGTATCCTAGTTCTATGTAAATATCGCATTAGAGTCTAGTCCTAGCACTCACGAACACTTAAACTACACCAACACCATTGCTATATTTTGTATGTTGTTTGGGAGATTCGCTGCTATATGATCAGCCTTTAAGCGTCAGTGAATACTGACGTCCCCACTTCCATAGGTACTGGATCGCCGAAGTACAAAGGCGAGATTCAGGAGGACTCAAGGCAAGGAGTCAGTGTTATGTTTAGTTCCGCTGCAGTATATGTATTGATTATCTATTAGTTGAGAAGTACTCAAGTGAGAGTTACCAAGTGTTGTTCTTCATTCCTTGTACTCTGATGTAAGATGTTGAAGGTTGTAATACTTGGAAATGTAAAGGTGATATTGTAACTCTATTGTAATGTATTGCAATCGTACAATATTCAGACTTGTAATACATTGGGTATTGAATAAAAAGTTTTAAATTCTCCTGTTTTTCTGTGTATTATGACTAATTGAAGAAAATGTCTTGGCTCGTGTCACGGTTTCCCAGTATTGGAAATCGGGGCGCTACATGGTATAAGTGTGATGTCGAGGTAAACAACTAGCATGGCAAAAATGATCAAGTGTACAAGGCATAAATCAAGTGTCAAGTAATCAAGTATCATGTAAATATGCATCAAGTTTCAAGTGTCATGTATTCATGTATCAAGTATCAAGTTTCATGTCTCATGTATCATGTAGTCATGTATCAAGCAAGCATGTATCATGTTCATGTATCATGTTCAAGTATCATGTTCAAGTAGCATGTATCAAGTCTTGTAGTGAGTTACTATCTAGGTAGAAATTCATGCAGCCCACCTAACATGGTTGCTACAACACAACAGTTTCGTTTTAGATTTCATAGTAGACCATAGAGAGCAGTATACTCGGGGACAAGCAAGTAATTGAGCTCCAAGATCCATGTATCATGTATCATGTAATCACGTGTCAAGTGGTGCAAGTGGCAAGTATCGTGTTTTGCGTGCAAGTATCAAGTAATCATGTCCAGTATCACGTAGGATCAGTGGATCCCCTTCCGAGTACACATTTCTGAATTATCCACTATTAGATCTGTCCCTTAAATTCCAGCTTGGTTATTTTTATTATTAATATCAACAAGCATGTATATGTGCAAAATATATCAAGAATGACATGGCATGATCATGTGACAAGTGCAAGTAGCAAACTAAACATGTACGAGTGCAAATTATCTCATAAAGGCATAAAATAAACACATCTCAAGTTCAGGACAGCAAGACTATGTTGTAGTAAAACAGTGATTCCAAGAGTTAAAAATAAGAAAATATAGATTCGTCAAAGGATCTGGAAAATAGACATCCACACAAATCCAGCGAATATAATTAAGTCATATACTAGTTCACAACAACACAGCTCAAAACTGATTTGCACACAGAATTTAGGTTCAGCCAGAAATCAAGAAAACAACTTCAAGAGCATGAAAACAGCATGAAAACACATTAAATAAATCCACAAAAAATCTGGAGTATTTCCCTATATGTCCAGAATCAAAATATAAAGTTTCAGCCAGAAATCAAGAAAACAACTTCAAGAGCATGAAAACAGCATGAAAAAACACTAAATAAATCCACAAAAAATCTGGGGTATTTCCCTATATGTCCAGAATCAAAATATAAAGTTTTAGAATTTTCCAGGAAAAATAGATAAGTCATCAAAAATAGGAAAGCATCAAGAAAACATAGTTTAGCGAATCTGGAAATCCCAACACTGCTGTACGAAAACTAAGATATATCGCAACCAGTGAAACAAAATCCAATTCTGCCAAAGGGATAGGAAAATAGATAGAATTTACTAACTTTCTCATTTCACAACCAATTTTCATAAAATAAAAGGAATCATAGTGAAAATAGAGTTCTTTATAGAATAGCGAGCAAAATACAGCATGTATGAATTTTAGAAACAAGCATGAAACATCACATAAAACTTATCAATAAAATTCATCAAAATTCTGGGTAATCCATAACTTCATAAAGAAACACTGACCAGAGTTTCAACTCAAAATGTCATTGTTCTTGAAAATAGTTTGTTATCAAAATTACCCAAAAACAGAATCTGGAAACGATCGACACCTCTGTACTAAAACAGGCATAACTCAGGCATACGAAATCCAAATCAACAAGGTCAAAGGGGATTGAAAATAGACAAAATTATCTAAAAGTCATATTTTATACCAAAATCAAGATACTGACTGTAACACAGTCGAAAACAGCAAACAAAACAGAACATCCAGAAAATACAGATTTCACCCCTTAAAACAAAAACAACATTTCTTCAAGAATATTGATCCAAACACATCCAAACTTGAAATACAACCTACCAAGTGTCTAATCATCATGAATTAGGGTTATTAACATGTCCACACCTATTATTTCACATGGGTATCAAACAAAACACGAATTTGCACACAACTCTCACATACATGTTCAAAATGAAGAATCGGGCGAATCCTAGGTTATCTCATGTCAAGAATTTGTGTCGTGAGTCTTCTATGGCCAAAATATCACAATAGAGACAAAATCCATCAAGGAAAACACAATCTAGGGTCGTCTCTAGACCCAACTACACTATAGGTGAACTTTGGTACTTGTATCAAACAAATAAATTGGAGTACAAGTTACTTGCCTTAATTTGGGGATGAAGAACAATGCAAACAATTCTAGAAGCAAAACCCACGAACGAAATCCGCTACAAGCAACGAATCCAAGCACAACGAGCGAAACCTTCTCACGAACGAACTCCTTGAAGCACGATCAAAGTGGAAAATGACCACTTTGAGAACACCACAAAGAGATGTAGGGGTATTCAAAGTGCAATCTTGATGATGGTGGTGGTGGTTTGGGAGATCGGCAACCAAGTAAGGAGGAAAAGGGGGTGTTCGGGTTTGGGATGGCCAAAGGTGGAGACGGCCGGCAGGGGGGGTTGTCGGCCTGTAGGGGTGGTCGGTCTGGTGGTTGAAGGGCAGACCGGGCTGTAGGGTGCTTGGGTTGGTGTGTAGGCCGGCAAGGAGAGAGGGAGAGAGTTAGGGAGGCTAGGTTTTTAGGAGGTGGATTAAGGTTTGTGATTAGGAGGGTATATATATAGGGATTTAGATGTGGGTTAATGGGTTGTGGGTATTAGTAGATAGTAATAGGTATACAAATGGGTATTGGATATTGGGTCAAATACAAATAGGAATACAAATAGGAGTGCATTCTATGGCTCTTACAAAAATCCTATTAGGGGTCAAAAATTAATGGGATTGGGAAAACACCATCAAAATTCCACCACAACACCATGGAAAAATAAAATAGAGATAACGAGGCCAAAAATGAGGAAAAGATCAAAATAAAGAAAAACGAAACAAAAGAGACGATCAATCAACACAAGGAGCTCAAAATGAAACAAAACGAATATATATTGAAATCAAATCCAATATACGGTTCAGAAAAATACAAGAGAGAAAAGAAATATACCAAAAATGAAAAATACAGTCAAAATACATAAAATAAAAAACATGGGTTACACCTGCAGTCACATCAATAGTGACTATTCCTTCGATTAGGACTATAGCCCTAGAAAACCCGTGGAGTGTGTATTCGTCAGGCTTGAGACAATCTCGAGGAAGTTTGAGGCCTTGGAAGGCTTCCAGGAAGAGGATATTAACGGAACTGTCATTGTCGACCAGGATTCGGTGCACTTCGTGGTTGGCCATGTGGAGACTAATTATGAGTGTGTCACAGTAGGGTGTTCGAATGCCTTCCAGGTCTTCGTTTGAGAATGTCACCGAGATTCAGGGTTCTTGGCTGGAGGAAAGTTCTGGACCGAACTCACCTCTCGGATGAAGGCTTTTCGGGAGGAGTTTGATTCTCCCCCCCCCATTGGACCTCCATGGATAAGGTGGAGGATAGCCCCAGGTTCGGAGTCTTGAAACTCGGCGGGCCTTTCGGTTATTTTGTTAGCTCCTCGGGTGGACAATCGGCCCTATCCTTTCCTACGTACTTGGCAGGGTGTCCCCACTGTATGAGTTCATCAATCTCCTCCTTGAGAGCTCGACAATCATTCGTGTCATGGCCGTGGTCCCTATGAAAGCGGCACCACTTATCTCTGTTCCTTTTCTTACCAGGGGTATTCATTATAGGGGGACCGCGGAGTAGCCCTTCCTTGTCCACCTCCATAAGAACTACTGATATACTGGCATTTAGGGGGTGAACTTCTCAAAACGACGAGCTAGACGGCACTGGCCATTGTCATCCTTCTGAAATTTTTGGGAACATTCTTTGCTTGTATTCTTCCGTTTGTTCCGGAAAGATGACTCCACTCGACTGGGGGGGGGGGGGTTGAGAGCCTCTTCCACTCAGATTTACTTCTCACTTCTAAGCAGGAGTTTCGAGAAGTTCCGAGGAGGCTTCTTGGCAATGGACACCTTGAGGACGGTATTATTGACATTGTGCCTGAATGCGGTAGAGGCCACTGATTGGTTGAGGGAGGCAATAGACCGAGCTTCGACGGTAAAACATCGAACATAATTTCTTAGGCATTCACCCTTTATTTGGCTGAGGGCTATCAAAGATGCACTTGTTATCTAGGCACGGCGGTTGCTAATGAAGTGGGTGAGGAAGAGCTCCTCAAACTGGTCAAATGAGAAGTTGGAGGCTGGGATAAACGGGAGTACCATTCTCTCGCTGGTTCCCTCAATATTGTTGGAAAGGCCTTGCAGAGGAGCGCGTCCGAGGCTTGATGAATCATCATTAGAGTTTTAAAACTCTCGATATGGTCAGCAGGGTCTGACTCCCCATTGTAGGATTCAAAGTGAAGGGGCTTGAAGGTCTCAGGGACCGGAGCTTCCATGATGGCCCCGGATAAAGGAGGTCTGCTCGGGCGGTAATTCCTCGCCTGGTGTTTTTCTTCCAGGTCGAGCCTGTTGAGGTGCCTTTCTATCTCGTGGAGACAGCGATAGACCGAGTCATCCCTCCGGTCAGATTTTGTCGACCCGCCGGACTCTCCTTCATGAGTGGTAATATGGCGAGGGCTAGGTGTATGCTGGTCATGACTCAGGGCACGGTGAGGGCTAGGTGCACGCTGGTCATGACTCAGGGCATGGAGAGGGCTAGGTGCACGCTATTCCAAATTTGGGGCAATATTGAGAGCGAGCAAGATATCTTATTTGAAGCTCTGGAACTCGGCTTGAGTGACTGGTGTCCCTCCAGCTCCACGTTCACTAGGTGTAGCTCGACTTTTTGGAGTAAGACTTCTCCGCCGACGACGTGGAGGGGACTCTCTTCGCCTCCTCGGGGAGGGGGTTCTTCTAGGCCTTGGCCTACGAGGGGATCGAATTCTAGGGGCCTTTTGGCCCTCGGGGTGAGGGACTTCCTCAAGGGCATGCCTTTCATTCAAGCGAGTTTGGAGGTCTACCCCCTGCTGACGATTAACTATTACTTAACGGAGATCCAGCCCCGAAGGACTTTGAGAGGCCATGGAGTCAGTTGAGGGGTTGTGGACTGAGATGTGGTCATGGTGGGAGTGTTGTCTCTGACGGCTTCGACGGGAACCCCCCAGGGCAGCCCCCTTGGACCTAGGAGGATTCTGTTCAGGCTGCGGTTGTTGAACTTGTTGGTTAGGTTGAGGAGGAAAATCTGTGAGTTGTGGAGGAGGAGGAGGAGTGGCTTTTCGGCTGGTTGTCGCTGCCTTTCCTTTTCCTTTCGGAGGTATGGCTCAGAAGCTGCCTTTACTGGCGATGTGCGACTGGATTGCTTTTTCTATTCTCACAGACGGCACCAATCTGTTGCTGCTAATTTCGGTGTTGGAGCAAACAGATAATTTGTGAATTCTTACAAAAACAGTAAAAGCGAACATGTTGACTTCTTGCCGGAGCAAACAGATAATTTGCTAATTTCGACTGTTTCTCGCCGCTGCCGCTGACCTGCAGAAAGTTCGAAACACCGGGAAGGATCTCAACGACGAACCCTCCGACGCTCAAATAAGTAATCAGGAAGATTATGAAAGAGCTTTATGGAAAAATACTGATTACGTAGTTATGGTGGGGGTAGAAGGGTATTTATAGTTGCCTTTAGAGACAGTTTAAAGATAATCAATTATCTCTATGTTCCGGTGTTTTGGATAAGCCATAGAGTTTAAATAGTTTCATGATAAGAGTTTTGGTTTAAACCATCTCATAGAGATAATCATGAATTCAACTTACTCTTTCAATAATCTTGGTTTGTTTGTAATGGGCTATCACCTTGACCTAGTAAGGCAGACTCATTTTTGGGTTATTGGGCTTGGAAAAAACCCAGTTCCCATTTTGGCCCATTTTACACCCTAAAGCTTTGAGATTCGCGCCCGATTTGAACGGTCCTGGTTTAGTCATATTTTTAGCCATATCAGTGCAACTGAGACTTCAGCCTACATTGAGAGAGAAGATCATCGAAGGTCAGAAACCTGATCCAGAGATACAAATGAGCAAGTTCTCGAGGATAGATTATCAGAATTTTGAGTGAGAGGACGAATTACTTTGGTTCGGAGAGAGGTTGTGTGTGTCTGAAAGTACGGATTTAAAGAAGAGTATTATGCTGGAAGCGCACACCACCTTGTTATCACTACATGTTGGAAAAGAAAATCCGCAAGCACTGTAGGGGAATTGATAGTTGCTAATAAAATCTTTTCATCTTCCATATAGAGAAGAATACCAAGATGTACAAAGATAGTTGCTAATAAAGTCTACCACATCTTTTAAACTTTCCTTTCATCTTCCATATAGATAAGAATACCAAGATGTACAAAGATATTAAAGAGCACTTTTGGTAGCCAGGTATGAAAAGGGATGTGGCAGACTTTGTAATAAGGAATGCATTACTTATCAGCAGATCAAGATAGAGAATCAGAGGCCCAGAGATCTATTGCAACCTTTGCCTATCCCGAAATGGAAGTGGGAGAATATCAATAGGGATTTCATCACGGGTTTGCCTAGAAGTCCGAAGGGAAATGACTTGATATGGGTAATAGTGGGTCGATAGACCAAATCGGCTCATTTCTTGGCTATCAAAATCACTTGGTTGTTAGAGAAATTGGTAGAATTGTACATCGAAGAGGTAGTGAGACTGCACGGAGTACCTACTGTGACACATGCACGCACGTGTATAGAATTGCGTGTGATATCTCCATAGCTGTGACCATGTGAATTCTATGGCTACACCAGAATGATTCTTTTCATACTGATAGATTTCATGTCATGATGCATAAAATTTCTGCTCTGTTGCTGCTTATTTCGGTGTGGGAGCAAACAGATAGTGAGTTAATAATCGAAGGAAACTACTAAAAGTCAAACATGTGACCCTGGTCATGAAAGACGGTTAGAGCTCCTGGAAATGAATCTGGATCGTTGATTGACCACCGTGATCTGAATCCAACGGTTGCTGATGCAGCTGATGGACCTGCAAAAAGCCTGAAACATCGGGGTGTGGCCCCGGGGATAGGCCCTCCGACGCTCAAGTCAGAATCAGAAAGAGAGAAAGAGTAAGAGAGCGAAAATTGGCAATTTGTTGATTACCTTCTGACTGTGGAGGGGGAGAGATATTTATAGGCCTGAGAGACATTTCAAGAGATTGATTTGTATCCGTTGGATCAATTTAACTACCTTACATCTTTCATGTCCCCCCCCCCCTCAAAAGATAAGATATCCTTGTTAGGGGATAAGAAATTTGACTCCTAGTCTGCATAGGCTGGGTGTTTCTCCTAATGGGCCTAGTCTGTCACTTTTTATGGGCTTGGAAGAAGCTCATGTCTTGAAGTGAGACCAGACCTGTAAAAGATGCCTGTGATGACTAATCTACTTGTAGATGCTTTGAGATCTGTGCAGGAATCATACGACTCTGATTTGCTGCGATTTTTACCATCATCATAAGCCCCTCACTCCCAGAAGGCAATTTTCTTGGATTTTGGGAAGTAGTATGTCTTATTTTTAGAATCTGGCATATAATCTTAGTAGTCGGAGTGTTCGGAGATATCTGGAACTGATCTGTGGCATCTGAGGGCAGTGAATATTTTCCTAGATTTTTCCATAGTTCTTCGAATTTTTCCGAATTTTCAGGAATTTTCTGAAATTTTTTCGTAGTTCTTCAGATTTTTCCAAATTTTCTGGGATTTTTCCCAATTTCAATATCACTTTTACTAATTTTATAATTAATAAATTCAATTTTAATTATTTTTTTGAATTTTAAACTAATTTTCAAATTAAAATATTTATTTTGATTTTTAAAAAAATTGAATTAAAAATGAATTCAAGTGGTTTTTTGAAAACAGTCGACCGTGCACAGATCTTGGCGCGATCTGGGTCACTCATCAGACGGTAGCTCGAACATTGAGGAGATCAAATGGCTGAGATCCGAGAGGAGTGCTGAGGACGATGGTAGGTGATGTGGACACATCTCGTGCGTCCATTTCACTTAAGCTCGAATATCTGAGAGATCGGAGGGTCAGGAATCGATGAACAGACCCCCTAGCTCAGTCGACCGTTTGGTCTAGCTATAGCCAATTTATTCGATTCTTGGGTACTCCGTCGTTCTACTAGGTTATCATGCAGCCTTCGAGCAATGGTGAGGGGTCGTCATCGAGCTTTTTTTGTCGAGCTATAAGATTGAGCTTCTTCACCGAGCTCTGCATTTCGCTCGAGCCATGGTGGTCGAGCTCCATTCTCCGTTGACCTATGGGAACGTCGAACTACTCTCATTCGGTCCAGCTATGGAGTCTTCGAAGTCTCATAGAGCTACGAGAGCTCTCAAATTTGGTCGAGCTGTGGTGCTCCTCCGTCGAGCTACTGGCAAGTTCGTCGAGCTGTGGGTAGCTCGTTGGTCGAGCTATGAGCAATTGTTTCGTCGAGCTATAGGCATCTTGTTCTCGCCAAGCTATGGGTAATCGAAGCTTTGCCGAAGCTACGGTCGTCTCGTCGAGCTACGGAGTCGATGAGGTTATCGCCGAGCTATTTGAGCTTCGCCAAGCTATGGAAATGGCCATCTTCGTCGAGCTAATGACTTAGAATTTTCTTCAAGATTTTTTCAAATCTTGGGATGCTCTGTTTTGAGATCTGTTGTGGGTTTCGACGAAGTGAACTGAGCTCGGAAATAGAGCTGGCTGAGAGGGCTCGACGTTGGAGCGGAGGCGAGAGCTTGATGTCGGAGTTGGAGTGAGGTGGAGAGGGGTTCTTGCCGAGCTCGGATTTTGGCAGGAGAACTTTTGGAAGAGGAAGAAGAAGGGAGAGTAGGAGGAGAAGCGGTGTGGGTCTGCTATGGGGTTTGGATCCGACCCGTTAATTCCCCTTAGCCTTACTTCTTGAATTGCTTACGGGTTTGGGTCACGAATCCGACCTGTTCTGAATCCTCTTATACTTTGGCTCCCCTCTCACAATAGTGAGGCGATTTTGTGGAGGTTTTTTGGAGTTTTTTGGGCTTGGGTTTGCATATAATTTATATACATATATATATATATATATATATATATATATATATATACACACACTAAATTTGCCCATCGGCATGTGCCTACGGTACGTCTTCAGAACGATACAACATATGAAAAGCCTTGTAAACAGTAAATCAACAACTATGTAGCTTAAGTTTGAATAGTATGACAATAATTAGTTGTAAATAAAAGTCCATGTTTCCAATAGTATATGTTGAAAAATAATTATAAATTGGGGTATAAAAGTTCATATTTCCATAAGTGTATATATATATGGGAAAAAGGGGTATGAGCAATTTGCTCATTTAGTAAATAAGCAATTGATGATGTGGCATGCATGTGATTGAAAAATCCTTAAAAAGGTTAGTTGTCCAATGTATCACATGCATGCCATATAATCAATTGCTCATTTACTAAATGAGCAAGTTGCTCATATCTCTTTTACCATATATACTAGTAATTTACACGCGCGATGCACGTTTTAATAATTTTAAAAAATAAAAATAAAAACTCTGACGTAAGGAGGGTTTGAACTGGAAACCTCTTTTACATTAGTTATGTACGTACATTGCACATGTTGGTAGAATGATAAAATGACAAATGACACTAAGGCCTTCTCCCATTATAATATTAGAGATTATATTATATATATTTATATAGGGGTATTTGTTAGTTTTTTAAAATAGTAGGGGTATATGCTAGTTTTCACATTTTAAATGGGGCATTTGCTAAAATATTCTTTTTTTAGGGGCTGCACATGCATTACACGGGTATGTTTGGTGGATTTAGTTTGGCCGTATATTGCACGGGTTTGCTCAGCTACAAAATTAGGGTTTGTTTGTTTACAACCCCAACTCTCCCATTAAAATAGTAGATATATATATATATATATATATATATATATATATATATATATATATATATATATATAAGAGAAATAATTAAATAAATAAATGAGTTGTTTGGGATGGGGGATTTGAATTTGAGTTTTGGGGGGAAACTTTGTGGGGGGAATGTGTTTTATGAGGTTAGATGTGGGCCTTTGATTTTGGGGGGGATTATAGGAGAGCCACTTGATAGCTTTCTTTGTATTATATATATATATATATATATATATATATATATATATATATATATATATATATATAGAGAGAGAGAGAGAGAGAGAGAGAGAGAGAGAGAGATAATTAAATAAATAAAGGAGTTGTTTTGGAGGGATTTGAATTTGAGTTTTGGGGGGGGGGGGGGGGGAAATGTGTTTTGTAATGTTAGATTTGTGTCCTTAATTTTGGGAGAATTGAAGGAGAGCCACTTGATAGTTTTCTTTGTATTTTATTGTATAGATTGTTGTTTATATGTGTATACCCGGCTTTTTACTCCATCACCCTCGATTGGTGGATCTTGTACATATATAGCTATGCTAGGAGAGCTATTGTAGACTTGTTATTTAATCCCTAGCAAGTTTGTGGAGAAAGCTCTACGATGGGATTGAGCGTTGAACTTGTTGTCTTGTCCTAACAAGTTTATAGAGAACTCTGTGACGGAGTTGGACGTTTGAACCCGCCATTTGCACCCCATGAGTTTATAGAGGCAACTCGTAGTGGAGTTTGTGTAGAAACTGCCGTTTGATCCTTGCAAGTTTAGAGATAACTCGGAGATGGAGTTGATGCAGAAACTGTCGTTTGACCCTGGCGAGTTCGAAGAGGCAACCCGTAGTGGGGTTGGTGTAGAAACTGTCGTTTAGTCACGACGAGTTTAAAGAGACAACTCGTAGTGGATCTGGTCGTTGAACTTGTTGTTTGTTCTCAACAGGTCTAGAAAGAACTCTATGACGGAGTTGAACATTTGTGCTCGTCGTTTGCGCCCGGCGAGTTGGTTGGGAACTCATGACAGAGTTGGACGTCGAATTTTCTGTTTGCACCCAGCAAGGGTGTAGGGAACTCTGCGATGGAGTTGGACATTTGAGCTTGCCATTTGTGCCCAGCAAGCGTGTAGAGAACTCTACGCTAGAGTTAGATGTTTGGACTTGCTGTTTGCTCCGAGTAACAATTTTAGGTTTGTGTTGGATGCCAAGCCCATTGCACGAAGATGAGGGGTTGTTTAGAAAGACTTGAGCAAGTAGTGGGGCGATGTACTCGTTATTTGAAGTGAACGAGTTGTTGATAGGGCTTGTGTGAAGAGCAGATCATTGAACTCTTTGTTAGGAGCCAATGAGCTATTGGCAGAGCTTGAGCGAAGACCAAGGCATCAAACTCGATGTTTAGAGCCAACAAGTTGTTGACGAAGCTCGAGCGAAGACAAAGGTGTTGAACTCGTGGTTTGGTGTCACGCCCTGCTTCCCAAAAAGAATACGGAATACGGATACATGACTAAGCCCATCGAATAATTTTCATCATCCATAAGCTGTACATGAATCTTTACAACATATCACAGGAATAATCAGAGTCGGAAGCAAAAGAAACTACCAGACATGCATAAGTGAAACAAGATACCAACAGGAATTTACTTGAAACCAAAATATAATAATCTCAAATAAATCAGAATCTGGAAAAGTCAATAATCATGGGTCACGTCGTCACTACAACACATGATGGATTTACCGGCGTATATTCCCCGGCATTTTACCAATCGCGCCGGGGTAGGATAAGACCAGGATTGGGTCACAAAATTGTATAGTTATACACCGGCGGTCTCTACAAAATACCGGTGAATTATAATATTCACCGGTGTTTTTATAAAAAAACACCGGTGAATAGAAAGTGATAATATCCCACAAATCCTCTCCTATTCACCGGCGTTTATTAATAAAAATGCCGGTGAATTTACTGGGATAAATCCCCATTCCTACCGCGAAACCCTTTCATTTTGTTTGAGTTTTTTTTCCCCAACCGTAATTTCTTCGGGGTCGTCGCCACTGGGCCTCCTTCCCTTCCTCAACAACTCCTCCGTCGCCGTCGCTGTGCCCACGTCAACGTCCACGCACTCTCTATCCCGCTCACTCATTTCTCTCTCATCGCAAGTACTATCTCTCTCTCTCTCTCTCTCTCTCTCTCTCTCTCTACTTCTTGATTTTGTGATTCTGTGATGGTAATGGTTTGGAACTCATGCGATTCTGTGATGTTTATGTTTGTGGAAATTTTGGGTGGTAATGGTTTGAACTCAATTTAGGGGAGATCTCGATTTAGGGAAATTTTGGATGTTTATGTTTGTGCGATTCTGCGATTCTGTGATGGTAATGGTTTGGAACTTCGCTGTTTTTGTAAAGAGTAATTTAGGGGAGATTTGAAACTCAATTTGCCAAAAATGTGGCATTATATACTCAGATTTGGAGTTTTTCCAAAAATGTGGCAATATGCTCAATTTTATTTAACAGGTCTATAATGTATCTTTCACATTAGCTCCAATACCATTTCCTGTTCTGTAAGGAAAAAAATGGTTCATTTTATACTTGTATACTATATTGTGTTGTTTTTTGGTGTTATTTCTCTTGTTATTGATGGCTTTGGGTATTTAGGTGGCAATGAACACAATCACTTTCTAATTTATAGACTTTCTATAAGATTGGAAATACCACTATCACAACTAGGATGGTTTTTTTGATTTTATTTTCATCAACTGAAACTTTAGCATGATGGTTCAAGAGGCTTGAAAATCCTTTTATTCGTTTGTCAACAGATGCTTGTTTTGGTTAGCTACAATCTATACGATTGCAGCTACTTACAATAAAATTTCTCATAAATCTGAATTGACTTTGGCTATAAATTTGAAAGAAATGATAAGCAAGTTGGTGAAAACTATATTTGATAGACTTCCTCTCCAGTAAAAATATGTTTCCGTGTAGTTGAGAATGTTGTGTGGTTAGTATGATTCCCATTATACTGGTAAATTAATAAACTAGCATTGAACATGAAGTTTATTGCAGTTTGAGTGGCCTGAACAGAAGTGTCTCAAGTATTTAAGTCTGATCAGTCTAACTTTTTTAAGTGTACCTATATGTATATCTGTAAATGTTGTTGATTTTTCTTGTTGATTCTTGTTGGTTCCTTGTTGGTTCCTTATTGGTTCTTCTTGTTGGTTCTTGTTGGTTCTTCTTGTTGATTTTCGGCTAGGCTAGCTTTTTGTTAGTTCTTCTTGTTGATTTTCGGCTAGGCTAGCTTCTTATTGATTCTTGTTGAAGCTAGAGAGCTTTAAGAAGTTGAACTAACTGGCTTGGATCTGAGGAGTTAGTGGACTTCGGAGCCAGGTGTTTCTAGCTCGAATTTTGCTAGGTTTTTGGAGCTCGATCATCTCCCATCTTGAAGCTTTATGTGAGGTTATATACAAGTTTATTTTACAGATCTCAGTTTATAGATCAACGAAGTGTTTATAACTGAAGTTGCATACTATGATTTACAGAGGAGTGACTAGTGATGAAATAATCATGTTTGAACTTATGTTGTGTGTTGTAATTGACAGTTATCTCATGAGTATTATAAAAGTATAAGTTTCATTTCAGTTAGTGATATTTTTACCTGAATTTGACAGTGAAAGTATTCTTTTCCACTCTTTGTAATTCAATAATTTGAACCCCATATTCTGGTTTAGATTGTAAGAGTGATATGTCAAACCTAATTTTGTTTTTTTTTTTAATTTATATACCTACACCGGCGTTTGTAAAAATGCCACCGGCATTTGTAAAAACTCCGGTGTAGAATGATTATAGGGGAGAAGATGGCAGTCTTTATTAGGCCATACACCGGCGTTTTTGCGACCGCCAGTGTATCTTACAGAAATACCGGTGTTCGTAAAAAACGCCGGTATAGACCCACCCTTTTTTGCGACGCCTTCTTCGGCGGCATTAGCACCGGAGATTTTAAAAATGCCGGTGAACGGCGATTTTAAAAATGCCGGTAAATTATTCACCGGCGTTTTAAAACGCCAGTGAATCTCTAATAAAACGCCACCAAACCCATTGTGTGTTGTAGTGTCCAAATACAAATAAATATCCAAGTAATCAAGTACATTTATTCAAATCAAGTAACAAATAATAATAATAGCAAAGCAGGAAATCCAGCGCTAATATCTCATATCGCCAACTCCATCTGGCAACTGGCCATCCTGATATGCAATTAATAAATTGTAGGAAAAAAGAAAAGAAACAAGATACCCGTCAGTGCGAGTTACGGGTCGCTTGTAGTGCAGGATACAAGTACATGGGATAACCAACTCTAATATAACAGGCATAGCATGGTATAAGCATGATAATAGGATAAAATATCTAACATGAATCAGGAATAAGATCAGGTAACATGGTATACTAACAAGTACAGGTAACATATGTCAAGTATCAAGTGTCATGCAAGTAGGTAAACAGGTAAACAGGTATCAAGTGTCATGTAACAGGTAAACAGGAACAGGTAATCATGTAACAGGTAATCAGGAACAAGTACAGGTAATCAGATTATGTCATGTCAAGTCTTGTGTTATTACTATCTAGGTAGCACTTCATGCATCCCAGTTTTTACTGCATGGTTGCAACAACAAGCAAGTTACGTTTACATTTCGTAGTGGAGTCCATAGGGCAGTGTACTAAGTGATCATGAAAACAGGTTCACGAATAGGTAGAACCTAGTGGCTCTCTTCCGAGTACACCTTCCTATAGGGAAGCATGCAGCCAGGTACAAGAACAGGCAGAACCTAGTTGTTCTCTTCCGATTACACCTTCCTATAGGGAAGCATGCAATCAGGTACAGGTAACATGATCGTGAATCATGTAGTCATGAACACGTACATGCATGACACACGTCCTCTTCTACGTACACATTTCTATATTTTCCACTATAATATCTTTTCCCTTAACCCTGGCTTGGTTATTTTTTATTATAATCAGGCATGCATGTACGTGTCGCAAAAACAAAGCAAGGATAACATGGTATAAATACGTATCAGGTTCTGGTTGCAAGATAAACTAGTACATGTATAAGATAACACATAAAAGGGTAAAACAACGAGATTTCTAGTTCAGGACAGCAAGACAGTGCTGCACTAAAATAGGGATTCTCGCCACGAAATGAAGGAGGCGTGGTACATTGCCATTGCGGCAACTACATGGGTATTATGGCTAGACAGAAACAACTTTTATTTTCGTGCTTCATGTAGTAGTATCTCTGGTAACCTTACTCATATCATGCATCTTATCTCTTTTTGGACTACAACTGCCGCCACAGGAGCGAGACGGAGGATTACCAGAGTCTTCCAGGTGGAGGATTTTGATGATGAGGAGGTAGACTTTCGGTCGACACTGGACTGAGGGACGGCGCCACCCATATTCATCAGACTCCCAATAGCTACAGTCGCTGCGAGTTCGTTTCTGGCCTACTGTACTTCTGATTGGTTTTGATGTATGGAGGATTAGACCCACCCCCCAGGGTTTTGTTGGGTTTTATGTTTTATTTCCTGCATTGTATTTTGTTTCCTGCTCTGTTCTTTTGTTTCTCTTCCGGTCCACCGGGGTTGTTTTATTAACTTCTTATTAATGAATCAGGGTGGCATTATTCCACCTTTTACCTAAAAAAAACATGCAAATCTGGATCTGTTAGAAAATATGGAAAGTAGACTTCCGGCCGAATCCAGCAAGCATATATAAGTCATATAGTGTTTCACAAAAACATAACTCAAAACTGCATCTAAACCAGAAAATGCGTTCAGCTAGAAATCCGCAAATTGTATTCAAGTATAGGAAAACAGCATGCAAACATCTTAATTAATTTCAGAAAAAATCTGGGGTATTCCTCTATATGTCTAGCATCAAAATATAAAGTTTCATAATTTTCCAGCAAGATTAGTTTAGTCAATGAAAATCAGAAAACATCAAGAAACGATAGTTTTGCAAATCTGAAATTCCCGACACTGCTGTACGAAAACAGTAATATCTCGCAAACCGTGACACAAAATCCAGATCCGTCAAAGGGAGATTAAAAAAGACATAACTGGCTAACTTTCATTTCACAAATATTTTTCAAACAGCAAAAGGAACTAGGGTGAAAATTCATATCTTTACAGAACAGCAAGAAAATTCAGCATGTATAACTTTTATTGGAACGCATGGAATGGGTTGTAAATCTTATCAAATAAATACACCAAAATTATGAGTAATCCCCAACTAAGTATAGAAGTACTGTGCAAAATTTCAGATCAAAATAATAAGTTTAACTCTAGAATCAAAATAGTTTATTCATCAAAATAGTCACGAATCGAAATCTGGAAATTATCTTACACCTCTGTAGTAAAACAGTCATATCTCACACATATGAAAACGAAATCAAGCTCTGTCAAAAAATTTCGAAAGAAGATAGATTTCTCTAAAACTCATGTTCACAACTGAAATTAAGATACTGACCTTAATATGGTCTAAATTACTGATCAAAACAGGGTATCAACAAAATACAGAAAATACTTCTCGCATAAAATCAACATAGATGATACGAAACATTCCCGCAACATAACCAAACATGAAATAGAGTATACTAAGTTTCCAACCAACATGAAATAGGGTATCAAGCATGTCTACAACAAGTATAGCACAAGTATCACAACGAGCACACGAGTTCACACAAAAATATGCATATTGTCACATCAAGAAGCAGTCAATTCTAGTTTAATTCATGTCATGTGTCGTGAGGCAACTATGGTCAAGATAACACTATAGAAACAATATTCATCAAGAGATATCACACATGAGTTGTCTCTAGAACCCAACTACACTACACGCAGTATTTATGACTTGTATACAACAAAAACAAATACAAGTTACTTGCCTTTGACGAAAACGACGACGAGCAAAGCGAGAATAACGGGAACGGATTCCCAGGCAATGAACAGCGGACGACTCACGAATAAAAATCGAGATTCTCCCACAAGATAACACGTGCACAAGAGAGGTACGTGCACACCAACACAAGTAGCAATCACAACGAGGGAATGACGGCACGACGAAGACGGTAGCAACTACAACGACCATGAATGCCGCTGTCGCTGGTGTTGTTGCTGTCGGAGAAGGACAGCACCCGGCGTTGGGAGGCTATGGGGAGACTGGCGCCAACTGCTGCCGGGGCTGCGCATTGGAGGGACGACAACCAGGGCGAGGGAGATTGCAGGTGACGAGGGCAGGGAGAAGAGGATCAGGAAAGATGGGGAAGGTGATCGGGGTTCGGTAGGGTGACAGAGAGGGTGCGAGGTCGGGGAAGACGGTAGGTGCAGGGCTTTGGGAGCTAGCAGGGGGTAGGGCTGCTGGAGTATTAGGGTTGGAGAAGGTAGAGTTTTGAAGGATGGAGGCTGCCGACGGTTGCATGGGTTAATATATAGGATGGGATGCTGTTAGGGTTTGGAAGTGAAGCACAGGAGGGGGTGCAACCAGGTGTGGGTAGTTCTAGGTGGGTTCTGGGTTGGGCTTTTAGGCTAAACAGGTCTGGGTAGGGATAGGGTAATGGGTATAGGAGTAGTTATAGGATTAAGGAGTATTAGAGTTAGGTTTTGGTTATTAGGAATATGGTATTTGAGTTTGGGAAAAAAATAATAAGGAATTAGGGTAAATGGGGTATCAAGAGATATAGGATTCAACAAGAGACAGAACAAATGAATAAACAAGTAGAACAAGAACAATCAAAACAATGGGGATCAAAATGAAAGTTGATTAGACAGAGATGAACAAAAAACGGACGATAAAAAAAATCAAGAACACCAACAAAAGAAGATAGAATAACAAATGAATATATTGAAAAATAACTCCAATATACGGTCCAAGAGATACAAGAAGAGTACAAATACCCAAAAAGGAAAAATACAATCCAAAAATACATAAAACAAAAAACAGGGGTTACATTTGGAGCCAACGAGTTATTGACGAGGTTCGTGTGGAGAGCAGAGCTTTGAACTCATTGTTCGAAGCCAACAAGCTGTAGATGGAGCTCGTTCGGGGAGCAAAGCGTTGAACCCGTAGCTTGGAGCCAACGAGTCGTAGACAGAGCTCATGTGAAGAGCAGAGCATCGAACTCGTTGTTTGGATCCAACGAGCTATTTGGTGGAGCTTGAGTGAAGACCAGACATTGAACTCGTTGTTCGGAGTCAACGAGTTGTTGATAGAGCTTAAACGGTGTGCGGAGCGCTGAACTCGCTGTTTGGTGCCAACGAGTTGAAGATGGAGCTCATGCGAATACCAGAGTGTTGGACTCGTTGTTCGGAGCCAACGAGCTATTGACGGAGCTCATGCAGGAAGCAGTGCGTTTAATTCATTGTTTGGAGCGAACGAGTTGTAGACAGAGCTAATGCGGAGAGCAGAGCATTGAACTCTTTATTTATTCCCAACAAGTTGTTGACGGTGCTTGGGCAAAGACTAAGGCGTTGAACTCGTTATTTGGGGCCAACGAGCTATTGATGGAGCTCATGCGGAGAATAGAGCGTTGAACTCGTTGCTCGATGTTGACGAGTAGTGGGCCGGAGGAACTCAAGTGGCGTGCGCAACGCCGAACTTATTTTTAGAGCGAATGAGTTGTGGGTATTCTGAATCTTCTTATATTGGAGTGAAGTCCCTTGTGTTTTTTCAGCGTTGTGGTGATTTCATGATTCTCTTTGTTGACAAGTAGTTGCGTACATCGAATGAGGTCCTTGGGACATAGAGCTTGCTATCCTTCATGATATGTTGTGCTTTGAAAGAGTTGGGACTCTCCCGTTCGCACAGAGCTTTAAAGGAGACAGAGTTGGAGCTTGCTCAAGTGAAGGTGGTCGGATAAACATGGAGCTTTCCTACCTGAAGAAGACTTGTCTTGAATTTCATCATCAAGAGTTGTGGCATTCCTATAGAGCTGTTAGCCGGTATGAGTCCTGTAATGCCCCGAATTCCCTATATTGAGAATCAAGACACGAGCCAAGACCTTTACATTCAATTAGTCACAATACACAGAAATCAGGAAAATTTAAAACTTTTTTGCTTAACACAAATCTTACAAGCCAAGTGTTTACATTGTTTCAATAGGTTACATCAAAGTATACATGAACGAAACAAATAAACATTGGGCTCTTCACTTGGAAACCATGCCTTGGCTAGAGTCCTCCCGGTTTGGTGATCATGTATCCACAACCTATTTGAGTGGGGACGCCAGTACATATACCGATGCTTAAAGGCTGATGACTAGCAGTGAATCTAAAAAAACAAACATATAATAAGCATGGTAAAATATGTCAGTCTAGTTTAAGTGTTCGTGGATGCTATGACTTAGAATCTAATGCAATGTCAACTAAGGCTATGACGCTCCTATTCTAATGCAAGCGAGAATTTGGAATCGAATGCATCCCATAACTACATACGTCCATATCAAGACGTTCTCCATATTTAGGGATTTAAACTCGCGTTATGAATTCTACTTTTGTACACAACCTGTTCCCAACAATTACAACGTGATTGAGGAGGTTGAAGACGTGGTCAAGTCCCACCAATGCAGTACGCTCATGGTGTCTACGTTCATTGATGGAACTGCGATGATTCCCAGGACTACGGATTGGTGTGCGTATCGATCATAAAAGATTAACAGATTAAATACGTGATCTAACCCTTCATAGCGGAATCTAGGGTTCACGAATTATACCTGCGATGAGAAGAAGACGATAGTTTCTAGCAACCTCGAGCTGTCAGCGACCCCAAGATCTTCTGCACATATTCCTTCCTCGGGTTGGACGTCGTGTGGGCGACGATCTCCCAACCTTTCTTCTCCTTGGCTGACCTCTCTTTCTCTCCTTACGTGAATCACGAATTTAGAGAAAAAATCTTATATCTCAGATGATCAATGACAGCCAGAGAATAGAGGATATATATAAGGCTACGGCAGGGACCATGAGGAGAAATTAGGGTTAGGTCTCCTAACGAATCTGGGTATCCCGTGTTCAGCCCGAACACACAACCTAGGCCCATTAACAATAGCTCGGTCCACTAAAGAGCTATTGTTGCACTACCTTCCTAATCCCAAATTATATTTATGGGCTCCTTTTATTATATGCTCGTTCAGCTCTCCATGTTAAGATATCGAATATCCGTCGATCAAATTAAGTTACTGACAACTATATTGATCAACATCTTTTATCCTTAAGTAGTACCACTCAACTTTATTTGTCATGTCGGATGTAATCCACCTGCAGGGTTTACATGACAAATCCTTATGAGCTCCTTAAGGGGACATCATCAACCCGACGTATCGGAACATGGATTCCTTTTACGTACAATCAACAGTCCATCATACATACAATGCTATTATCCAATTCATAGAGGTTGTTGATCCATAATAAATCTCACTCTTTTATGAGTCAAAGTAATGCACACTGCATATACATGTCTGTTATTATATCTGGATTAAGAGCATAAGCATCCATAATAACAGAGGTGTTTGTTCTCTTTTGTAGTCAGTACAAAGAGAACAAGCTCAAGTGGTCCTGTTCAATACACACAAAGTGTACTAGTGTAAACCTATAGTCAAGATAGACTAATACCAGATTACACTACAACCTTTCCAATGGATTGTCCAAGTCCGTCTAGGTTGTGAACTATTTATATATTCCATATGGAACTAATAATATGATCTTCTGTGTGTCACCTCACACCATATTATCAATCTTATAGAATATCAGACACTTGCATTAATATTATAATAAACACAATATGCAAACATATGCCCATATGATTCTCATTCAAAAAAAATAAGGAAATAAAGTTAATACAAAAGTGATGCTTTCAGTATATAACCCTAACATGCCACTACTACCCGGTGCACAAGACCTCACTCAAAAACCAGACGAACATAGGGTATCTGCAGCACAGGATAGCACAAAGCCTACCCTGTGACACCTATAACTCATAGACCGTGGTCCATGGCCCATTCGCTTCCCCGGTATAGAATGTGACGGAATTTTTGGGATCCATCCCCTAGTTCCGACAGGCCCTTCTTATCATGGTATTTCGAGAATTAACAGAGTGAGATACGTAACCCGTGCTCCCAACTCGTGAGAAGGCACCGTACGTATCCCTTTAACGGGAAGGTACAACCCCATAAACCTCCTAGTGTCGGCCTATAGGACGAGTTGGGTCATAAGGTATCACCCCTATTTCCAACTCTTCGTTTTTGGCAAAATGGTTAAGTAATGATCTTTATAAGTTACTACCCTAACGAGGTCACTAAACTTAAACAATCTCACAAGATTTCAACTTAGAGTTTCTTGAGTTTATCATGGTCCAACTCACGGCCTATCGATCCAAGACATTAGTGACAGGATCTCCCTCACTCATCACTACCCCTACTCGGATCTTTTCAATACTCTCGGCCCGCGATCAACCCACACCGGTTAAGATCCGTCAGCGCCCAATGTGAGATTTATACATAGTTTACAAGGCGGTAAGATGCGAGTCTTGATGGTCAATAACCCTTAGGATAACTACAAGACCCTAGACAAGCTTTTATCAAGCTAACCACATTAGTGACTTTCCCAACCATTAATTACCCATACAATGAAGATGAAGAATGTTCACATGATATTGTCCAACTTCAATTAGAACCTCATAAAACTAGAATTCATGGTTTCTTTTTCGTAAACTGGACTAGAACTACATGCAACTAGATTCATGGGTTCTTTCTCAAGTTTGAGCTAGAATCACCTAGAAACTAAATGCATGTGTTTTCTATCAACTGAGCTAGAACCATCATGGAGCTAGTTTCATGGGCTTCTTTATAAAAGTTGACTAGAACAAACATGGAACATGGGTTCATTTCAATAGTTTAATTAGATTAGCATGCGATCTACATTCATGGGTTCCTTTTTAGAAATTTAACTAAACCATTATAACATACAACTTAAGCATGGGTTCTTTTTTGAACCTAATAGCAACTCAAGCATGGTTCATGGGTTCTTTTCGAATCTTTACTACAATAACAACTCCAGCATGGTTCATGGGTTCTTTTCTTAGCAAATTAACTAGAACAACTTCATAACTCAAGCATGGTTCTTTGAATCTTAGAACAACTAAAAATCTCAAGCATGGGTTCTTTTTGAACTTATGCAACTCAAGCATGGGTTCTTTTCTTAGAAAATTAACTAGAACAATTTCACAACTCAAGCATGGGTTCCCTTTAAATAAGTAGCTAGAACAACTTCAAAACTCAAGCATGGGTTCCCTTTAGAAAAGTAACTAGAACAACTTCATAACTCATTCATGGTTCTTTGAATCTTAGAACAACTACACATCTCAAGCATGGGTTCTTCTCTTAAAAAATTAACTAGAATAACTACACGACCTCAAGCATGAATGGGTTCATTTTAAGTCTAGAATAACTACACAAACTCAAGAATGAATGAGTTCATTTTAAGTCTAGGATAACTACACAACCTCAAGCATGATTGGGTTCATTTTGAGTATAGTATAACTACACAACCGCAAGCATGAATGAGTTCATTTTAAGTCTAGAATAACTACACAACCTCAAGCATGATTGGGTTCATTTTGAGTCTAGTATAACTACACAACCTCAAGCATGAATGAGTTCATTTTCAGTCTAGAATAAGTACATAACCTCAAGCATGAACGAGTTCATTTTAAGTCTAGAATAACTACACAACCTCAAGCATGATTGGGTTCATTTTGAGTCTAGTATAACTACACAACCTCAAGCATGAATGGGTTCATTTTAAGTCTAGAATAACTACACAACCTCAGGCATGATTGGGTTCATTTTGAGTCTAGCATAACTACACAACCTCAAGTATGAATGGGTTCATTTAAGTCTAGAATAACTACACAACCTCAAGCATGAATGAGTTCATTTTAAGTCTAGAATAACTACACAACCTCAAGCATGATTGGCTACACAACCTCAAGCATGAATGGGTTCATTTTAAGTCTAGAATAACTACACAACCTCAAGCATCAATGGGTTTACAAGCATGAATGGGTTCATGAGTTCTCTTAAGATCTTAGTAATGCTACACATACACAAGCATGGTAATGGAACTAACTATCACAACTTACCTACATATTACAAGGACTACTTCTTTTAGGAATTACAAGTCCTTATTACAAAAATCTAATTTTATCAAATCTACAAATCCTACATATTACAAAGCCTACTTTTCTTCCACCTACAAGTTCCTACATATATAAATAAGACTTACTTTTTATGAATTTAGGGTTAGTAAAGACTTGATTTTTAATGAAGTATGAAACAACATAAAAAGACTATCTTTTATTAAGCATGTTAAGTTCTACAATCTCAAAAAGGGTATGTAAACATTCTCACTTTACTACTCTTTATATGCTCATGGTTTTAGTCCAAGTTGTCATAGTTCTTAGTTAACAAAAATAACACAATAATCATAACAAGCTACAGATCCCATATTTATGGGTCTTAGTGAGTTCCACCCATTAAACATTCCTTTTATGCAACCCCTTTAATTTTTTAACCATTCTCATGCACAATTTTAGTCCAAGTAGTAAAAATTAACCATAATAACAACAATAATTATAGCAAGGCTAAAGATCCAATTTTTATGTGTTTTTATTAAGTTCCACCATTCAACTCTTCATGGGATCATTTTTTGATCCATACAACCATTTATGTGCTCATGATTTAATCCAAGTTGTTTAACAAAATAACATATACATACAACAAATAAAGAGAACAAAAACAACATAGAAACAAGTAGAGAAACCCCCACCTTGTTGTTTCTCACTAGGAAGAACTAGCCAAGCCCTTCTCCTTCCTCCTAGCTTTTAAGAAAGCTCCAAAAACCTACAAGAGAACTCTCTAGTTTAGGGTCTCTTCTCTCTTTCTTAGCAAATATCCCCTTGGGATATTATATGGCCGGCCAACCCTAAGGGTGAAGGGGGTGAGGGGGAGGGGTGGGGTGGAGGAGAGATTTCTAGTAGAAGACACCTATTAATCTCTTATGTATATTTAATTAATCCCAAACCCTAGATTTAATCCTTCAAACAAATCCTAGCCATTCAATTTGATTAATCATGACAAAAATGAGATATTGGACATGAGATATTTTTGTCCAAAACACATACTACACGATTTGTACAAACGCATGAAATCGATACAATACGCATACGTATATATTAATATATGTACAGATAATTTTTGTTTGTTAAACCATACAATCCATATAAAAATAAATTAATTTTGAAAATAATAATAAAAATAAATTTTATTATCGGCTCGGAAGATTCCAGTACCAAAAAGGTATAACACACATACATATGGACTGGTATAAATACAGATGATGATTATTAATTAAACTAAGTAATATCCACCAAAAATATTTCGATTCCGAAAAATAAAATATAATATTAAAATAATTAAACTAAATAATAATAATAAATAAATAAATATTTATTAATAACCGATCGGGATATTACAATTCTCCCTCCATAGAATAATTCTGTCCTCAGAACTATTACTAAGTAAGGAGAACAGAAAATAAAAGGACAACACTCAAAATAAATCGGGAAAAGAAAGTGTCATCCGACTTTCTGGTTCCCAAGTGGCTTCCTCCACGAATTGATTTTTCCAAAGAGCCTTGACAATCGGAATAGTCTTGTTCCTTAGCACTTTATCCTGACGATCAATAATTCTCATTGGCCGCTCCTTATATGTAAGATCTACTCGTAGGTCTTCAGGAATGTCTGGCAATTGATGACTCGATCTGGCACATACTTCCTCCGCATTGAAACGTGAAATACATTGTGCACTTGAGACAATTCGGCTGGTAGCTCTAGTCTGTACGCCGTCTTCCAGATTCTTTTCAAAATCTGGTACGGTCCAATATATCTCGGTGCTAACTTGCCACCCTTCCTGAACCTGATCACTCCCTTTGTAGGTAAGACTTTCAGAAATAACGAATCATCTTCTTCGAATTCTAAATCTCATCGACGGTTGTCGGCGTAGCTCTTCTGCCTGCTTTGTGCTACTTGCATCCTCTTCCTGATTAGCTCGATCTTCTCGGATGTTTGCTGCACTATTTCAGGTCCAAACATCTGCCTTTCTCCTACTTCGAACCAGCATACGGGCGTCCTACATTTCTTTCCATACAATGCTTCATATGGAGCTATTTCAATACTTGCTTGGTAGCTGTTATTATATGCAAACTCTACCAATGCCAAGTGTCGTTCCCAGCTCCCTCCGAAGTCCATTATGCACGCTCTCAGCATATCCTCGAGAATCCTGTTAACTCTCTATGTCTACCCATCAGTCTGCGGATGGAAAGCTGTGCTAAACCCTGATCTCGTTCCCAATGCTTCTTGCAGACTTTGCTAAAATCGAGACGTAAACCTTGCATCTCGATCAGAAATGATTGATACTGGCACTCCATGTAGCTTTACGATGCCTTCGATGTAGACTTCCGCTAACTTCTCCACTAACCAAGTCATCTTTACTGGAAGAAAGTTCCCAAACTTCGTTAAATGGTTCACCATAACCCAAATTGAGTCATTTCCTTTCGAACTTCTGGGCATTCCGATGATGAAATCCATGCTGATATTCTCCCATTTCCACTCTGGAATGGGCAATGGTTGTAGTAGACCTCCTGGTTTCTGATTTTCCGCCTTAACTTTCTGACATGTGAGGCATTTGGCCACAAATTCTGCCATATCCCGCTTCATTCCAGCCCACCAGAAATGTTGTTTTACGTATTTATACATCTTTGTGCTTCCTGGGTGAACTGATAGTAAGGTGGAGTGTGCCTCCTTCATGATATCCTCTCTTAAGTCATCAACTGTAGGCACACACAACCTATTTTCAAACCAAAGCGACCCTTCCTTCACACTGAACTCTGAGGCTTTTCCTTCATTTACTAGCTACTTTAATGCTTCAATCTCCGCATCCCCTATCTGAGCCTTCTTGACTCGATCATTCAGACTCGGTTGTAATTCCAGACGCGCCAAAACTGTGCTTAAATCTTGAACAATTATTTCAATACCGGCTTTTCTGATCTCGTCGTCAAGCTGTCTTCTTGTTACAATGAGCGTGGCTACACTCCTTTTTCTGCTGAGTGCATCCGCCATGACATTGGCTTTTCCCGGATGATATAAGATCTCTGGTCTGATGTCTTCCAAAACCTCCAACCATTGCTTCTGTCTGAGATTCAAATCCTTTTACTAGTAGATATACTTCAGGCTTTTATGGTCGGTGAACATCTCTACCTTAGTCCCTTAGAAATAGTGCTGCCATAACTTCAGAGCAAAAATTATTTCTGTTAATTCCAAGTCGTGCGTCGGGTAATTCTTGTCATGTGGTCGAAGTTGGCTCGATCCGTACGCTATGACCTTCCCATGTTGCATCAGAACACATCCGAATCTCAAAAATGAAGCATCACTGTAGATCACATACCCCTTATCTTGTTGAGGCAGAACCAAAATCGGTGCATAAATCAATTTGTTCTTCAGCTCTCGAAAGCTCCCTTCACATCTCTCAGTCCAACTAAAGCTCACGTTCTTCTTAGTCAGTGCCGTAATTGATACAACAATTCTGGCATAGTTCTGGATGAACTTCCTGTAGTACCCTGTCATGCCCAAGAAACTTCTGACCTCCTTCACAGTTCTCGGCTGAGGCCAACTCTTTACTGCGTCAATCTTCTCCGGGTCTGTAGCCACTCCCTCCTTACAAAGGACATGGCCCAAGAATGCCACTTCTGATTTCCAACATTCATACTTTGACATCTTGGCATAAAGCTGATGCTCCCGTAGTTTGACCAATACTGCAGTCAGATGCTCAACATGCTCATATTCTGTTTTTGAATATACCAAGATGTCTTCTAAGAAGACAACCACAAATGAATCGATGAATGGCCCTAAGATACATTTCATCATGTCCATAAAGATCGTTGGAGCATTGGTCACTCCGAACGACATTACTAAAACTCATAATTACCGTGCCGAGTACGGAATGCTGTCTTGGGTATATCTTCTTCCTTAATCCGAACTTGATGGTAACCTGAACTGTAACTCCTGTTTTTCATTTTTCGTATTTTTGGTGTATTTTTCTTTTTCTTAGGTATTTTTACTCTCTTTGTATTCTTAGACCGTATATTGGAGTTGTTTTCAATATATATATTCATTTTTATTTCATTTTGAGCTCTTTGTGTCTGATTGTCTATCTTTTGCTTCGTTCTTTATCGATTGTTGTTTTTCTCTTTATTGGATTCTTGTTCTATTCTTTTGCTCGTGTGTGGGTGCTCGTGGTTTCTTTTTGCTAAGCCTATTGTTAATCCTATTGCAAATTTAAACCCTAGACCCAAATAATTATCCCCAAACCCATTTAATTACCAAATCCTATTCTAATCCTAATAACCTAATCTCCTACTACTACTACAATAAACCCATAACCCAATTACCCATCAACCCTATATCTCCTAAAACCCTAAAACCCAAACCCTATATAAACTCTACCTCTTCTCTCTCCCTACCGAAACCTAGCCCCTAACCTCTCCACTGTGCAAACCCCTCTCCAAAACCGTACCCTGCCTTCAACCCCCGACTGAACCCATTACCCCACTGAACCATACACCGATCGCCATAACCCATCCACTGCGCCATTACTCCCGATCACCTCATCACCCCGACCCATCGCACCCTTGCACCAAGTACCTCCCACCCCGTCCATCTCTCCCCGTCTCTCCCTGCTCTGTTTCGGCGCACCACCGAAGACAACAGTCGCGACAACCAACGACGCCAGTAAAACCGACGTCGCTAGCTGCCGCGACCCCCTGGTCTTCCTCGCTCGACTGCAGCAGCAGCAGCCCTGTCGTACCCCGCCGTCGTCGCCGCTCTCTTCTCCTGGTTTCTCTCTCTTGTGGAGTTTGCACGTGCACGGCTATTGCACGTGTTTACTCGGGTGTTATCTTGGTTCTTGGATCTTGGTTCATGGGATCCGTTCATTCGTTCACTGTGTTCGTTGTCCGGAAATTCGTTCTCGTTATTCTTGCTTTTGCTCGTCTTCGTTTTCGTCTTCGGTTAAGGCAAGTAACTTGTATTCATTTTTGTTGTATAATACAAGTCATAAATACCGCCAGTAGTGTAGTTGGGTTCTAGATACAACTCGTGTGTGTTATCTTTGATGGGTATTATTTCTATTGTGAAATCTTGACCATAGTTGACTCACGACACAAATTTAACATGATACAACTTAGGATTGACCGTTAGTTGATGTGATTATATATGTGAGACGATTATGTGAAACTGTGTGTTTGTTGGGATTCATGTGATATATTCGTTGTAGACATGTCATTGCCCTATTTCATGTTGTTTGTACACTTAGTAGACTCTATTTCATGTTTAGTTATGTTTCGAGCAAGTTTTGGATGATCTATGTTGATTTTGTTTCTAAAAGAAAATCTGTATTTTGTCGATGATCTGTTTTGATTGGTAATTTAGACCATATTAAGGTCAGTATCTTAAATCCATTTGTGAACATGATTTTTAGAGAAATCTGTCTTCTTTCAAAATTTTATAACAGAGCTCGATTTTGTTTTTGTATGTATGAGATATGGATGTTTTACTACACATGTGTAATATAATTTCCAGATTTCGTTTCTTGATGATTTTGATGAATAAACTATTTTGATACTAGTGCTAAACATATTATTTTGATCTAAAATTTTGGCCATTAATTTTAAACTTGATTATGGATTACCCAGAATTTTTGTGGATTTAATTGATAAGAATTATCAACCGTTTCATGCTTTCGAATAAAAACTATACTTGCTGAATTTTGCTCGCTGTTCTGAAAAGATTTGCATTTTCACCCTAGTTCCTTTTACTGTATGAAAATTCTTTGTGAAATATGAAAGTTATCTTGTTTTTTCTATTTTCATATCCCTTTGACGTATCTAGATTTCGTTTCACGGTTTGCGAGATATTGATGTTTTCGTACACAGTGTTGGGAATTCCAGATTTGCCAAACTATCGTTTCTTGATGTTTTCTGTTTTTCGTTGACTAAACTAATCTTACTGGAATATTATGAACTTTATATTCTGATGCTAGACATATAGGGGAATACCCCATATTTTTTCTGGATTTAATTGAGATGGTTTAATACTGTTTTCCTAACTTTGAATATGATTTACTGATTTCTGTCTGAACGTATTTTCTGGTTTCAAATCAGTTTTGAGCTATGTTTTTTTTTTTGAAACACTATGGTGTGAATATTTGCAAGTGTACAAAATCGCAATAAGTAATATAGTTAAGTGAATAGAGTGTCGAACCCACAGAGACTAGTTATTTTATTGAGTACCGATATCACTAGATTAACTACTATTTGGAAGATTGAAATTTAATAAATAAAGAAAACAACTAACTAAATTAAATTAATCTAAAAGTCTAACTAACTAAATTAATGGAGAGGGAGCGGAGTCTGAAAATTGTAATTTGTTAATGGCAAAATAAATTCTAGGGCTTTTGACTTCACCTAGTTCTTCCCACACAATTCATAATTCCAGAAGAATAAAAATATTATTTTTCCAAGCTGTAGACCCAAATCCCCAAATTATTCGATGCTTTCTCTCGAACAACAACAAAAATATCTCCAACTAACAGTTTGTCACATCTCTATGCAAATTTAATTAATCGAAGACTCATTAAGTTCTGTGAATTTCTTAACGGTCACATCAATCGCGGTAAATTATCTCTAATTTCGCTCAATCAATGGTGTTCAACTTTTATTGTTCTAAATCACAAATTACCTCTCGGTCTCTCCATGATCCAATAATCACACAAAAATTTGCCAAATAATTGTAAGCATTAAGCACAAAAATTAAACACACAACCATGGAGAAATAGAAATAATATAGAATTAAAAACTGTGTTATCAAAACTAGGCTGCATCTAAACCCTAGAAAAATAATAAATTTAGTTCATGATAAAATTGCAATTAACAAAATTGTTCAAGGATTGCATTATAAAATTAGAGAGAAAAAATAGATACAAAAATAGATTGTTTTGTAATAAAAATTGCAAACCGAACGGTCTTGAAAATTGTGCACAAACAATAAGCGTAGTCTTCTCTCTCTTTCTGTCTTGGAGTCGTATCGGAGAACGCGCCAGAGCCACATCAGCGTGCTGTCGCTGTCAGGTGGGACACGCCTGACTCAACCCGCCGCGTCAGCAGTTTCCTGGGTATCAGTGTGCCGAGTCAGCAACCGCCAGCAGTCTTCCACGTCACGCCTACTGAGTTCGTTCTCTCTCCTGCTCCTTTTTTCGTCTTGAATTCCGTGCGCCAAAGGGGAAGGCGTCAACGTCTTCTTCTGGTATTTATTTTTTTTTATTATTATTTTTTTTTTCTTTCAAAACTCTCTGGTGTCCACGCCCACCTACTCCACTCTCCTAATCCTCTTTTCTTCACGTTCTCTCCTGCCCCCTTCGTTTTTAACAACCTGCAAATATATAGGAAGTAGGTAGGTTTAGTTTTTAAGTAATTAGGATTAGGATAATTAATTATCTTAAATAGTTATTTAGAATCTTAGATTATTATTAATCCTAAATTACTAATTTAAACAAAATCGGTATATAATTTTATTATTATTATTATTATTTTTCTTATTTTTTATTTTTATAAAATACAAAATTTTATTCTAATCCTTAATTGATAATAATATTTCTATTAACTTTTTCAAGGACTAAATTGTAAAAATTAAAATTCAACAAAACAGTAAAAAAATAATAAATCAATAGTCTTGCTTTGTTTGTTAATTTTTATAAAAAATAATCACTTTTTTGCATCAAAAACCTTATTTCTTCAAAAATAATTAATAAATTTAAATCTTATAGAAATAAGGCGAATTATAAACAATATAAATGAAAACAAGCAATTTTAATGGGTAAATGAGTACAAATATTTGTATAGAAATTAAACACATCACACTATATGGCTTATATGTATTCTCTGGATTCGGTAGGAAGTCTACTTTCCAGATTCTCCGACGGATTCAGATTTGGATAGTAGTAGTAACGGGAATCACTATTTTAGTACTGTACTGTCATGTTGTCCTGAATATGAACTTATATTGTTTCGCTCTTTTATGTGATTGTCTACCATCTATGCATGTTTAACTGTTACCCTGAACTTGATACTGATTATACCATGTTAGTTTGACATTGTTTCATGCTCATACATGCCTGATTGATAATTAAAGTAAAATGACCAAACTGGGGTTTTAAGGAAAAGATCTAGTAGTGGGAAATATAGAAACGTGTACTTGGAAGGGAACCAGTGTTCCATACTGTTACTACTACTCAGGGGCAGAGGCACAGTCAGCCTAGGGTGATCGGTCGCTCCCCCTGAGCTCAGCTAGTCCAGTTGTGTAGGCCCAAGGAATTTTTAAAAAGATAAGCTCATGCTCCCTCTGAGCTGTAACACTCCCGCTCCTCTTTCGGCCCAAGCCTAACTCACCTGCTCCTCTTCGCTCCTCTTCTTCCGCCGCTCCTCTTCTTCGAAACCCTCTGTTCTAATCTCAAACACCAAAAAGAGAGAGTAAGCGATGAAGACGGCCCTCTCTATATCTTCCCTAATCTCTGCTTCTCCATCTTTCCCTTTCACTGTAAGTATTATCCTCTCTCTCCCTAACAAAAACCCATTTTTTTTATATTAAGTTTTTTTTTTTTAATATGAAATGGGTTCAAAATCCAGTTCGTGAATTGCGAAAAGGTGGGATCTTTAGTTTCAGAGCAAGGCCTAAGATGGTATCCTTTGATAAAGATTGCATAAGGGGTCTTCAGTCTAGGATTGATAAGCTTGCTGATGCTGTCACTTTCGGACCTAAAGGTGATTACTTGCTTTTTGCCCCTTTCTTTATGTTAGTAGCAGTTTCAGAATGGAAGTGAGAGATAGAAAAGGGGTTTCTTTTTATTAATATACAAGCTACTCCGATAAATTTGATGCTTTCTTGACTGACTAACCATATGTGATCAATGAAGCATATATAAGGTTGTCGCTGAAATTGTTTTGCCGACTCTTACGGACAACAACAAACTGTTAGGTTTTCAATGACTGTGAGAGATTTTCTAATCTATCAACAAATTAAATGAAATAGTCACTTCTAAATGAAAATGTAGTCCTCTCAGTAGAAAAGAATATTTAAGAGGTAACATTACTATTTAATAGTTCTGCTAATAAAAGTTGTAATGTAGTGAAGTATTGACTTGGGTTGTTTAATTTTCAGCCATGGCCTCGATTTCTGCTGGAAACAATGATTTCGTCAGGAATCTGATTGCTGAAGTTATAAAGTAGATTGGGCCTGACGAAGTTATATCCATTGAATCATCTTTCTCTGCCACTGTATCAAGGTGCACAACCAAATGCCATTAACTGTTAATTGGTTTAATGTTGATGTGAATTCCATCATTGTTCTCTGGTCATTTCAAAAAAGAAACAAAGATGATATAATTTTACATTACATTAGTGTGTAGCTCTTTGTCCTCTTATAGACATGATGAAGTATACAACTATATTGAAGGGAATGTCAACTGTTATTGAGAAAAACCATTGTATTTCATAGAGATGAGCTTACCATCAAAAGATAAGCTGATTGTTATTAGTATAGAGTCATTTTACGAGTACTGTGTTTGGAATCTAAACATCATTCACACTAGTGCTTTGAAAATATAGTTGAAAATAGAATTCTATAATATAACAATGCTTATTTAATTGCTTTTGTAATATGATTGTGGTGTGGATATTTAAAGACTTCAATAATTTTTTAGTACTTCTTTACTTGTGATTTCGCTCTCGGTGGATGAAAATCCTGGCTCCGCCACTGCTGCTACTGTTATTGTTACTGCTACTGTTATTGTTACTACTATTGTTACTATTACTGTTACTGCTACTATTACTGCTACTGTTACTGATACCTGAGTACACTATCCTATATGGTCCACTATGAAATCTAAAGCGAAATTGTTTGATGTAGCAACTATGTGATAAAAATCGGGGCACATGAAGTGCTACCTAGATAGTAATAACACAAGACTGTAATAACATGACACTGATACTGTTATCTTATAAACTGTTACTGACATATACTGTTATACTGTTATATTGTTACACTGTCATCTGATGCTGTCATATGTTACTGTTATCTGATACTGTTACTGGACACTGTTAGTTGCCATATGACACTATTACTTGACACATATAACTGTACTGTTAGCATACCATGCTAGTTGATTTTGTTAATTGATTCATGTCAGACATTACTGTTTATGTGATATACCAATATTTGTTTCCGCTATTATTTTAGATTTGTTTATTCCATGTATTTGTATCTTGCACTACAAGCGGCCTGTAACTTGCATTGTCGGGTACTTATTTTTCATTTCCTTCTCCTGCAATTATTAATTGCAGAACAGGATGGTCAGCTGCCTGATGGTATTGGAGTGATGAGATATTAGTGTTGGATTCTTTTTGCTATTATTATTATTGTTGCTTACTGAATAATGTATTTAAGTACTTGAATATTATTTGTATTTGGGCAATGTGACCCAAGATATTAGTTGTTCGGATCTGTTTATTTGAGATTATTATATTGTTGGATTTCAATTAAATTCTGTTGGCATACTGTTTGATTTTGAGATATGTGTATATTGTGGTTGATTCTTTTGTCTTCCGACTCTGGTTATACTGAGATGTGTTGTAAAGATTTTGAACTTATGGATGATGGAAATCATTCGCTGGGTTGAGTCGCGTATCCGTATTCTGTATTCTTTTTGGGAAGCAGAGCATGACATGAACGTAGGTCAATCTTTGAGAACACTGCCGCTCCCTGGAGCTGATTAAATAAGTCATCGATCCTAGGAATTGGGTACTAGTTTCGAACCGTAACCTTGTTCAACTCCCGATAATCGATGCACATTCTCGCGGTCCTATCCTTTTTCTTCACAAGTAGTACGGTTGCTCCCAAGGGTGAAGCACTCGGCCTGATGAATCCCTTTTGTAGCAGTTCTTCAATTTTCTCCTTAACTTCTTTCTGCTCCACTGGTGCCATCCGATATGGTGTCTTAGACACTGGCGTGCTGCCTGGCTGGACAATAATGCTGAACTCAATATCTCTGTCTGGTGGAAGTCCAGGTAATTGTTCCAAAAATATGTGAGGAAATCTACATACAATTGGTATCACCTTGACTTCACCTGGCACACGTACTCCAGTCGCAGTTGCAAGAATACCCTCACTCTGCTTCTTCTTTCCTTGAAACACAAGTTGTGGTCCTCCGGATGGTATAATGGCTACCCTCTTCTTCTTGCAGTCGATGCTAGCCGTATGCCTGGACATCCAATCCATTCCAATGATCACGTCCGTTCCTGCAAATCCTAGCTCTAGCAAATCTATACTCAGGGTCTCTCTATCAAATTGGAGTTTGCATCCCTTATAGCATAAATTTGTAGGGAGAGTCACTCCAGATGGGGTAGCAACCAACAAAACTGGTTCCGGAGTTGCCTCCTGGGTGCATTTCAACCATTTTGAAAATACTTCAGACACAAAAGAATGAGATGAGCCACTATCAAATAAAACAATTGTCTGGATTCCATTTATATTAATCCATCCTGTTTACAAAAAGTGTTTACATCAATTATCTTATGTCAAAATATTCAAATACTACAGTAACATAGCCTTAATTCTTCACCTACCGGTGATGACTCCCTTGTCTTCATCGGCATCCTCCTCAGTAAGTGCAAATACTCGCCCTTCAGCAGGCAGTGGTCCTAGTAGTGCCTATAACTGAGTGACCTACGCCTAAAGCTTCGCGCACTTGCGCTCTAGACGCACAAACTGCACACGGTGAGTGTGCTTCAGGATCACTATCCTACGGTCGGCCCTTGCCTTGTCCCTCCTTAACTCTGCCACTTCCCTCTCATTATTGAGGGTCACAAACTCACAAGAGTCCATCCTGTTCTCGAGATAGTCATGGCACCAACCCCATGTCGAGAGATCGCAAAAGACCTGCTAAAAGGCCTGCTCTACTGGGGTAAGCTGGGGAGGTGGCGGGGGTGGGTGTACTGGGATCTGGCCCTCTGCAGGGGCATCCCCTGCTGAGGCAGCTGCGGTGGCCCCATTGACCAATCCAGCCCCAACCGGTGACTCGTCCCCGTCCGTGAGGGGCTCTAGGTCCGAGTCCACCTCGACTATAATCCCGTGTTCCCATCCATTCCCTATGGGAAACGCTCCGTCCGCCATCCTACAAGGAGTGGACACGGGTATTAGCATAGATACAGAAATATCATAAAACATAAGTTTAAGGAAACAACTATATGAATTATAATTATCTACAACAAGCTAAAAACCTAACTCCTACAAGGCATCTAAGTCTATTTTCCTACTGTGTTGGACTATAAATTGAAGTCGCCTCTGATACCACTCTGTAACGCCCCGAATTCCTTATATGGAGAATCGAGATACAAGCCAGGACTTTTACATTCAATTAGTCACAATACACAGAAAACAGGAAAATTTAAAACTTTTTTTACTTCAACACAAATCTTACAAGCCAAGTGTTTACATTGTTTCAATAGATTACTTCAGAGTATACATGAACGAAATAAATAAACATTGGGCTCTTCACTTGGAAACCATGCCTTGGCTAGAGTCCTCCCGGTTTGGTGATCCTGTATCCACAACCAATTTGAGTGGGGATGTCAGTACATATACTGACGCTTAAAGGCTGATGACTAACAGCGAATCTCAAAAAAACAAACATATAATAAGCATGGTGAAATATGTCAGAGTAGTTTAAGTGTTCGTGGGTGCCATGACTTAGAATCTAATGCAATGTCAACTAAGGCTATGACGCTCCTATTCTAATGCAAGCGAGAATCTGGAATCGTATGCATCCTATAACTACATACGTCCATATAAAGCTGCTCTCCATATTTAGGGATTTGAACACATGTTATGAATTCTACTTTTGTACACAACTTGTTCCCGACTATTACAACGTGACTGAGGAGGTTGCAGACGTGGTCTAGTCCTACCAACACAGTATGCTCATGGTATCTATGTTTGCCACTACTACCAGGCACACCGGACATCACTCAAAAAACAGACGAACACAGGGTATCCACAGCACAGGATAGCACGAAGCCTACCATGTGGTACCCATAACTCATAGACCGTGGTCCATGGCCTGTTCGCTTCCCCGGTATAGAATGTGACGGAATTTTTGGGGTCCACTCCTAGTTCCGACAAGCCGTTCTTATCATGGTATTTCAGGAGATACACAACTCGTGCTCCCAACTCGTGAGAAGGCATCGTACGTATCCCTTTGACGGGAATGTACAACCCCATACACCTCCTAGTGGCGGCTTATAAGACAAGCTGGGTTATAAGGTATCACCCCTAATTCCAACGCTCCCCTTTTGGAAAAATGGTTAAGTAATGATCTTTATAAGTTACTACCCTAACGATGTCACTAAGCCTAAACAATCTCACGGGATTTTAACTTAGAGTTTCTTGAGTTTATTACGGTCTAACTCACTGCCTATCGATCCAAGACATTAGTGACGGCATCTCCCTCACTCATCACTACCCCTAACTCGGATTTTGTCAACAACACTCTCGGTCCGCGATCAACCCACACCGGTTAAGATCTGTCGGCGACCAAGGTGAGATTTATCCATAGTTTCCAAGGCGGTAAGATGCGAGTCTTGATGGTTAATGACCCGTAGGGTAACTACAAGACACTAGACGAGCTTTTATCAAGCTAACCACATTAGTGACTTTCCGAACCATTAATTACCCATACAATGAAGATGAAGAATGTTCACATGATATGGTCCAACTTCAGTTAGAATCTCATACAACTAGAATTCATGGGTTCTTTTTCCTAAATTGAACTAGAACTACATGCAACTAGATTCATGGGTTCTTTCTCAAGTTTGAGCTAGAATCACCTAGAAACTAAATGCATGTGTTTTCTATCAATGGAGCTAGAACCATCATGGAGCTAGTTTCATGGGCTTCTTTTTAAAAGTCAACTACAACAAACATGGAACATGGGTTCGTTTCAATAGTTTAATTAGATTAGCATACGAGCTACATTCATGGGTTCCTTTTTAGAAATTTAACTAAACCATTATAACATACAACTTAAGCATGCGTTCTTTTTGAATCTAATAACAACTCAAGCATGGTTCATGGGTTCTTTTCAAATCTTTACTACAATAACAACTCAAGCATTGTTCATGGGTTCTTTACTTAGAAAATTAACTAGAACAACTTTACAACTCAAGCATGGTTCATTGAATTTAAGAACAACTACACATCTTAAGCATGGGTTCTCTTTGAACTTTTGCAACTCAAGCATGAGTTCTTTTCTTAGAAACTTAACAAGAACAACTTCACAACTCAAGCATGGTTTCCCTTTACAAAAGTAGCTAGAACAACTTCACAACTCAAGCATGGATTCCCTTTAGAAAAGTAACTAGAACAACTTTACAACTCAAGCATGGTTCTTTGAATCTTAGAACAACTACACATCCCAAGCATGGGTTCTTTTTGAACTTATGCAACTCAAGCATGGGTTCTTTTCTTAGAAAATTAACTACAATAACTACACAACCTCAAGCATGAATGAGTTCATTTTAAGTCTAGGATAACTACACAGCCTCAAGCATGGTTGGCTTCATTTTGAGTCTAGTATAACTACACAACCTCAAGCATGAATGAGTTCATTTTAAGTCAATAACTACACAACCTCAAGCATGAATGGGTTCATTTTGAGTCTAGTATAACTACACAACCTCAAGCATGAATGGATTCATTTTAGGTCTAGAATAACTACACAACCTCAAGCATGAATGGGTTCACAAGCATGAATTGGTTCATGAGTTCTCTTAAGATCTTAGTAATGCTACACATACACAAGCATGGTAATGGAACTAACTATCACAACTTACCTACATATTACAAGGACTACTTCTTTTAGGTATTACAAGTCCTACTTATTACAAAAATCTAATTTTATCAAATCTACAAATCCTACATATTACAAAGCCTACTTTTCTTCCACCTACATGTTCCTACATAATGTTCCTACATAAATAAGACTTACTTTTTATGAACTTAGGGTTAGTAAAGACTTGATTTTTAATGAGGTAGGAAACAACATAAAAATACTATCTTTTTTTAAGCATGTTAAGTTCTACAACCCCAAAATGGGTATGTAAACATTCTCACTTTACTACTCTTTATATGCTCATGGTTTTAGTCCAAGTTGTCATAGTTCTTAGTTAACAAAAATAACACAATAATCATAACAAGCTAAAGCTCCCATCTTTATGGATCTTAGTGAGTTCCACCCTTTAAACTTTTCCTTCTATGAAACCCCATTAATTGTCCAACCATTCTCATGCACAATTTTAGTCCAAGTAGTAAAAATTAACCATAATAATAACGATAATTATAGCAAGGCTAAAGATCCAATCATTATGTGTTTTTATTAAGTTCCACCATTGAACTCTTCATGGGATCATTTTTTGATCCATACTACCATTTATGTGCTCATGATTTAGTCCAAGTTGTTTAACAACATAACATATACATACACCAAATAAAGAGAACAAAAACAACTTAGAAACAAGTAGAGAAACCCCCACCTTGTTGTTTCTCACTAGGAAGAGCTAGCCAAGCCCTTCTCCTTCCTCCTAGCTTTTAAGAAATCTCCAAAAACCTACAAGAGAACTATCTTGTTTAGGGTTTCTTCTCTCTTTATTTTCCTCCCAATTTTTCTATTTTGTAAATGAGGCGGGGGGGGGGGGGGGGGGGGGGTATTTATAGGATGAATGAGAGGGTTGTATGTGCAAAATGCACTTGTGGATTTAGCAAATATCCCCTTGGGATATTATATGACCGGCCAACCCTAAGGGTGAGGGGGGTGAGGTGGAGTGGTGAGGTGGAGGAGAGACTTCTAGTAGAAGACACCTATTAATCTCTTATGTATCTTTAATTAATCCCAAACCCTAGATTTAATCCCTCAAACAAATTCTAGCCATCCAATTAGATTAATCATGACAAAAATGAGATATTTTTGTCCAAAATACATACTACATGATTTGTGAAAACGCATGAAATCGATACAATACGTATACGTATATATTAATATATGTACCGATAATTTTTATTTGTAAAACCGCACAATCCGTATAAAAATCAATTAATTCTGAAAATAAAATTAAAAAAAATTATTATCGGCTCGGAAGATTCCAATACCAAAATAGTATATCGCACATACATATGGACTGGTATAAATACAGATGATGTATATTAATTAAACTAAGTAATATCCACAAAAAATATTTCAATTTCGAAAATTAAAATAAAATAATAATAATAAATAATAATAATAAATAAATAAATATTTATTAATAACCGATCAGGATATTATAAGGCCGGTGAAGAAGTTTGTTTCTCTTATGTAGAGCATCTCTCCAGTGTGTTGTTGGAAGAATAGCTTACATGACAGTTTTTCGTACAGTGTTCGCAGGACTCTTGGTAGTGCTTTGTAGACATGAAACGTAGACTCATTGTAGTTCTGTTGTTGTAATGAGACTTGTAGTTTGTGTAATCAGAAGTCTTCTACGTGCCGGTGTCTTGTCTTGTGATTCATCATCTTGGGAGTTAGCTAGTCGTATGAGCTGCTCTTGGGGAGAGTTAAACTCTGGACTAGCCGTTTGTAGATGTTTGTAGTGCTACTGGATCAGAACATATGAGTTTACGATGGTTCTGTGATTTGAAGAATTCCTTTCATATGCTTGATCCTTGCTGTCATTGTTGAGGTGCCATCGAATGGGTTCTTTGCAGCTAAATAATAGGGCCTCTAGTCTGTTGTGTATAGATAACGAACTGATGACGGTGTATGACGGAGTTTGGCATTGCTCCATCTTGAATTCAGCTAGTTGTAAGGACAACTCTAAAGGAGAGTTGTTTTTCAAACTTGCTATATGGGTCATTTAACAAATTGTGAGGGTCACATCGAGTGGAGAGTTGAACTCTAAGTGTTGCTTTTTACAAGTGTTGTTTGAGTAACTATGATCCACGATTTTGGACCTCTTAATCTGTCGTTGGAGAAATTTAACTAGTTACAGGAATAGATCAAATAAAGAGTTGAACTCTGAATGTGTGTAACTACAGGTTGCAAGAGTAACTCTGAGCCTTGGGTATGGATTCTGAACTTGTTAGTTTGAGTATTAACAGGTTGCAGAAGCAGATCGAATGGCAAAGCACACTCTGAACTTGCTTCTTTGCAAATAGCGAGAGTCTCTATCGAGCCATGGGTTTGGAATCCGAACCAGTTATGGAGGCACTAACGGATTGTAAGAGCAGATCGAATGGCGAAGTGTACTGTGAACTTTCTTTATTCGAGCAATGGGTATGGACTCCGAATCCGTCTTACGGGAAGACGTGTAACGAGTGTTTGGTGCCACTTATGTGTATAAGTTTGGTACTCAACTCATTGTATAAGTCTCCAAGGAACTTTAACTAGTTTCAGGAACAGATCGGTGAGTTGTGCTCAAAATGTGCAGGATTGCATGTTGTGAGAGTAACCCCGAGCTGTGGATCAGGATTCCGAACTTGTGTTGTAGAAAGCTTATAACGATTGTTTAGCACCGTTCTAAGTGTAAGTTGGGCATTTAGCTCGTTGTTTGCTTTAATGAATTAACAGGTTGTAGGAGCAGATGGAATGGTGTATCGCACTCTGAACTTGCTTCATTGCAAAATACTGAAGTAACTTCGAACCATGGGTATAGACTCCGAACCCATCTTGTAGGAAGCTTTTAACGAGTTTTTAGTGTCATTTTTTTGTACAAGTTTGCCACTCAACTCATTGTATGCATCCGTAGAGTTGTACAAGAATTTTGCAAAAACTCATACTATATTTTATTGGAAAATAAAACTTAGCGGCTGCTCTAGTAGCTGGCCGTTATTACAAATTGAAGAAATTTGCTGGAAAATAAAACTAAGCGGCTGCTCTAGGGGCTGATCGTTATTACAAATTGTGAAAATTTGCTACTACTATTAAGAGAGGTTGTTTGATACACCCTTCGTTCACCTTCAAGGTGCTCCACCTTCCAAGTTCCAAGTTCTGCTGATATCTTCCTGCCCCCCCCCCCCCCCCGGGGGGTCTTCAAGTTGATGATCCGGTGGGCGAACAACTTGGTAGACCTTGCCTGGACTTACCTGTTTTGGGGGGAGCCCCCATAGAGAAAGAAAAATCTTCTGATGTACCAATGTATTTAGGCAAGATTATTCGTTTCCGTTGAATGAGCAGAATGGCTTTGGGTGAGGGATTCAGGTTTATTACTGTGGTATGGTGTGAACTAGTTTGGACCTGGTGAGAGATGATTTGGCAGGTTTGGAAGTTCTTGGTAGAGTTGTTTATGGCAGTTGCTTTAAGCTCGTTTACATACTTGAAATTATTGTGACTTCTTTATGGCGGTAGCTCTTTGGCGTCGAGGGGGAGAACCGAGACACCCATTGTAGTGGTGTAGTATGCTCGTGCTGCCTGTTGGCTTCCTACAGCTTGGACTAAGCCAGCTGTTGTTGGGAACTTCATTTTCATGTGAAATGCGGAGGCAACTACATGGAATGCCGCTAGGCCGGGATGGTCGAATATAGCATTGTATGCCACCTTGACATCGACTACCATAAAGTCCAGTGCTTCTGTTCGAATAGTGGGGGCTTTTCCTGCTGTCACATCCAGTGTGATGACTCCTTCTACTTGTATGGGGACACCGGAGAATCCGTAGAGTGTGTAACTGGCTGGCTTAAGCCGGTCTTGAGAGAGATTGAGAGCCTCGAATGTGTCCATAAAGAGGATGTTTACTGAGCTGCCATTGTCCACCAGGATGCGGCGTACCTCATGATTCACCATGCAAAGGTTTATGACCAATACGTCGCAATGAGGTGTTCGAACGCATTCTAAGTCCTTCTCAGAGAAGGATATCGAGACCCCGGTGTGTTTGGCAAGCAGAATGTTTTCTATGGATTTGACTTCCCAGACGAAAGCTTTGTGGGAGGAGTTGGAATCTCCCCCCATCGGGCCTCCTAGAATGGAGTGAAGGACGACCATATGCTGAGAGTCTTGCGGCTCGTATGACCTTTCTTAACGCTTATTGGCCCCTCGGGGCGGAGGATTTTTGGCATCGTTGTCTTTCTGAACAAAGTTGGAGAGATAGACCCTGCAAATCAGGGCTTCATGTTCTTCTCTAAGGGCTCGACAGTTGTCAGTAGCGTGTCCATGATCTCTGTGAAATGTGCACCACTTATTTTTGTCTCTTCTCCTGCTAGATGTTGACATCATTGGGTGAAGGCAGATTATTCTATCCTTCTCAATTTTCATGAGGATGGTGGATACGCTTGCATTAAGAGGAGTGAACTTGTCGAAGTGTGGCGCTAGAGTTAGACGGCGTGAACCTACACCATTTTTCTGAAACTTTCTGAGTTCTTCCTCGCTTGTATTCTTATTCCCGGAAGATGAGTCATTCTTACCTTCATGATTGAGAGCTTCCTCGACCCTTATATACTTGTTACTCCGTTCTAAAAGCTCAGTGAAACTTTTGGGTGGCTTTTTGGCAAAAGAGGCTTTTAGGTCTTTGTTAGTGACGTTGTGGCGGAAAGCTGCAGCCGCTACTGAAGTGTCCAAGGAGGAAATTGTCCTTACTTCAGCTGTAAAACGTTTGACAACGTCTTTCAGCAGTTCTCCATCTCTTTGCTTCACTTCCAATAGGGAGACACTTATTTTTTTAGCGTTGCAGCAAGTAACAAAGTGTGCAATGAAGAGTTCTTCGAGCTGGTCGAAAGAGAATATGGATTTGGGAGTCAGACATGAATACCATTCCCTTGCTGATCCATTTAGTGTTGCGGGAAATGTCGACACATGAGTGCGTTTGTGGCGTTATAGACCATCATGAGTATTTTGAAGCTCTCGATATGGTCTGTCGGGTCTAATTCTCCATTGTAGGATTCGAATTGAGAAGCCTTGAAGTCCCTTAGAACGGGTGCATTGAGGATGGTTTTGCTGAAGGGAGGTTGACTAGGGCGGTAGGCCTTATTGGAGCAGTTTCTCTCATTCTTCATTCGTTCTAGGCGATCTTCTACTTCTTGAATATGGTGAAGGACTTGGTCGTCCTTCCCCTGAGATCCATTTGAGTCGGCGCATCCTTCGTTAGGGGGGAGGTCCAGATCTTGACTCCCTTGGAGAGCATGGAGGATGTCAAGCTTGAACTTATCCAGTTTGGCCCTAGTGACTGGGGCATTTTCCCCTCTGTTCTGCTCAGGAAGCCTTCGATTCTCACGAGTTGGGCTTCTCATTATTAGGCACCCCCTGTGAGAGGAGGATTGCCTTGATCGCCGACTTAGGAAAATGTATTCTCTGGATTGCTTGATGAACTGAGCGAGAGGCCTCAGATCAGGCGCGTCTCTCGTCCAACCTAATTTGCATGTCGGTTTCTTGTTCCCTGTTATTGATGATCTGGAGGAGATCTTTAGACCCCCGGGGGCCTTGCGAGACCATTGAATCAATTGAAGCATCATGGACTGAGACGTGGTCGTACTGAGGATGTTGTTGTAACCCCTGTTTTTCACTTTTGGTATTTTTGAGGGTATTTTTTATTTTTGTGAATTATTATTTTCCATTGTATTTTTCGGGACCAAATATTTTATTATTTTCATTTTATGTTATTTTTCTGGCATTTTTGACCTCCTTGTGCTGTTTGTGCGCCGTTTGTCCGTTTTTCGTCATTTTGAGATATTTTCTCATTTTCTTGGTCCCGTTCATCTTTAATAATTATTTTTGGGTCATGATGGATTTTTAGAGGAGTTTTGATCAATTTGAGATTTTTGGCCCTTAAGGAGATTTTTAGGAGCCATATGATTCATTGCATTTTGTATCTCCATTTGAAATCTACCCAATATTCATTACCCAATTGTATACCCATTTATTCCTATTGATATCCACTACCCATTAACCCACATTTGATCTCCTATATATACCCCTAAACACTAATTAATCCTTAACCCTAATTCTCTCTCTCCCTCTCCGACTACAAACCGGCCTCCCCCTTTCCTCCTGCTTCCGGCCTGCATCCAAACACCCCAGGCCGACATTCCCTCTCCCTCTTTTGCCTTGGCCGACCATCAAAAATCCCCCCTCCATCGCTTTATACTAATCCTACTACTCATAAACTCGTCTCCCTCTCTTTCCTTGTGGCCGAAACCATCCAAGGCAGCACCCACCTTCAAAAACAGCCCCCCTCCTACATCCCTTGCTGATTTGGAGTTGTGGGTAGCGTCCGTTTGAGTTCGTGCTTCAAGGAGACGATCGTAGGCAAGTTTCATTGCTAGGGTTCGTAGCACCGTGTTCATCGTCAACGAGGCAAGTAACTTGTACTTAAATTTCTTAGGTTGATACAAGTCGAAAGTTCACACATAGGGTAGTTTGAGACTAGAGACGGCCAAAGATGATTTTTTTAATTGTGGGTTTCGTCTCTATTGTTCAAAACAGGCCATAGATGACTTAGAACATGAGTTCTGATAAGTTTATGTCGTAGGTTTCACCCAAGGCGCGATTTTGATCGCGTAGGTCAAATAGCGCATGAGACATGTTTGTTGGTTTGCCCATATGAAAATATTAGGTTTTGACATGTTAGAAACCTTCCATTATGATATTTAGATAATGGGTAGGCTGCGTTTCGAATTTGGAAGAGTTTGGATCATTTTTGTAGAAGTTATGACGTTTTGAAGTTTAGTTGAGAAATCTGGAAATTCGGGCTGTACTGAGTTGATTGCTGTTTTTGCCTGGGTTAGAGTCCGAATCTTAACATGATCTATTTTCTAACCCCATTGGTTTCACCCCGTTTGGAGTTCGTATGAATTAGTTATGATAATTTTTGTGACTGTATATCGGTAGTTTCCAGGTTCAGTTCGGGGTAGATTTTATCACCTATTTATTTTCAAGATCCAAGTTATACAAAATATCATGCCACTATATTTTATCCAGTGTTCCATCATGATGTTAGGTAGTTCCCAGATTTATGTGGTATTTTAAAGATAAGTTTTGGGTGATGATTCATATTCTTTTCTATAGATCACTTTAGCTGTAAACTGCGTGTTGTTCTATGTTGAATGCCGTTTTCACCCTAGTTCTAATTTCTCTATGGACATTTAGTGTGAGATATGAAAGTTGGAGAATTTTGTCTACTTTCTCCCCGTTTTGGCGGAAGTGGATTTCGATGCGCTATTTGCAAGATATGTTCAATTTTGTACAGCAGTGTTGAGAAATTCCAGATCCATCAAAACCATGTTTTGTGCTACTTTTCATTTTTGATAACATATCTATACTTTCTGGAAAATTATGAAAATAATTATTTTTAGTCTACATATATAGGGGATTACCCCAGAATTTTCGTGGATTTATTTGATGACTTTGCATACTGTTTTTATGTGTTGGAAGTCATTCCCCTGTTTTCTGGCTGTACCGGAAATCTGTGTTAAAATGACTTTTAAGCTGAGATGTTATGAACTAGCGTATACATTTATTATATTCGTTAGAAGCGTGTTATGAAACTAGTATATTTTGCTCGTATATGTGAATCTTTATTACCCGTGCATGCTGATTTGATAACCTGAACTTGTACTTGATCCCACCATACTTGTTTGACACTAGTTTACATGTATACATGCATGTGAGACGTTAATAACTAAAAGTAATCAAGCCGGGATATATGGGACAGATCTAGTAGTGGATAGTGCAGAAATGTGTACTCGGACGAACATGATATTTGGAGTTGGAGCTTGTTTACATGATATTTGGTGTGTTTGGAGTTGAAGCTTGTTTACATGATATTTGGTGTGTTTGGAGTTGGAGCTTGTTTACATGATACATGGAGCTTGTACCTAAGTATACTGCCCTGCATGGTCCCCTACGAAATCTAAAGCGAAACTGTTGTGCTGTAGCAACCATGTAGGATGGGTTGCATATAGTGCTATCTAGATAGTAATCACACAAGACTTGAACTTAATACAAGAACATGATACATGACATGATACCTGCTTGCTAGATTTATGAGACCTGATACATGAGACATGATAGATGAGACATGATATATGAGACATGAATTACATGAACATGATACCTAATACAAGTTTACACGACACTTGATACTAGATGTATGTTTTTAGGATACTTGAGTTATGATGTGACACTTGACACTTTTACCATGCCAGTTTGACTAGGTTGACTTTATACCTATATCACATGCTAGTTAGTTATCCCATTCCATGTGCTTGTATCCTACTTTATTTTGTGATCCGGACTTGCCATTGACGAGTACTTGTATTTTCTCTTTCCCCTATCCTGCATTCTATGAATTGCAGATTATGGCGGACAAGTTCGAGATGATGCTGGAGATTTGCAGTAGTAGTTGCTTCTGGATTATTATTATTATTTCTGTTTCATGCTAGAACAATATTGTATTTGTGAGACTTGTATTACTTTCGTGTTTGAGACTTAGCTATTAATTTGTACTTGGGCGATGTGACCCAAGATATTTATTTGTTTCCAGACTCGGTTTATTTGAGAACATGATATTTGATTTCAAGTAATTTATGTTGGTGAATTTGATTCAATGTTGCATGTTGGTTCCACTTTTGCTTCCGACTCTGTTAACTCTGATATATTGCCTGTGATATGTTGCAAGGATTTCTGAAACAGCTTAAGGATGATTATAATCATTCACTGGACTTGTGTTACGCGCTCGTATTCTGTATCTTTGGGAAGCGGGGCGTGACAGGGTTTTTAGTGGTATCAGAGCATCAGGTTTGGCTAATATATTAGGCAACTAAGATATTAGACAAGCTTGGCTCGAACTGGGATCTGCGCAACACTTCACCAACCATACATGCATAATTGAACCATAATACCAACTCAGATTCTGGATGCTAACTGTTTTTGGTTTGTGCAGACTATGGCTCGCAGAGGTTCTTCTTCCCAGCCACCGGTTGATCTGATTGAGGCTATCACTGCTGTGCTAGAGCGGCTGATTAATTAGCAGCAAAACCACAGCGACCTGGTGATGGCTGCCATTGAAGCTGCTCGGGTTCCGCCTCCTATTGCGCTTGTGCAGGCGACTCTTCTGCCTCGCCCAGGGACCGTTACGGATTTTATGAGGCTGCATCCCGACCGTTTTTCCGGTAGCGAGACACCTTTGGAGGCTGAACAGTGGCTGATCCGGACCGAGCGTTTGTTGGCAGCAGCTCGTGTTGCAGAGGCTGATCGGGTGGATGTTGTTTCCATCCAGCTGGAGGATTTAGCGCATATTTGGTGGATGGCTGAGTCTGAGCGCCTGGAAAAGCCTATTGCTTGGGCTACTTTTACTCGGGGATTCTTGGAGAAGTTCTTCCCCAGCAGTACTCGGGTTGAGATGGAACAGCAATTCCTGGCCCTGAAACAGGTTAAGTCTTTATTCCATTTTGGATTTGTTACAATATTGCAGGAACAATTGTGAATGTTGTAACATGGATTTCTTACAACAGGGTTCCAGGACAGTGGATGAGTACGCTGCTGAGTTTACCAGACTTAGCTGCTTCGCTGCCGTTCTTGTGGCAACCGAAGAGGATCGGGCTCGTAGGTTCACCAATGGGCTCGAACAGGATATCAAGAGGCAGCTGTTCTCTCTTCGTCTGCGTACTTATACTGAGGCTCTTGAGGCAGCTCGAGCCCAGGAGCAGGCTCACGGTGGTTCGTCTTCTGCTCAGTGGTCTGTTCCTGCTGTTGTTGCTAGGTCTTCTGGTGGGCCTATTCGGAGGTCTGTTCCCGCTCACCCAGTCAGGGCAGCTCCGTATCCTTCTGCTAGAGTTCCTAGGGGCCGTTTTTGCGACTTTTACCAGATTCCGGGGCATGAGCGCAGGGAATGCAGGCGAGCCAACCGCCGTTGTTTTGCTTGTGATTCTCCTAACCACACTTTGCGGGATTGTCCACAGCAGAGGCCGCCAGTTCCCCCTCGTGGTCCAGTTAGGCCACCGCTACCTCCCCAGTGCCAGATTGTCGGTTAGAGGACCGCTGTTCCAAGGAGAGGTCAAGCTTTCAACTTGACTGCTGCAGATGCTGAGACCGCCGAAGGAGTTGTAGCAGGTATATCTTGTTAGATTGTTTTGTTGTTTTGTTGTTTACTCCTTTTGTTTAGTTCCTTTAGCCTTGTTTTGTTCCTTTTGCTATCTTCTTGCTTTGTTGATTTGTCCCTTACCCTCGATGGTCTTTGCTTTCCCCTTGCCTTTGATTTCTTTAGGTATCATTCTTGTCTGCTCTTTCCCTGCCTATGTTCTTTTCGATTCTGGGGCAACCCATTCTTTTGTCTCCTCTCGATTTGTCGCTCGCCATCAGTTAGAATGCAGCAACATGTCAGAGGCTTGGAACATCGTGACAGGTGGTGGAGTAGTCAGTTGTTCCCGTGAGTGCAGGCAATGTTTCGTTGTTATTGGGGACGCAGATTTCAAAGCCAACCTGATTGTAATTGGAAATTCAGGATTCGATGTTATTCTGGGTATAGATTGGTTGGGAGAAACCCATGCCTTTATTGATTGCCGTGCCAAGAAAGTCGTCTTCAGAATTCCAGATCGGGCCGTATTTGAGTTCCATGCCGAAGAGTCTTCTCTTGGTCGAGCAAAGACTGTAGATGAGCAGGCAAAATGTGCAATGGAATTTCATTCAGGCTGTGAGGCTGCGCCTCTTGTCGTTCGGGATTTCTTGGATGTCTTTCTAGATGAATTGCCTGGCTTACCCCCTAATAGGGAAGTGGAATTTGGTATTGATGTTCAGCCTGGAACAGAACCGATATCGAAGGCTCCCTATAGGATGGCACCGGTTGAGCTGGCAGAGCTTAAGGTGCAGATTCAGGAGTTGCTTGATTTGGGTTTCATCAGACCTAGTGTTTCGCCATGGGGTGCTCTGGTCCTTTTTGTTTATAAGAAGGATGGTAGTCATCGGATGTGCATGGATTACTGAGAGCTGAACAGAGTTACTGTGAAGAATCGGTATCCTTTACCCAGGATTGATGATTTGTTTGATCAGCTGAGTGGGGCTTCTGTTTTCTCGAAGTTGGAATTTCGTTCTGGATATCACCAAGTTAAGGTGAAGGCTGCAGACATACCAAAGACTGCTTTCAGGACTAGATACGGGCACTATGAGTATCTTGTGATGCCGTTCGGAGTCACGAACGCGCCAGCTGTATTCATGAGTCTTATGAACCGGGTGTTCTCTCAGTTTTTGGATAAGTTCGTGGTGGTCTTCTAAGAACCGGGAAGATCATGCTGAGCATCTTAGAGTGGTTCTGCAGACTATGAGGGAGCATAAGCTCTATGGGAAGCTGAGCAAGTGTGAGTTTTGGCTCGACAGAATTTCTTTCTTGGGGCATATTGTTTCTGGCGATGGTATTTCTGTGGATCCTGCCAAGATTGAGGTTGTGAAGGATTGGCCTATTCCCAAGTCAGTTTCAGAAGTCAGGAGTTTTCTGGGTTTGGCTGGCTATTACCGAAAGTTCGTTCAGGATTTTTCGAAGATAGCAGGACCTTTGACTAAATTGACTGGGAAGGATCAGAGATTTTGTTGGTCTGATGAGTGCAATGTGGCTTTTGTTGAGTTGAAGGATAGACTGACGTCAGCACCTGTGTTGACTATTCCAGATGGTTCAGGCGGATTTGTAGTTCACTGTGATGCTTCTGGTTAGGGTCTTGGAGCAGTTCTTATGCAGAAGGGCCACGTTGTTGTGCATGCATCAAGGCAGTTGAGGCCGCATGAGAAGAACTATCCTACTCATGACTTGGAGTTAGCGGCAGTGATTTTTGCTTTGAAGCTGTTGAGACATTATTTGCTTGGAGACCGAGTGGAGATCTTTACAGACCACAAAAGTCTCAAGTACGTCTTCACCCAGAAAGAGTTGAACATGAGGCAAAGGCATTGGTTGGAACTTATGGCCGAGTATGACATCAGTTTGCAATACCATCCTGGTAAAGTAAACTTGGTGTCTGATGCTTTGAGCAGGAGACCAGCAGTTTCATTTCTTACTCAGCAGAAAGATCTCATTGAGCAGATGAGGAGGTTGGAACTTGAGATAGTGTTGCCGAGTTCTGGTCGGAGTTGTTTGGCGCTCCAGCTGCAGTCGTCTCTTGTTGAGCAAATTAAAGAGGCGCAGGCTAGTGATGCGCAGTTGCAGAAGTTTCGAGCTGAGGTTGAGTATGGGTCCAGGACGGACATGATTATTCATTCTGATGGTTCTCTTCGTTTTGGTTCCCGGTTATGTGTCCCGAAGGGTGAAGTTCGTCAGAGGTTGCTTGAAGAAGCTCATCAATCTTCGTATTCTATCCATCCCGGCAGTACAAAGATGTATCGGGATTTGAAGCTTCATTTCTGGTGGCAAGGTATGAAAAGGGTTGTGGCTCAGTATGTTGCTCAGTGTTTAGTCTGCCAGCAGGTTAAGGCAGAGCATCAAAGAGTAGCTGGACTTCTTCAACCGCTTCCTATTCTAGAGTGGAAGTGGGAACACATCACCATGGATTTTGTGACCGCTTTGCCGAGGAGTCCGAAGGGTCATAATGCTATTTGGGTGATCGTTGACCGTTTGACGAAGAGTGCTCACTTCATTCCTTTTCGTATCGGTCAGTCTACTGAGAGCCATGCTGAGAGGTATATGCAAGAGATTGTTAGACTTCATGGGGTTCCAGTTAGCATTGTATCCGACAGGGATACGAGATTCAGATCTCAGTTTTGGGAGAGTCTTCAGAGATGTTTAGGGAGCAAATTAAAGTACAGTACGGCTTTTCATCCCCAGACTGATGGACAGTCAGAGCGGACTATTCAGATTCTCGAGGACATGTTGAGGTCCTGCATGCTTCAGTTTGGTAGGTCTTGGGAGGATCACTTGCATCTTGTGGAGTTCACGTACAATAACAGCTTTCAAGCCAGTATTAAAGCTGCTCCGTTCGAGGCACTCTAAGGGCGGAAGTGTAGATCGCCAGTTTGTTGGGATGATGTTGACGAGAGGCAGTTTTTGGGTCCGGAGATGATCACCAAGACAGTGGAGGCAGTGGTTCAGATCAGGAAGCACTTGCAGGCAGCTCAGGACAGGCAGAGGCGGTGGGCTGATGTTCATCGCAGGGCGTTGGAGTTCGCAGTTGGTGACCATGTTTTTCTCAAGGTATCGCCATGGCGCGGTGTCATTCGATTCGGTGGCGGAGGCAAGCTTAGCCCGAGATTTATTGGACCGTTTGAGATCTTGGAGCGAGTAGGCAAGGTGGCCTATCGTCTCACATTGCCGCCAGCTTTATCAGGAGTGCACGATGTTTTCCATGTCTCACAACTCAGGAGGTATATCCGAGATGAGAGCCACGTGATCGACTATTCAGAGTTGACCGTTAGGCCGAATTTGACTTGTGAGATTCCGCCTGTTGCTATTGTGGATCGGCGGGAGAAAGTGCTTAAGAACAGAGTCATTAAGCTGGTTCATGTCGCTTGGAATCCTCCCTCGCCTGGTGAGTCGACATGGGAGTTGGAGGAGGAAATTCAGCAGAAGTTTCCTCACTTGTTTGAGTAGTTGTTTGTTATGTTTCTGGTTGTTTTGGTTTTGCTTGGGGTTATCCTATGTACCTTTCTTTTTAATTTCGATGACGAAATTTTCTTGTAGGGGGGTAGGATTGTAACCCCTGTTTTTCACTTTTGGTATTTTTGAGGGTATTTTTCATTTTTGTGAATTATTATTTTCCATTGTATTTTTCGGGAACAAATATTTAATTATTTTTATTTTATGTTATTTTTCAGGCATTTTTGACCTCCTTGTGCTGTTTGTGCGCCGTTTGTCCGTTTTCGTCATTTTGAGATATTTTCTCATTTTCTTGGTCTCGTTCATCTTTAATAATTATTTTTGGGTCATGATGGATTTTCAGAGGAGTTTTGATCAATTTGAGATTTTTGGCCCTTAAGGAGATTTTTAGGAGCCATAGGATTCATTGCATTTTGTATCCCCATTTGAAATCTACCCAATATCCATTACCCAATTGTATACCCATTTATTCCTATTGATATCCACTACCCATTAACTCATATTTGATCTCTTATATATACCCCTAAACACTAATTAATCCCTAACCCTAATTCTCTCTTTCCCTCTCCTACTACAAACCGGCCTCCCCCTTTCCTCTTGCTTCCGGCCTGCATCCAAACACCCCAGGCCGACATTCCTTCTCCCTCTTTTGCCTTGGCCGACCATCAAAAATCCCCCCTCCAACGCTTTATACTACTCCTACTACTCATAAACTCGTCTCCCTCTCTTTCCTTGTGGCCGAAACCATCCAAGGCAGCACCCACCTTCAAAAACAGCCCCCCTCCTACATCCCTTGCTGATTTGGAGTTGTGGGTAGCGTCTGTTTGAGTTCGTGCTTCAAGGAGACGATCGTAGGCAAGTTTTGACTCGTGGGTTCGCTTGGAATCACGCGTGGAAGGACTTTTGCATGTGGGTTTTCATTGCTAGCCTTCGTAGCGCCGTGTTCATTGTCAACGAGGCAAGTAACGTGTACTTAAATTCTTTAGGTTGATACAAGTCGAAAGTTCACACATAGGGTAGTTTGAGACTAGAGACGGCCAAAGATGATGTTTTTAATTGTGGGTTTCGTCTCTATTGTTCAAAACAGGCCATATATGACTTAGAACATGAGTTTTGATAAGTTTATGCCGTAAGTTTCACCCAATGCGCGATTTTGACCGCGTAGGTCAAATAGCGCATGAGACATGTTTGTTGGTTTGCCCATATGAAAATATTAGGTTTTGACATGTTATAAACGTTCCATTATGATATTTAGATAATGGGTAGGCTGCGTTTCGAATTTGAAAGAGTTTGGATCATTTTTGTAGAAGTTATGACGTTTTGAAGTTTAGTTGAGAAATCTGGAAATTCGGGCTGTACTGAGTTGATTGGTGTTTTTGCCTGGGTTAGAGTCCGAATATCAACATGACTATTTACGAGTAATTTGTAGAGGACTGAATCTATTTTCTAAACCCACTGGTTTCACCCCGTTTGGAGTTCGTATGAATTAGTTATGATAATTTTTGTGACTGTATATCGGTAGTTTCCAGGTTCAGTTCGGGGTAGATTTTATCACCTATTTATTTTCAAGATCCAAGTTATACATGATATCATGCAACTATATTTTGTCCAGTGTTCCATCATGATGTTAGGTAGTTCCCAGATTTATGTGATATTTTAAAGATAAGTTTTGGGTGATGATTCATATCCTTTTCTATAGATCACTTTTGCTGTAAACTGCGTGTTGTTCTATGTTGAATGCCGTTTTCACCCTAGTTCTAATTACTGTATGGACATTTTGTGTGAGATATGGAAGTTGGAGAATTTTGTCTAATTTCACCCTGTTTTGGCGGAAGTGGATTTTGATGTGCTTTTTGCAAGATATGTTCAATTTTGTACAGCAGTGTTGAGAAATTCCAGATCCATCAAAACCATGTTTTGTGCTACTTTTCATTTTTGATAACATATCTATACTTTTGGAAAATTATGAAAATTATTATTTTGAGTCTACATATATAGGGGTTTACCCCAGAAATTTCGTGGATTTATTTGATGACTTTGCATGCTGTTTTTATGTGTTGGAAGTCATTCCCCTGTTTTCTGGCTGTACCGGAAATCTGTGTTGAAATGACTTTTAAGCTGAGATGTTATGAACTAGTGTATACCTTTATTATATTCTTTAGAAGCGTGTGGATGTCTAATTTCCAGATCCTTTGACGGATCGAAATTTTCATGCCTGTAGTTCTGTGAATCACTTATTTAGTGCTGACTAGTCTTGCTGTCCTGATTATGAAACTAGTATATTTTGCTCGTATATGTGAATCTTTATTACCCATGCATGCTGATTTGATAACATGAACTTGTACCTGATCCCACCATGCTTGTTTGACACTAGTTTACACGTATACATGCATGTGGAACGTTAATAACTTAAAGTAATCAAGCCGGGGTATATGGGACAGATCTAGTAGTGGATAGTGCAGAAATGTGTACTCTGAAGAACATGATATTTGAAGTTGGAGCTTGTTTACATGATATTTGGTGTGTTTGGAGTTGGAGCTTATTTACATGATATTTGGTGTGTTTGGAGTTGGATCTTGTTTACATGATACATGGAGCTTGTACCTGAGTATACTGCCCTGCATGGTCCCCTACGAAATCTAAAGCAAAACTGTTCTGCTGTAGCAACCATGTAGAATGGGTTGCATGTCATGCTAGCTAGATAGTAATCACACAAGACTTGAACTTAATACAAGAACATGATACATGACATGATACCTGCTTGCTAGATATATGAGACCTGATACATGAGACATGATACATGAGACATGATATATGAGACTTGAATTACATGAACATGATACCTAATACAAGTTTACACGACACTTGATACTAGATGTATGTTTTAAGGATACTTGAGTTATGCTGTGACACTTGACACTTTTACCATGCCAGTTTGACTAGGTTGACTTTATACCTATATCACATGCTAGTTAGTTATCCCATTCTATGTGCTTGTATCCTACTCTATTTTGTGATCCGGACTTGCCATTGACGGGTACTTGTATTTTCTCTTTCCCCTCTCCTGCATTCTATGAATTGCAGATTATAGCGGACAGGTTCGAGATGATGCTGGAGATTTGCAGTAGTAGTTGCTTCTGGATTATTATTATTATTTCTGTTTCATGCTAGAACAATATTGTATTTGTGAGACTTGTATTACATTCGTGTTTGAGACTTGGCTATTAATTTGTACTTGGGCGATGTGACCCAAGATATTTATTTGTTTCCAGACTCTGTTTATTTGAGAACATGATATTTGATTTCAAGTAATTTATGTTGGTGAATTTGATTCAATGTTGCATGTTGGTTCCACTTTTGCTTCCGACTCTGTTAACTCTGATATATTGCCTGTGATATGTTGCAAGGATTTCTGAAACAGTTTAAGGATGATTATAATCATTCGCTGGATTTGTGTTACGCGCTCGTATTCCGTATCTTTGGGAAGCAGGGCGTGACAGTTGTTCATGTTGGGAGCCCCCCAGTGCCTCTCCGTTTGAAGGAGCGTAATTAGGCTACTTGGGTGACTACTGAGGAGGAATCTCATCTTCCATAGGACGAGCTAGTTGGCGAAGACAGGCAGTGCGACGGCTGGAGGCCGCCCCTTTACCTTTTAGTCTTGGTGGCATGGAGACAAGGTTGACTTGTGTAGTATTTCCCAGAGATGGCGCCAATCTATTGCTGTTTATTTCGATGTGGGAGCAAATTGATAGTGAGTTAATAATTGAAGGAAACTACTAACAGTCAAACATGTGATCCTGGTCGTTTAAGACGGTTAGAGCTCATGGGAATGAATCTGGATCGTTGATTGACCACCGTGATCTGAATCTGACGGTTGCTGGTGCGGCCGATGGACTTGCAAAAAGTCCGAAACACCGGGGAGTGGCCCAGGCGACAGACCCTCCGACACTCAAGTCACAACCGAAAGAGAAAGAGAGTAAGAGAGTGAAAACTGGCAAATTGTTGATTACCTTCTGACTGTAGAGGGGGATGGGTATTTATAGGCCCGAGAGACATTTCAAGAGGTTGATTTGTGTCTGTAGGATCGATTTAACTACATTATCTCTTTCATGTCTCTCCCCCTCAAGAGATAAGATATCCTTGTTAGGGGATAAAAAATTTGACTCCTTGCCTACATGGGTTGGGTATCTCTTCTAGTGGGCCTAGCCTATCACTTTTTATGGGCTTGGAAAAAGCCCATGTCTTGGAGTGGGTCCAAACCTGTAAAAGATGCCTGTGATAGCTAATTTGCTTATAGATACTTTGAGATCTGTGCAGGAATCGTATAGTTCTGATTTGCTGCGATTTTTTCCATCATCATGCTCCTATTAATTTTTGGGAAGGCCATACAAGGGCTAGGAAGAGACTTCGTATGGATGGTCAAGAGTTTTTTGCCTTCATAAAGGATTCTCCAGCCATTCTTAATGTCTGATGGAGTAGACTTCTTTTTTTATAGTCTTGACGTAGTAGTAAACTTTTGGTATTGATGGATCTTAGTTGTGTAGTATGTTTTACTTTATGCTGGATTTTAGGTGTTTTGAAATGTACTTTTGAGACTCATGTATTATTGTAGTCCGTTAACCCTTCATTGATGAAATTGGTGACCGTTAGTCACCTTATTCTCAAAAATAAATAAATAAATAAATAAATAAATAAATAAAAATAAAAAGTAAAAAAATCTACCTATCATCCTAATTGGACATGACAATTGAAAGTGCCTAAGTCGGCAGGGACCTATTTTGAGATCCATTTGACTAAAGAGTAGTACAACTAGCACCGCTTAATTCCAAGAGTTTCTCTCTCTAGATTTTCTAGAGAGAGAAGCTCCAAAAAAAATAACCTAGATCTAGAGAGAGGTTGAGGGGCTCTAGAGAGGGGTTGGAGGGGGTGGCGGCCGGGATCGCGACGCCCCCTCCCTGACCGACGGTCGATGCCACGTCCACCTCCAGTCTGTCAACGGCGCCGCCCCGTCCCCTCATCCCTGCCCTTCCTGTTCCTCTTCTTCGGTGGAACGACCCACCTCCGGCGACCACCCACCCATGTCGACACCGTCACCATACCGAAACCCCCAGCGACCTCCTCCTCTGGCCTCGACGTCAAACAACAGAAATCACCCTTTGCTCCTCCTTTCCATCGACCAGTAGTAGTGCCGCCCCGTTGTGCCGCTCGTCGACCGCCGTCGTCACCGCGCCGCCAGCAGATTTTATAGTTAAATCTCAAATTTTCTTAAGTCCGTTATTTCCTTTTGGTACCTTGTTCTATTCAGTTGGGTTTCCCAGTAGGTGACTTTCCCAACATATGTTCCAATTACTTCATTTAAATCTTCACCTTGTGCTTCTGCTAAGGAATTGAACCACTGAACTAGATTTTGTTATTTCTTTGACTTTCTCAAACTTTCCCACCTTTGGCCAGTGCCTATAAGGATAACAACCATTTATGACTTTGCTGTTGTTGTTTGGGGGTGTGTTGTTGTGGGTTGGGGTTTGGGTTAGTTTGGGATTGGGGGGCTTTGCTAGATGTTTTTCCGGATGTTCTGTGCGCTTGCCATCATGTCCACACTCTCGGGGCCAATCATGGATATTTACGACTTTGATTTGGTTTTTGCGAGGGTTGGTAGTGCGTGTGAAGATGCCGGGAGTTAGGTTGTCTTGCACGATTGTAGAGCTTGGGTCCAAAGATGGGGTCCCTCCGTGATGTGCGCTCACTTGTCTCAACTTCCGGGGTGCTTATCTGAACTGTCGCGGAGAGATTATGTCACGCCAGAGCATCCTCACGCGCCTGTTGTCGTGAACACCATGGGTCTGGGTTTCAAGTGTGTAAGGTCGGTGGTTCGATTTGGGGCCCGTGGGGCCAGGCCGGTAGTTTGTTGGTGTTGGGGGTAATGGGGTGTGGGGTTTGGGTATGGTTGGTCTGGAGTGTCCTACGATGTCGCCGGTGAAGTCTTCACAGCGCCTACTATCAGGCCATTGAGCTTCCTCCAGCTTGGGCTACTGGCTCGTGACAGCGTCGCCTCTTCCCTCGGATTGGGAGTATGAGTCGAGATTAGTTTGTGTGGTGAGAAATCACCGAAGAGAGCTTGTGTGTGAGAAAGGTGAAGGTATCCTCTCCACGGCTCTCTCCTGGACCGTGGTGTTAGGTGGGGTGAGCGAGATAGTTGTTTGGTGAGAAATCGCCTGAGAAAGTCCTATCGTGTGAGAGGTGAAGGTATCCTCTTCATGGCTATCTCTTTGGAAGTGGTTGTGGGAGCTACTGGCACGTTTTTAGGATGAGTGGTGGAGATGGTGGGAGGGTGCGATGCATGTGCCGGGGGAGCAATTTTCGATTTGCGGGGCTTTGGCCCTGTCACGCCCCGCTTCCCAAAAAGAATACTGAATACGGATACGCAACAAAAGCCCAGCGAATGATTTTCATCATCCATAAGCTGTTCAAGGATCTTTACAACATTCACAAGAATTATCAGAGTCGGAAGCAAAAGTATCAACCAACATGCACATATGAACCAAAATATCAACAAGAATACTTGAAACCAAATATATAAATCTCAAATTGTCATTATCTGAATAAACAAATATCTTGGGTCACATTGCCCAAATACAAGAATAAATCCAAGTAATCAAATACAATATTGTTCAAGCAAGCTACAAGAAATAATAATAATAAAATTCAGCACTAATACTTCATGTCACCAATACCGTCTGGAACCTGTTCTCCAAAATCTGCAATTCAACAATTGCAGGGAAGAGGAAAAGAGAAAACAAGTATCCGTCAATTACAAGTTACGGGCCGCTTGTAATGCATGATACAAGTACATGGGAAAACTAACTAATAGCATGGTATAAGCATGATGTCAAAATATAACAATTGGCATGGTATGGCGATCAAGTATCATGTAGCATATATCAAGAGTCAAGTGAACAAGTATCATATAAACATGTGTCAAGTGTCAAGTATCATGTGATCATGTATCAAGTGTCAAGTTTCAAGTCTCATGTATCAAGTAGTCAAGTATCAAGTAAGCATGTATCATGTTCAAGTATCATGTTCAAGTATTATGTTCAAGTCTTGTAGTGATTACTATTTAGGTAACACTTCATGCATCCCATACCGCATGGTTGCTACAACAAACAGTTTCGCTTTAGATTTCATAGTGGACCATAGACGGCAGTGTATTCAGGGACAAGTCAAGTAATCGAGCTCCAAACTCCAAGTATCATGTATCATGTAATCACGTGTCAAGTTATGCAAGTGTCAAGTAACGTGTCTTGCGTGCAAGTGTCAAGTAATCACGTGTCAAGTATCATGTCTCAAGTCATCACGTAGGATCAATGAATCCTCTTCTGAGTACACGTTTCTGAATTATCCACTATTAAATCTTTCCCTTAAACCCCGGCTTGGTTATTTATTATTAATGTCAAACAAGCATGTAGGTGGAAAAACATATCAAGTGTATCATGGCATGATCATGTAACAAGTTCAAGTAGCAAGGTAAACATGTATGGGTACAAGATAACTCATAAAGGAATAAAATAACCATGTCTCTAGTTCAGGACAACAAGACCATATTGTAGTAAAATAGTGATTCCCAGTGTTACAAAGATGAAAATCTGAATCCGTCGAGACGTATAGAAAATAGACTCCCAACCGAATCTAGCGAGTATAAATAAGTCACATATTAATTCACAAAAATATAGATCAAAACTGATTTGAATTCGGAAAATAGGTTCAGCCAGATATCAGAAAATCGAATTTAGGAGCAGGAAAACAGCATGAAAGCTCAATAAATAAATCCACAAAAAATTTGGGGTATTCCCATATATGTCCAGTATCTAAATATAAAGTTTCATAATTTTTCAGTAAAATTAGATTAGTCATCAAAAATCGGGAAACATCAATAAACGGTAGTTTGGCAAATCTGGAATTCCCAACACTGCTGTACAAAAACTATAATATCTCGCTACCAGTGAAACGAAATCCAAATCCACCAAAGGGAGATGAAAATAGATAGAATAAGCTAACTTCTATATTTTACAAATATTTTTCATACAGTAAAAGACAATAAGGTGAAAATACGATTCTTTACATAACAGCGAGCAAATTACAACAAATATAGTCTTTATAAACAAGCATGAAAAGTCATATAAAACTCATCAATAAAATCCACCAAAATTCTGGGTAATCCCTAAACAAGTATAGAAAAACTTACCAAAGTTCTAGATTAGAATAATATGTGTAGCACAAGTATCAAAATAATTTAGTCATCAAAATCTTCGAGAAACGAAGTCTGGAATTGATCTACACCTCTGTAGTAAAATAGTCATATCTCACACATACAAAAACAAAATCGAGCAAGGTCAAAGGGGTTGGAAACCAGATGAAATTCTCTACAATTCATGTTTTATACTGAAATTAAGATTCTAACTTTAATATGGTCTAAATTACTGATCAAGACAAACCATCGACAAAACACAGAATTTCCTCAAAAACCAAAATCGACATAGATCCAACGAAACTAAATCCAAACACAACCAAACATGAAATCGAGTCTACCAAGTGTCCAAGCATCATGAATTAGGGTATCTAAAACAAGTCTATAACATGGATCTCAACAAATACCCAAATTCTCACAAAAATCCCACATACATGATCAAATCAAGAACGGGCAAAACCTAAATTGTTTCATGTCAATTTTTGTGTCGTGAGTCAACTATGGTCAAAGCACTATAGAGACAATATCAAAAAGGGGTTTCACACACGAATTGTCTCTAGAACCCAAGTACACTACAAGTGGTATTTTTGACTTGTATCATACAAAGGAATTTGAGTACAAGTTACTTGCCTGAGAGACGACGAATCCAATAGAAAGAAAGAGAATAACGGGAATGGATCCCGGGCACGAACTCAATAGCAATGACTCAAGAACAGGATGATCACGAACAAGATCACGAATCCAAAGAACAAATAACCCACGAACACGATCGGACGGCTGAGATCAAGGGATCAAGATATCAAGGCGATCGGATCAGATCGGACGACTCTGATCGAAGATCAAGATCAAGATCGAGATGTGATCAGTATCTTGATGATGAAGATGATGATCGGATCAGATCGACGATTGGACGGCCACCAATCAAGTGATCAAGAACTCCAAGATGATGATAATGCGATCAACGGTCGAGATTGAACATGAACAAGACTTGATCACAAAGAAACCCATGGCATTAAGAGGAGATGATGATCAAGATCCAACGGATGGCTCACGATCAAAAGATCAAGAATCAAGACAATTCGGGCGATCGGACGGTTTAGATTCAAGGCTGATCATCATGATGATCAAATCATCGGACGACCCACATTGAACATGATCTAAACTCATGATCAAAACAAACCAACAAGAGAACCACCCGGGAGGAGAAGTTTCTGCGGCATCGCAGGGGGATGGTGACGGCGGCTAGGGGATACGGCGGCAGGGCTCGACTGCAGCAGTGGCAGACCAGTCGATGGCGGCACGACTGGAAGAGCAGCGCAGGGTGGCGCACACGGGGAGAATGTCGCGTAGGGGCGCTACAGTTGGGTAGGGGAGCTGCTGCTGTGTCGCGGCGTGACGAGGAGAGGAGGAGGCAGGGTGCAGTGCGGCGCATCGAGAGGAGGCAGCACAACGGTGCCGCGTTGCTGCCGTGGAGCGCGACCAGGCGGAGGAGGTGCCAGGGGTCGCTGCTGGTGTTGCATCGCTGCGGGTTGATGCGACGCCAGGAAGAGCAAGGGAGCACGTGGGTGATGGCGGGAGTGGGTTTGAAGGACGACGGGAGTTTGAAGACGAAGAGGCGGCTATTAATATATGAGAATATGAACAGGTTAGAGCATCCACAATGGCATTTCTTATTTTTTAGAAAATGGCATGTATAGAAATAGAAAAGATCGATATGTCTGCAGTGGTTGTTTGCTAAAAATTTCTTTTTTTTAGTGAAACGATACAACATGTATCGTCGGTCGGCGAATTTAAAAATAAAAACATCAGACGAGACATGTTAAAAATTTGCGTGGGACGGAACATGTTGTTCCGTCCGCAATTTTCTTTTTAGAGAGACGAGACAACTTGTCTCGTCTCTAGCATTTTTTTTTAAATGGAAAACTCATGGAAAACAAAAATTGGAAAACCCATGGAAAATGGCAAAATTGGAAAACAAATTTTAAAAAAAAATAATTAACCCATGGGACGGGACATGTTGTCTCGTCCGATCACTTTTGTGATCAAACGGGACAACATGTCCCGTTTGAGGGGTTTTAAAATTGTTTTTTTAAAAAGTTGGGAAGGACGATACAACATGTATCACCCGACCCTATTTTTTAAATAAATAAAAAAATATTACAGGACGACACAAGTTGTCTCGTCCGATAATATTAAAAAAATTTAAAAATATTGGGACGATACAAGTTGTCTCGTCTCCTATATTTTGAGATTCGCAAATTCGTTTCTCATATTTGAGAAGGAACTGTAGCTCATTTGCCATTTTTTAAGAAAATAGCAAACGACTGCAGGCGCTCCATTCTCATAAAATGAGAATTTGGCAAATATATCAAACGACTGTGGATGCTCTTATTACTGGGGTATATATATGAGTAGATGGAATAGAGTTAGGGTGACAGGTTGGAGGTGTTATTGGGTTTGGGTAGAAGGGGCTAGACGGGTAATGGGTTTAAAACAGTGGGTAGGGTTAGGTTGTAAATGTAAACGGGTTGGGGTTGATTTTAATAATGGGTTGGGGTTAATTAAGGTAATGGGTTTGGGGTGGTTAAGTGGGTTAGGGTTAAGTTAACATGGTAATTAATAGATATTAAATGGGTTTGGGCATTTAAAAAATAGGTTTTCTTGGGTATAAAAAAGCAAATGGGTATAAAATCCAGTAGAAAAATAATTAACCAATAAAATATAATTTATAAAAATAATGTAATTTACATTAGAATATGAAATTTATTTTGAAATGACCATAAATGCAATTAACAAATGGAAATGGATTTTTAATAAGAACTCAAAAGTAATAATAATAATAGTAGTAACAGTAACAATCTATATAATAAATTACAAAGAAAGCTATCAAGTGGCTCTCATTCAATCTTCCCTAAAATCAATGGTCTAGATTGAATCTGCCAAAACATATTTTCCCGCCCAAAATTTCAAACCCCAAAATTAAATTTTCCCCCCCAAAACTAAAAAACTCATTACTTTATTACTCTCTCTCTATTCTCTCTTCTCTCCTCCCTTCACTTTTTCATATTTTTCTCTTTCTCTTTCTCTCCCATTCTTTCTTTATTTACTTAAAAATTCAGATTTTAAGATTTCAGGTTTGTAAAATTTTCAGAATTTTTATGTTTTTTTTATTGCACATATTGTATTGAAAATAGCAAATATCTCTTCAATAGTTAAATTTCATCATTTTCCATCCTTAAAGTTCTAAGAAGTTGGATTTTACACCCTTATTTATAATTATTTTTCAACATATATTAATAGAAACATGGACTTTTATTTACAACTAATTATTGTCATACTATTCAAACTTGAACTACATAATTGTTGTTTTACTGTTTACATGGTTTTTCGTGTGTTGTATCGTTCCGAAGACGTGCCGTAGGCACGTGCCCACGGGCAAATCTAGTACTAATAATAAAAATCAAAGTAATAATATCAGTAATAAGATTTGTATAAAAATCATAGGAAATAGTTACAAATAAGATTATTTATCGAAAATATATTTTAATAGAAGATTCAAAAATACATTTTGACAAAAGAGTTTGAAAGCGAAAAAGAAAAATAATTTGCGAAAATTTTAAATACAGAAAATATATAAAAATACGTTTTTGGGAAAACAGCGGTTAAAGGCCAATAGATGGGGTCCCCCCAGTGAGGTGAAGGCAGGGATCGGCGGGTGATAAAATCCTGCCAGACTTGTCTCAGGTGGGTGTGCATGTGCCGTAGAGGCACTGTACGAAGCTAAACTGATGTACTTACAATTTTGCTGGACGGAGCTTGTTTGTCGGCCAACTCTCCAGGGTTGTTGGAGGGATTTGTTGTTTGTACGCGTCTTATTGCTTCATGTATGTTTTATTTTCTGTCTGTAGTTTGTACTTGGGCCCAGTACTCTGGGTTTTTTCGTTAAGCTCTTATTAATAAAATAGGGTGGCCAAATTCCACCTTTTCCCTCAAAAAAAAAAAAAAAAAAAAAAAAGTAGCACCGCTTAATTACAAATCATTACGGATGCAATATCCTGCACCGGCCAAATCTCAAGCTTGAACTGTTTATATCTTCATGGATGTTGCATCATCCTATCTTGTATAGCATAATTGAAAGACCTAATCAAGCAATTTCTACACTATTAAGGAAAATCATAATATCATAGGGAATAGGCATTAGAAATTTCGATCTTTCAATATATATTAAATACAATCCAAATGTATCATCTTCAAGCATGTAACTACTTAACTCCCCACTCCAACGGTGACCCTTTACTCTGTGATCTTACACAACACCGAGCATCGTCAAATCACCGACATTTCAAGCACAAACCTAGGACTCTAAACAGAAATTTTTCTTTCTTGGTCAGTGCATCTTCGATTATGGTGCTTCTCTTTGATTCTTCTTTTGTGAACAAACACTAACTGGATTTGCATTCATGTAGCTAGAAACTAAAATGTTAAAAGTCTAATAATCTAAATCAAAAGTCAACTCAGGTGTGAGAACCATATTCCCGTTTGAAATTCATACCTCAACCCATTTGTATTGCTAAATAACCACCCCATCATTGCTATTGCATACTATAAATTTTTGATCATCCAATAACTTTTGGGTTGGATAATTTACGCAAAGACTGTAAGAATTGTGATATGTGGTCAGAGAGATCAACACAATCAACGACGACTGCAACAAAATGGGATGGAAGGTCAATTTGTACATAAATGAAGAAACACATTACGTAATTCAGTTCGTAATCATTCAAAGGAATCAATCTTCACTACTTAAATAGTATGCAAGAAAAAACCAAGATTTCACATTATCAAAACTTTGAACAATGCCTGATAGCTAAGTCGCAACACTTACCAGATCAGTATGCCAAAAAGAACACAAGTGGAACACCACAAAAGCTACCTATTCCCCGGTTTGGATATATGGTGCACCAGTAGCACAACTCCACAAACAAGCTACCCCACCAACACTGGAGAGCAGTCCACAGTGCGCTACCACTACCAACACTCTGAAAGCAGCCCAGACGTTTACAGAGTTAAGGAATGAGAATAATGCAACTGCAATGACTAATGGTGCTTGTTTCTAGCAAAACATAAAAGATTTAAATACTTCACCAATTGGGAAATGTAAACACTTGGTACCACTTTTCAGAATAATGGGAAAACCAGTCTACATCAAATTGGGGAGAAAGATTGAACATAGAAATTAATAGAAAAACAAGGAAATGGACACATTAAGTATGAAGAATATTATAGTTCTATCATCATATTGTGATCCATCTCGTAGCGACATCCTCCTTTTTGAAAATATAAAGAGCGGGAGAAAAGACTGGCAAAAAAGAAAATGCTATTTTGGAGTTTTACTGTAGTGATGGAGAAGATTGCTACAATGCTACTTTAACCGTCAGCTCATTACACTCAAGGTTGGATGCTCTATATATAAGGCATAATTTATAAGGCTTTAAATTCAGGGCTTGCATGATCCAATCCAATTTAGAGCCTAATAATAGTTCTGGTGAGCAAGTTCTAATAGTGTGAGATTTATGGTGGTTTAATCATCTATGCAGAATACTTGACTGTTACTAGCTAGTAGCTATAGGTGATAGGAGAACAAGATGATCTTCCTAATTAAATAAATAAATTTTCTTTGGTAGATGACGAAATCACAGATTTCTCCTATTGGTCATCTTAATTGCCATTCATAACTAGGTAAAATGTCAAAAGTGTGGTAAGGTTGATAGTAGAACATGATGAGTTTTGCACGTGGACACTTTTAATCAATCTCTCTATTCTTCCTCTTTCAGACACTCTCTCTTAAATCTAACTTTTCTATTTAAGGAAACATTCCAACTATCATTCAAACTGGAGCAATTAATTATTTGAATGCTTCATACTGCTACAATAATCAACAAAAGAAATAACACCACCAAATAATTTATAAAAATACACGAGAAAAAAATATATATGCAAAATCACTTTACAATTCACTATCACCATTGAAATACTGGATAAACCCATGAATTGAAGCCACAGTACCCTAATCCACCTAAAATATGGCATATACATCCAGGGCCGGCACTGAGTTCCTGGGGCCCTAGGCGAACTTCCGAAATAGGGCTCCTAATAGCATTTTTTTACGTGCAAAATACGTGCCTATATTTACAAGAAAAGTTCAAATTTGGGGCCCCTAAAATTGCGAAATCTCCGGGGACCTAAGGCGGTCGCGCCTCTAGGGTAGGGCCGGCCTTGTGTACATCTTCTAGTATACTATAGAGAAACAAGATATGGATGCCTTTATAGAGCTCCCTCTCACCCTCTAGTATCTAATATATGCAGGGTCGGATCTAGGTTTACGGGGCCCGAGGCGAACTGCCAAAATGGGCCCCATACAAATTTTGTTTTTTAAAAAATTGTAAAAAATAAATAGAAATTATTTTTTTCTGCAATTCTTAAAAACCGATATATATATGGAAGTCTTCCGTTGTGCACCACCTATGGTGCACACGGCGTGTGCACTCGGCCTTCCCGCCTTCGAATCGACGATCCGAACCGTTCACATTGATCTACACATCTAAATTAGTCTAAATATGTAAAATCAAATCATTTGAAATTCATTTGCCCATCCATTGAAGTGTTACAAAATTGTATGGCTGAAAATTATAGTTTTTTATAGTCACATGATGGATGGGCAAATGATTTTCAAATGATTTGATTTTACATATTTAGACTAATTTTGATGTGTAGATCAATGTGAACGGTTCAGATCGTCGATACGAAGGCGGAAAGGCCGAGTGCATACGAGTGCACACGGAGGGGTGGTACACAATGGAAGATTTTCCTATATATATATATATATATATATATATATGTGAGGAGTGATCCAATGAGAAACAATTTAAAATGAGAAAATGAGAAATAAAAATTTATATCGTTGGATGTGAGGGAATTGAAATGAATGGCTCTCATTCATTTGGCTTAATTAATTGAGAACCCGGTTTTTTTCTAGATCTATCAAAAAAATCAAACCAACTCATGTCAATCTCTTCTCTTTAATTTTTTCTAGTTTCTCCATAAACCCAGGTCAATCTCTTCTCTTTGATTGTTTCTAGTATTGCCCATTCGCCGCTGCGCCACCATCCCCCAATGCCGCCCCCTCCGCGACGGGTCCTCTCTTCTCTTGATTGATCCGAAATTCCATAAGATGATAAAAATTCCATCAAAAAATTTCATCAGAAATGAAACATGATAAAAATTCCATCAGATAAACAGAACTATACTGAACGAAAGTTCATGTTAACAATCCTACTTCATATATCATTACCCAACACTCCAATAGATTTGACAAAATAGTCCATTTCAAGGAGAATTCAAGTAACATAACTGGATTTAACTTATCACTATTAAGGACTAAGGTACCAGTTAAATCCAGTTATGTTACTTGAATTGGGACCTCACAATGGTGATAAGTTAAATCCAGTTATGTTACTTGAATTTGGGACCTCACACGTAGGTTGCTTTTGGGCATAAAGAAAGATAACATGTTTTCATCGTTTTCTTTTTCGTAATCATGATTTGTTCATTGTAAATAACACTCCTTGACTGAGATATGTTGTTATTCTACCTCTAGGCTTGTTTGCAATGCTCTGTACAATGATGGTGATAGTGAGAGGAAATATCTTCCACAATTTTTCAAATTTGTTGTTGCAAATCCACTTTCAGTGAGGACTAAGGTACCATCTTTAGGATTGTTTCTACTTCTTGTTTGTACTATTTTGTTAACGTTCATAGCATAGTATGATTTGAACAGCTGTGGAATATTTAACATGATAAGATTTATTTCAGACACACATTTTGCATTGTTAAAAATTTATAAAACTAATCAGAAATTGTGTTGCACTATTGTTACAAGGCTTAGTAACCTTTATTTCAAGTTACTGGAAGAAAATACTATTATAATTTTAAGTTACAACATAACTCTGTATCTGATAGCATTCCTTCCAGTTCTTTATGCAGGTTCTCTTTAATTTTTTGTTGTTTCTCATTTTCTCATTTTAAATTGTTTCTCATCAGATCACTCCTCTATATATATATATATATATATATATATATATATATATATATATATATATAATAATGCTAATATATATAATAATGCTAATATGAGATGGTGAGATAGGTGAGATGAAAATATTTTTGTAAGAGATGAGTGATTTGAGTCATCTGAATCTCGATCACACCGTTCACATCACTCTGCATGCCATCTAGATGGGGTGTACAAAATTTCAAGCGATTTGGAGACCTCTAGTCTATGCATCAAACGTTCACCACGTCAGGAAGATGGTACGTAATACATATATATGCATTTTTTGAACATCTTGATGGATAGGCTACATAACTCTGAACTATTTGAAATTTGGCACACATCATCTTGATGACATGTAGAGTGATGTGAACGGTATGATCGAGATTTAGATGACTCAAATTGCTTATCTCTCAAAAAAACATTTTCATCTCACTCATCTCACCATCTCATAATAGCACGACTCTCTCTCTCTGTATATATATATATATATATATATACTAGGTTTGCCCGTTGACACGTGCCTACGGCACGTCTCGTAACGGTGCACCATCTTTGATCATATAAAATAGTTTTGAAGGTTCAGCAAATTAATTAAAGTACGAAACATAAAGCAAAAAAACATATTATATGATTTTTTAAATTATTTTTTAAAATTATTTTTTATGTTTTTAAATTTTAATTTTTTTTTGTTTTTTAATTTTTAAAAATTTTTAAAAAAATTATTGTCTTAATTTTTTGAATAGAAGGGGGATGGAAAGAGAGAAAGAGAGAGAGAGAGAGAAATAAAAAAAATATAGGAGTTGTTTTGGGTGGGGGATTTGAATTTGAGTTTTGGGGGGAACTTTTGGAGGGAAAATATGTTTTGTAAGGTTAGATCTGGGCCTTTAATTTTTGGGGGGATTGAAGGAGAGCCACTTGATAGCTTTCTTTGTGTTTTATTATATAGATATATGAAGAAATATATGGAGATTTACGAATTTGAGAAAAAAAAGTCTGCATGCAAACTCACGCCCAACTAAAATAAGCCTGCCAATTTTGAGAACAAAAGCGCAAAAATTAAAATTTAGGGGCCTCCAAAAAGAATATTACGTGCAAAATGCGTGTATATAAATAGAAGGAGAAAAAAAAAATTAGGGGCCCCTAAAATTATAAAAATTTCGGAAGGTCCGTAAAATCTTCCTATCTAAATAAATAAATTTTCTTTGGTAGATGAGGAAATCACAGATTTCTCCTATTGGTCATCTTAATTGCCATTCATAACTAGGTAAAATGTCAAAAGTGTGGTAAGGTTGATAGTAGAACATGATGAGTTTTGCACATGGACACTTTTAATCAATCTCTTTCTTCTTCCTCTTTGAGACACTCTCTCTTAAACCAAACTTTTCTATTTAAGGAAACATTCCAACTATCATTCAAACCAAAGCAATTAATTATTTGAATGCTTCATACTGTTACAATAATCAATAAAAGAAATAACACCTCCACCAAATAATTTATAAAAATACATGAGAAAAAAATATATTTGTAAAAACTGATGAGGACATCGGTTCAAGATGATTCGGACGCTTTACCAGGGCAGGCGTCGTCTTCAGGAGCTTCTTATTTAGTTTAGGATTTTATTTCCAGTACCATATTTGTTTCTGGCAATTATAGCCATATGTAATCTTTTTTTGTATTTTTTAGATTTTGAGAATATTTTGAGATTTGTATCAAGATGTATTTTGAGCCTATTTATAGGCCATGAGATTAATGAGAATGCATGTCACTCTTGATTAAAATTTATTGTGTTGAGTTTTGCTCTTCCTCCCTCTCTTGTGTGATACAATTGAGATCAAGTAATTAGGGTTTGTGATAAATCCTAATCAAAATTTAGGGTTTGTGATAAACTCTAAAATCTACCCCAAATACAAATTCCTAACCCTACTTTCCCCAAATCACAAGATCAACCCTACCCTACCCAGCCGTCGTCATCCCCATCTACCCCATTCTCAAAACAAAAAAAACAAAAAAATCCCTAGCCCCCTTTCGAAACCCATCTCGTGATCATCCTTCAACCTCCGACCTTGCCGACACAACCCCTTCCCTCTTCATCTTCCCCTCGCCCTCTTCCTTCTGTCGCGTCGCCCAACCACGTCGACAGCCCCTGACATCAACTCCCCATCCCGTCTTCTCCTCGCTCTGTTGAGCGCCAGCCCCGTCGCTCACTTCCGGTCGTCTCCCACCCTCCGTCACCTGCACCTCAGCGTCAGCCAGCCAGATGAACCCTTGATCTCTCCCAGTGCTCCTCCCGAGCACTGACGCCAGCCCAGATCCGCTTGTTGTCATTGCTCTTGAAGTTGTTGCTACCATTGCTGTGTTCTACCAGAGATTTATGCAAATGTTCTTCGGATCCTCGGTATACTCTTTCCATTATTAAATATTTGTGTTCTACTATCTTATTATCTATTATATTATCTGGTTTGTCTGTCGTCCACAAAATTAACTGAGATTGAGTGTTCCACATGCTAGAGTAGAGTACGAATCAATATTGAACCTGTTAGTTGCCAAAACACTTAGGGATTTAATTATTGATTGTAGCGTTGAATTATTGATTGTAGCTTTGAATTATTAATTGGGATTGTTAACGTGATTCAGTTCTTGAAAATCCATCCAACCAATTAATTATTTAAAATTCCTAACTTTTATTCGCATGACGTGTTGGTAAAATTAACCCATTATGATTCTTGGAAATTCTCTTTTTTAGGGTTAGTTATATGTCAAAAACACTTTACAATTCACTATCACCATTGAAATAATGGATAAACCCATGAATTGAAGCCACAGTACCCTAATCCACTTAAAATATGGCATATACATCTGCTAGTATACTATAGAGAAACAAGATATGGTTGCCTTTATAGAGGTCCCTCTCACCCTCTAGTATCTAATATATTCAGGGCCGGACTTGAGTTTACGGGGGACCGATGTGAACTCCCAAAATGGACCCCATACAAATTTTGTTTTTTTTTAAAATTGTAAAAAATAAATAGAAATTATTTTTTTCTACAATTCTTAAAAACCTCTCTCTCTCTCTCTCTCTCTCTCTCTCTCTCTCTCTATATATATATATATATATATATGGAAAGTTTCGGTTGTGCACTCCTCAAGTGCACTAGGCCTTCGGACGTTCATATCGAAGATCCGAACCGTTCACATTGATCTATACATCTAAATTAGTCTAAATATGTAAAATCAAATTATTTGAAATTCATTTTCCCATCCATCATGTGACTATAAAAAATAATGATTTTCAGCCATACAATTTTGTAACACTTCAATGGATAGGTAAATGAATTTCAAATGATTTGATTTTACATATTTATACTAATTTAGATGTGTAGATCAATGTGAATGGTTCGGACCTTCGATATGAACGTCCGAAGGCCTAGTGCACAACCGAAGCTTTCCATATATATATATATATATATATATATATATATATATATATATATATGAAGAAATAGATGGAGATTTAAGAATTTGAGAAAAAAATCTGCATACAAACTCACGCCCAAACTAAATAAGCCAGCCAATTTTGAGAACAAAAGCGCAAAAAAATTAAATTTAGGGGCCTCCAAAAAGAATATTACGCGTAAAATACGTATATATAAATGCAAGAGGAAAAAAAATTGAAAACCCCTAAAATTGTAAAAATATTGGGAGGCCCCTAAAATCTTCCTAATTAAATGAATAAATTTTCTTTGGTAGATGACGAAATCACAGATTTCTCCTATTGGTCATCTTAATTGCTATTCATAACTAGGTAAAATGTCAAAAGTGTAAGGTTGATAGTAGAACATGATTAGTTTTGCACATGGAATCTTTTAATCAATCTCTTTCTTCTTCCTCTTTCAGACACTCTCTCTTAAATCTAACTTTTCTATTTAAGGAAACATTCCAACTATCATTCAAACCAGAGCAATTAATTGAATGCTTCATACTGCTACAATAATCAACAAAAGAAAAAACATCTCCACCAAATAATTTATAAAAATACATGAGAAAAAAAATATATGTAAAAACACTTTACAATTCACTATCACCATTGAAATAATGGATAAACCCATGAGTTGAAGCCACAGTACCCTAATCCACTTAAAATATGGCATATACATCTGCTAGTCACTACAACAAATATGACATTTGTTGGCATTCATAAAATGCTATAGTAGACCTACGATAGCGTTTTACAAACGCTATCAAAAGCCCCGCTATAATAACTCTATAGCGTTTTGACCAAACGCTATAGAATGTATAGCGTTTCCGGAATGCTATAGATTCTATAGCGTTTTAGAAAACGCTATAGAATCTATAGCGTTCCGGAAACACTATAGTTTCTATAGCGTTTTGTTAAAACGCTATAAAATTTATAGCGTTTCGGCAACGCTATCATTAGACAATCCAGTAATAGAATCAAACATACAACATTTTTAAAACGCTATCGTTTTGATATTTGTGGTTTTTTACAGCATTTTAGGAACACTATTTCGTTTTAACTGTATACAAAAAAAAATCTACGGATACAAATAAAAAACGATTTATCGAAAATGTCAATACACCATTATAACTATAAAAGTTTCGCAAATTTGTGTACAAATATATAAAAATATACCAACATAGAAATATCTACACAATAAACTGATACAAAAATTCATCCAATAAACCTAAAACTGACGACAAAAAATTCTTGAGTGCCTAACATCAACACAACTCGCAAATTTAAAACTGACGACAAAAAATTCTTGAGTGCCTAACATCAACACAACCCACACTCTTCGTTTCATCCACGACGTTTCCAATCTGCAAATGTAGAAGAAAAAATGTCAAACATAAGATTCATGTGTCTAATGTTGGAGCATGCTACTAACATATGTTACTAAACTGCTACTAACATATATATATTAATGATTTAGCCTAAGTTGTAGAATTGCTATACACATAAATTCCTTAGCTCAGGAAAGACTGTCAATTTCAACCTACTGAGTTGAGTTAGTAATTTCTTTGGTAAGGAACTAAGTTAGTAGTTAATTAAGACCTGGAGTATCACATCAAGCATCATGCTGTTGAGAACTTTCCCAGCAACCTCTAAAAGGTAAGCGAGAGAGCCTTCAGCCAAACACAGCAATCTCGTTTGGGTGTTTCAGTGAGCACTTCCTTTCCCAATTGTTCAAATGTGCGTAACATTTTAAATGCTGTTTGCCAATGAATAGGACATATTCAGTCCTCGCTAAAGCCTAACATTACTTATTCTGAATATTTCAGGAAGAAAAAGAACAAATGAATCCCAGGGCTTTGAGTCTGGGTCGAGCTTACATGCATAATGAGCAACACTTTGAAAAAGTTGTAGGTTATTAACAATCATTTTTTAGACTTAGGATACAGAACAAGTCCTTACTTATATTCATATCTATTTGGTAGTTTGAAAGTAGGATACAGCATATTTAAAATCACTAGCATTACTGAATTACAACAAAACCTCACCTTTGGCATCTTGAAGAAATTAGATTTAAAAATTAGGGGAGCTAACAGGGAGCATATGATTCCTTCACTAAATTCTACAGCCATTATTGTACCTTTTTTTAAAATGTTCGCAGATCATGTAGCAGAGGAAACATCCAAAATCAGTTAAGGGAATGAAACTAGAAATATGCGACTATATCTAGCATATCAAGCATCTCTTCTTTGTCTGCAGCACCATAAAGAGCTGAAAGTCTTCACGAATTATACATGACGCTCGTGAATAGATTTTGTACTAGAATAAATATATCTAGACTTCTGAGTTATAAATGCACTATGCATTTATTTAAGACACATTTGCATAAGGAGAAGTTCAAAAACCATTTCCCTTTATCAAAGATATTCCTACCTTGAATATACCAAGAATGACTGAGACACGTGTTGTGTAGATAAACTTCTTTTGATTATTGGAAAGAATGACGATAAACTTCTTTTGATATCACTCCTATTGACATGCACAATGATCAGTTTCCACTGTGCATTACCCAAGAAAATATCCATAGGTTGATACATTTACATATTCAGTTGCCAACATTTTTATTGTTGGCAAGACTAGATGTGTCGCAGTTTCATAATATATGTATTAGTGGAGGCCTCACGTTACAATCCAGTACATAGCAGGGCAGCTAGGCTAATGTGTGGGCCAACAATGTTTAACAAGCAATCTTAAGTCTAAACTCCCCTTTATGTCGACCTTCAGGATTTGTGCAAAAGTCTCCTAAGTCTTAAGTCTAAACAAGCATGCTTAGACTTAAGTCTAAACAAGCATGCTTGTGTCTGTATTTTTATGTCCTTATTCTCTCAAATAATATACAGCAACATAAAATTTAAGCATATACCTAATCTACTATCGTGTTACAGTCTCCTGATTTCTATAAAAAATCACTGTCTCTGCATTCATGGCATGTCATGAGCCCCATGCCAATTAGTCATGTTATACCTCATAGGGGTTGTTCCTTTGTTTGCCACTAGGTCAGTTCACTTTAATCCATTCATTAGGCCAGATGGCAGGATGCAACAACTGCAATCCGAGTTGCTATAGGCTGATGAGTTGCAAGTTTCCAATTTGAGTTCATTATTCACATCAACTAATATAGCAACTTGTAAAGTAAATAACATGCAGCTACCAGTTACTACAACTGCATATGGCAAATACTACTGACTGCAATCACTGGGCACCACCCCCTCTCATCGCCCGTCTCCTCATTCCTCCCATGCAACTACAAATAAATGGTTAAAAATTATGTTCAATGTTTTGGTATAAAAAACATCAATCCATTAATACCTCAGAAGGATTATCCTCTCCTCTTTGCTGTATCTCCCCTGCCACCATGGATCACAGCTTACAAGCTAGGAGAGTCTCCATATCCAGGACAATCACTATGGTCCTCCATTTTCTTGTCATCAAATGCAACCAAACTATCCATCAAACTTACAGATATTTGACTTAAAGATACTAACTAATGCCTATCCCACGCAAACCTACGCAGCCTCCTACAAAAAGATAACAAAAACCTATCAGGCTTTCCCCTTTACTATTGGGGGTCAACAATCTCAACTACTATGTGTTTCCATACAATTTTAGATGTTTTCACAACCACAATATGACAAGTAACTATAAACCCATGTCCAAATCCTAAGGTAATCAATGAATTACGCAACACAAGACACGAACATCTTCTCCGCATTTATATATCTTTTGAGTCAATGATAGCATACGATGATAGTAAAGTCGAACGCAACAATCTTCAAGTTCAACATCTACTGTATAGACTTTCATATCAATCAAGAAAATATCTTTTAGTTGAGTACCAAAGCTGCAAACTCTGTCCAAGTTCCAACCACACTATCCATCAAACTTTCGTTATATGACTAAAGATACTAATTACACCGATCCTGTGGAAACTCATGTTGCCTTCACGCAGAAAAATAACTCAAATCTCACCAGGCTTTCCCCTTGTTCTATTAGGATTAAAGAAAATATCAACTGCATATATTCCTTACATCTCTGCTATATAACTACTATATTAAATCTACAAAAACTTCACCCCAACCATCTCCTTGAAGATACTTAAAAGACAATTTCAGATGTTTTAAGTAATTGGTAATGAGTTGAGACCGTAAGGCCTCTAAGCATTGAATGATAATAGAATTGCATGCAACAGTGTTCAAGTCCAACAACTCCTGCATTGCATGCGCCACTAGGGTCTAGTGTGATCATGTTCACTAGCGAGTAAGAGTAGTGAGCAACACAGACGGAACCATAAACATTTCAGTGGGGTCAGACAGGACTTTTACACACACAAAAGAAATTATTATTATTATTATTATTATTATTATTATTATTATTATTATTATTATTATTATTATTATTATTATTATTTCAACTTTAATAGTCATCAAATATTTTTGTTTTCTTTTTGGAAATTCTATTTTTTGTTGGCTTCAAGGATAGTAAATGAGAGCAAATAAGAAAAAGATTAAATTGATATTGGTGTGGTTAGAATACTATAAGCAAATAAGAAAGCTATTCCTAAATTAATGATATAGTTCAATACTATATGATTAACAAATACCAAATTCAAGGGTTTATCCCACTATATAATTTTTTAGAAGGAAAGTAATGTACCTAGTTAGCATCCAACATCTTGATGTGATCGGTCGGCCATGCAATTGCAAGTCTCATAACCTCATCTAGAGTATCTACACCACCACCTCGCCTAAACAACGGTGCTGAAGGTTGTCTTACTTCATCCACCCAAACTTTGGAAGCATTTTTCCCAAGGGGTACACAGTGCACTACCACCTCAGGATCATTTGTCACCCATCGCCAATAGCAACCACTTCACTCGGTGCCTCCCAGTTTATTAATTCACACTTTCTACATCTACAATTACTGCTGCCATTGAGTGACTAACATGAAAACATAAAAAAAGTTATTTCAAGTGTTATATATATATATATATATATATATATATATATATATATAGGGAAACTTTCGGTTGCAAACCAGCCTAGTGTTCACCATGGGAAGCACTGGCTGTGGACCGTTCGTTAAGAGCGATCTGGATCCAAGGGGTAGGATCTGTTCCCGCTCATCTGTCTATTAGGGGGGGGTATAATCGGAATTTCCCCCCCCCCAAAATACAACTGGCCATCAATCTCTCTTGTCTCCTTCCTCTTATCGAAAAAAGGAAGAAACCCTAACCCCAAAACACGATCTGTTCCCGCTCTGAGCTTCCCTACCCCAAAATCGCCCCGTTCTCTGAGCTTCCCTACCCCAAAACGGAACCCATCAAGCTCCCCTCCTTTTCCCCCTTCTCAATCTCTCCTTCCTCCTTATCGATTTTAGAGAACAGATTGGAACCCCATCTCTGAGCTTCCCTTCGTCTAACGAACGATCGGAACCCTAGCCCCAAAAACCTCCTCCTCGAACGATCGGAACCCTAGCTCACCTGCTTGCTCCTCCTCGACGAAAGCTCACTTCTCAATCTCGCTCACTTCTCCCGCTCACTTCTCAATCTCCCGCTCACTTCTCAATCTCCTTCCTCCTTTTCGGAACCCATCGAAGCATCTCATTTTCGCAACATCTGAGCATCTCATTTCAATATTCTCATCTCCTTCTCCCATTTTCGTCTTCTTTGCTGAAGGTATTAAATTTTTATTTTTTGTTGTTGTTGTTGTTGTTGTTGTTGTTGTTGTTGTTGTTGTTGTTGTTGTTGATAACGTTGGGAAAAGAACAACTTGTTCTGATTTCGATTTCAAAAAATAATTTTGGGAGTTTTTGTCGAAAATAAATCCTAAATGGACATATTGTAGATGGTTATTGAAGGTAATAAATTTCTAGTATTACATATGAATGTGTAGTTGTAAATTTGGGGCAAATTCATGCCTACAAATGTTGTAGTAAGATTTGGCCTATGTAATTAGGCCATTTTCATGAATATGTAGTTGTATGTTTTAGTTAGGTTTTAGTGTGTTGTTGGATGCAAGTCCAAGTATAACCTTTAGCATGCCTTTTTTTGTTAGATTATTTGTATAATTTGTTGAAAATAAGAAGTGACCTATTGTTTAGTTCGGCATAACTCAATAGCATGTCTTTTTTTTGTAAGTGTTTTGGCTTGAACGTTACCACATCTTGTAGGATGGCATCAAACTATTCTTCCAACCAAATCCACAATCATTACAGTTGTAGCTCTAGGTCCTCCCGAGCTAGTACTCATGAGAGAATTGTAGGTCCCAAATGTTTTTGCCGAATACAGTCGCGGGTGAAATATTCTTCTTCGGGGAAGAATCCGGGTAGAGCTTATTATAATTGTCCGAACTTCCCAAATGGTTGCGATTTTTTCTGTTGGGTGGAGAATTATGGCCCGGAGGAGGATAAAGATGCTAAGATCAGGGATTTGCTTGATGAGATTTCAATGCAATATATGTTGAAGTCGATAGATGTTGATAGCGCGTACAATTGCGGTTACAGGAGAGGTGCCCAGGTTTATGGAGTGGCGGGATTGATTGGTGGGGTGTTGTTGTCTCTATTGTTGTTTTTGGCTTTCTTCAGGCAGTATTGACTGCTTCGTTGTTGTCTGTAGTGTTGACAAAATTGTATTTTGTAGTTGTTATATTTTGTGGAACATGTATGTGGGCATGTACTGGATGTAAATTAAGAACATCTCTTCTTTCCTCAGTGGACTTTGCGTGTTGTTGGTGATGTACGTTATGTAAATATTTTAACCTAATGCAATATCTTTTCGTCTTACATGTTAGCTGGCATTTATGATGTTCTATCTTGATTGTTTTGTTCTAAGGCCATTTCCATTGGTTAGTTGATGGCTTTTGTTGTAAAGTGATACTGAGGGTATTCTATAGTTCTGTTTGGGTTTGGTTTGGTGATGTGTATCTTCCCAAAGTAGTATTCGATATTGTTGTATAAGTTTATTATGAGAGTTAGAAACCTGTAGTGATGGCAATATCGATACTGTATAAGTTTATTATGCATTGCTTGCTAATTGATGTGTGGTTGATGTACATTGGTGAGATTGATTCCTATGGTTACAATTAACTTTCTAGCACCTGCATTGCATGAGGATGTAGTGTTCAATGGATGACCCAGCAATGAAATTAAGTTATAATTGACTGAAATGTCAACTGCATATCAAAACCTGGTTCTTATCAACTCACATCAGAAGAGACGAGAGTTCTTGTTAACAGTGGTGGTGTTGGACAACTTGCATTAGAGGAGCAGAACATTCAAGTCCCAAATAGATCTCAACTTGATGCTCAACAAGTTGAAAAGGAGGTGATACTTGAAGTCTCTAATAGGTCTCAAACTAATGCTCAACAACTCGAAGAGAAGACAATTAAAGTTTCAAATGCTCAACAATTCGTAGAGGAGAAGAGAAGTGAAGTCTGAAATGGGTCTCAAACTAATCCTCAACAGCTGGAAGAGGAGAAAAGAAGTGATGTCTCAAATGGCTCTCAAACTCATGCTCAACAAACTGATTCTCAACAAACTGATGCTCAAAGTGAAGACTTCATTGGAGAAGAGAAATGAAGTCTGAAATGGGTGCATTATATTCTCAACAAACTGATTCTCAAACTGATTCTCAACAGCAGTGTTTGTGACAAATTGGCACATGCTTCGTTGATATTTTTGTTACCTGATCGTTGACAAATGGGTGCATTATATGATTCTCAAAATATTTTAAATAGTAGGCATATAGATAAAGATAATGATCAGACACTCACACCTCATCTTTAATGCCCCAGCATGAATAACAAGCTTCATTGCAGCGTTAACAGATACATTTCAATTAAAAAGCAAATAGATTTCTAAACTTGGACATGAGAAACAGAGCAAATAGATACATTTCAATTAAAAAGAAAGTAACCATAGATACATTTCAATTTAATGCCCCAGCATGGAAGTAACCATAGAAATTTTTACATTTCGAACAAGTAGTAAAACTTATAAAATAAGGATGCTCTTCTACAAACAATATCAATAACAGCCATTTGTACAAAGGGTCCACAATAACCAAAACGAAACCATCACACTGCAGAATCGGCGATCTTCAGTATATCCAAGCACCAGATGTTCTGTAATTTGTAATAATGATGAGCCAGTTTGAGATTGACCTGTAGCTACTGGCCTGGCAGAATCGGGTCCTACAGGCAGTAGTTCTATATTTTCTCCAGTTCGGTTAGCATGCTTCTCCCTCAGTTCCTCTTCGGTTACACTTACTTGTCCTTTTCCTAGTGCTGCAGAAACCAAATTCACAAGTTTCAAGTATGACAACCTTTTTTTTTTGGGTGAAAAATAAATGCTATTGTTGTCGGTGTTGGGGATACTCACGGTCTAGCCAGTCGAGAAACAGAACAAAGAGAACGTTGAAGACGAAAATGTATCCGACAAGTCCTCCTACACCAGTCCAATACCAGTTGGGATCGACAAAGATCCCGCGAGCTCTCAGAACTTGTTCCCCCAATGTTTCGCCTGTGGTGGCATTGACAATCTGTACCAGATTTTGATTTTCAGTGAGCTATTTGTCTTGGCAAAATAGAAGATGATCATGTCTTAATTAGTATTTTGATTTAATCGAATGCTTACCTTGTGCCAGCTATGCCCGAGGAACTCATTCACCGCAACTGCATTCTGTGCATACATTATGGGAGAAGACCAATAACCCCATATCCACCATTTCTTGATGCTCTCTGAAGCCAGAAATTACCCAAAAGTTAACAAATCATGGAAGAATTCATACTGCATAACCTATGCTTAGTTGCTTAGTTGGTCATTGAGAAATTGATTTCTTTTAGAAGAAACAACATGACCAACCAGACTAACAACCCAAACAAAAAATAAAAATAACAAGATTCCCCACATCAACACCAAAACCCAACACCAGCCTTTAAAAAGAGAGAGAGATAAGTAGTTATACCTTGCTGGCAATGTTACTAGAGAGCCAGTCCAGCCCCTAGTTATATTTTGCACGGACTGATCCACCAATCTACAGTATGTAACTATGCAACCATTAATTCAAAATCCATAATATCCAATCACATCAACTTCCAAAAAAAACATACAGATAAACTATATGGTTTAGAAACTCAACCAGAATTAGTAATACTGAAACAAGTAATAAAGAAATGTAAGACAACATATAAAATAGTAGAGTAGATAAACAAAATAGGTAACCTGTGCACTAAGTTTTTGCAACCATGAGTTGGAACTTCTCCACCTCCAATAGCATTATTCACATTTGAGCACTTTAAAAACCAGCCTACACTTGGTCAAAACTCACTGCGAATGACTGTGGAAAAAAAAGAATGATTGTGTTAGATGAATGCCCTACTGGTTTAATAGACAACATAAAGTAATTTTACATTACAGAATGATTGTGTTCCTGAAATGAATTTAAGTAGGCTCAGAAATTCCTTTATTTCACGGACTGCGATGGTGTAGTCAAATTTTGCTGCAGTTGAACTGCCCCGCCAAAATTACTTTAACCATCACAATCCCGATCATGTTTTACCACAATTTTAGTTAAATGCATCCCCATTTGTACAAAGGGTCCACAATAACCAAAACGAAACCATCACACTGTGCAGAATCAAAGAATGCATCCAAAAACCTTCCAGACCCAATGTATCAGCCAACCCAGTATACAGTCCCATATAGGGAAACTTTCATTTGTACACCAGCCCAGTATGCACAGTAGGCCTTCAAAGTAAGAACAAGCAATACTGTGAAGTTGTGTAGCAACATATAGTTTGTATATTCATTACACCTGAATATACAAATGTAACAAACACAATTATTCAACTATCAGCCGAAAGAACATGCAGCACTGTCAAGTTGTGTAGCAATATACAGTTTGTATATTCATTACAACTGAATATACAAATGTAACAAACACAACTCTCAGCCGAACTGAAAAATTGATGTGATGACAAAAATCCAACTATCAACCAAAAAATCAACTATCAGAACAAGAATCTCCATTAAATATCCCCAACATGGATGTATATCATCGGACGGTCTACAACCAGTGCGCACTGGATTGCACACTGGATTGCACACTGCGATGGTTTAGAATGCAAGAAAATCATCACCGCCTATCAATTCATCCCATACCAAATAATAAAAGTAGGGTATCAATAGTTACCAAATCAAAGATGTGAATGAAATACTTCCCTCAGTTGTCACTATCGTGAGAATCCACGTGAGAATCCTCAGAACTATTCTCAGTAGATGAATGCACATCATCTTCGGCGAATGCAAGTTTGCCACTGAAAATTGAAAAAACCACATCAATGTCATTATTTTTGGCAAACTATATAATAATTAATAATAATTTTCATAATTTTAATAATTTTACAAATACCATTAAATACCTTTCATTTCTCTTCGGGCAAGTTCGCGCATCATGGCCTTGTCCACGCAAACCACAACAATTACACTTCCTAGGTTTTTTTTTTAATTTTTCCCGCATTGGTTTCAACCTCTTCCCACTTGGTCTTCCCTTTGTATTACATTGACGAGGTTCTTCCACCGACACTTGAGACAAGACCAATTGCTTCCCATGAACCCGTGTTCCACTACCTTTAGCCCCAACACTACCCCCTTCGGGGACTATCAAATTGAAGCCTTCAAGTGACTTGATCATAGCTTCACGCATGAACACATACCCTTCATCGGAAGAAAGTCCGATCTCAACTTGTTGCTTAGACAAGTTATTTAACTCACAATAACGGGAAGCAAAATTCTCGCTATTATTGCCATCTTCTTTACCAAAATTTGTGGGGGTGTAGCTTCTTCTAATTACCTCACGGTTCCATCTTCTCATCATATATTGTTTGGGAAGTTCGTTACAATTTGAAACCTTAAGGAAAGCCAGGAGATGTCTACAAGGGAGACCAACAAATTCGAACATCAAGCATGAACAAGACCCATAATGACTTTCTTTGGAATAAGTAATAACGGTCTCTTTTTCCGACCTACCAATGAATGTCACGGTGTAATAATTGTTAGCAGTGTTCACGTCACCTTCAAGAGAATTCACATTATACAGTAGGCTTGCCTTGAGTTCTTTTTGAAACTTTAAAAACATTGTTAGAGTGTATACTTGTGCCATTTGTTCCTCCATATACCACCCGGTCTTCAATTTGGGTTTTCTATCGAGTGTACGGTGGTTCTCTTTTAATTCTTCTTCTCTTTGCCTACAAATAACTCTTTCAAATATCAAAGCAAATTCATGAAGTGAATACTTCTTTTGGGTATGCTTTTTTAAAAAGGAATTCATTCCCTCACTTCTTTGGCTACTAGACATACCCGCCCAAAAATGGGACCTATGGTAAACGGGGGCCCATTTTTCACGGATTTGAAAAATATCACTCAACCATTTGTTGTTTTCTGCCCCATATTCCAAAACCAAAGCTTTCCATTGTTCTTCAAAAGAGACACAATCATACGAATTCCAAATATTTTCTTTAAAACCTTCCATAAACTTAGGATTTTGAACCAATTGAGGCACCTCGGAAGGAATTTTATCTAAAATATGCCAGATACAATATCTATGACGAATATGAGGAAAAACTTGTTGAATTGCAGCACCTATACCGCGGTCTTGGTCCGTTACAATGGCCTGGGGAGCTTTCTTCATGACTCCTAGCCATGTTTGGAATAACCACACAAAGGATGAAGCCGTCTCATTTGGGATGAAACCACAACCAAGAAAAATAGACTGCCAATGATGGTTAATCCCAACAAATGGAACAAATAGCATACCATAACGGTTGGTACTATGTGTAGCATCAAAAGAAACTACATCACCAAATATCTCATAATTCAAACGAGCAATCCCATCAACCCAAAAACAATGAGACAATCTACCGGACTCATCTTGCTCGAATGCATAAAAGAAAGACGGATCTTTGTCCTTTTGCCATTTAAAAAAGTCTACCAACATTTGACCGTCATGACCTTTTAATGACTCTCTCAAATCTCTTTCATGGTTTCTAGCGTCTGTCATAGTAAATCCAACCCTATTGTATCCCCCACTTGACCCTTCAAAATAAAGCATTTGCTTGCATGTGGGAATATTTGCATCCCCCATTTGCTGCATTATGATTTTATCTGAACTTGACACAACACGATTACGCGGCAACAAATGCCTTCTACCAGGTGTGGTGAATGGATGATTATGCACCTCATGGAAAGAATAAACCGACCATGAATTCGTTTCCTTATTTAATCTCACCCTAACCAATGCATTACAAGATGTCCTGGATGTAGTACCTATTCTAATATCATTATTCTTGCTTTTAGACACCCCCGCTTTATTACATAAAAAAGTTTTTTCCACCACTTGACCCTCCTTCAATTTATTACCCCCTTTACGCATTTGAAAACCAGAACATTTCGTGTAGCTATCATAGTATTTTTCTGCCAGCTCAAGGGTCTCAAAGATCATACCTATCTTTGGGATTAAATGATCCTCGACAGTGGGGGTAAATGACCTTCTTCAACATACAAAAAATTGTCACCCAATTGTGAGCAACCCTCACCTAACTCCATACCTGAAACAAATTCGAAAAGAGATGTTAATTTCGAGATGTCCAATTCGGATTGCACTTCCTAAGTTTAACGCTAACCATAATCAATATGTCCATTTAGGATTTATTTTCGACAAAAACTCCCAAAATTATTTTTTGAAACCAAATTCAGAATAAGGTGTTCTTTTCCCAACGTTATCAACAACAACAACAACAACAAAAAAAAAATATATATATATATATATATATACCTTCAGCAAAGAAGACGAAAATGGGAGAAGGAGATGAGAATATTGAAATGAGATGCTCAGATGTTGCGAAAATGAGATGCTTCGATGGGTTCCGAAAAGGAGGAAGGAGATTGAGAAGTGAGCGGGAGAAGTGAGCGAGATTGAGAAGTGAGCGTTCGTCGAGGAGGAGCAAGCAGGTGAGCTAGGGTTCCGATCGTTCGAGGAGGAGGTTTTTGGGGCTAGGGTTCCGATCGTTCGTTAGACGAAGGGAAGCTCAGAGATGGGGTTCCGATCTGTTCTCTAAAATCGATAAGGAGGAAGGAGAGATTGAGAAGGGGGAAAAGGAGGGGAGCTTGATGGGTTCCGTTTTGGGGTAGGGAAGCTCAGAGAACGGGGCGATTTTGGGGTAGGGAAGCTCAGAGCGGGAACAGATCGTGTTTTGGGGTTAGGGTTTCTTCCTTTTTTCGATAAGAGGAAGGAGACAAGAGAGATTGATGGCCAGTTGTATTTTGGGGGGGGGGGAATTCCGATTATACCCCCCCCTAATAGACAGATGAGCGGGAACAGATCCTACCCCTTGGATCCAGATCGCTCTTAACGAACGGTCCACAGCCAGTGCTTCCCATGGTGAACACTAGGCTGGTTTGCAACCGAAAGTTTCCCTATATATATATATATATATATATATATATATATATATATATATATATATATATATATATATATATATTAAAAGTACTAAAGCTGTACTGGGTTATCTGTGGAGTATCGGTTGCATTAGTAGTTGATAATGGATCATTGTTACACAATTTTGAGCACTTATCCTCATCCTCATCCTCCTCGTCACTATCATCGTCATTATCGTTTTCACCATCAAAATCCACATTATCATCACTATCGCTATGATCTTCTTCATCATCTTCACTATCCTCTTCATCTTGAGCATCACTATCTTCTTCCTCCATATCATCATCACTATCTCCTTCACTGTTTCAGCAAGTGAATCCACCTTTCCTCTGAGCTCAACTACTTCGGCAGAGGTTGCAATCGAGGCACTTAATTTAGATGGGTCGGCTCCTGCTCCCATCGAGGATAAATGGCCTTGTCGTTCAGGCTTGTTAAATAGCCTTGAATATGCGTCACCTTCATAACCCGGGCCAACGTGGGATGTCTCGGGTGGCGAAGAAGCTAGTTCTTCTTTCACCTTTTTCTGAAAATAAAAAAGCTCAAAATTAATATGAACATATGATTGAACAATAAGAATCTGTATTTAACTAATAGTAAACTATGTGATAAAACAATTTTAGAACCATACTATAAGATTAACATCATCTAGCTTTCCTGCTTCACCGTTCTTTTTTGTATATGCTCGATACCAACAACAAAGCCTAACTTTATCTTGACAAATGGAACCCTCTACTTTCTATATAGCAATCAGATACAATCAACACAAACATCAAAATTATAATCAACACATTTAATAAATATAATGAAAAAATTTTATAATTAACTCACTACTATTTCATATTCTATCCGAGCAAATCCCTTTCAACTACCACGGTAAGGGATATGTTTACTTCTCATTTCCTTGAACTTTTCACTTTTTGCCTAGAAGACAAATTGTACTCTAATATAATTAATTTTATATAAAAGATAAGATATAGCAAGTTAAACAGAATAGTATACATAATTTTTTACCTTGAATTTTGGGTTGTTTCTTGATTTTACAAATTCATCCCACTCTCTTTGACTTTTGTAAATCGGTTTCTTGTTTAAGCTTGCCCCCGATTTTGCTTTGCGTGCCCTGGCAGATCTTCCCATCGCTTGTAGGGTGTAAATTTTTGCTTCTCTATCACGTCTATTGAATGTGAACTTTTGCTGAAGTAATATGTGTATATATAAATTATTATCATAAAAATAAGCACAAAGAATTAAATGAAGTTAACCAAAGCCAGTAAATTTGTGAAAAGTATAGTGTTAAAAGTTGTGTTAGAAGTATAGTGTTGAAAAAGCACTGACAACACTAGAATTTATATTTAGGTGAGCACAATAAAGGGTACAAGTAAGACTAGCTTCTCTAAATCTCTTTTTCTATCTCTATAATACAGGAAAGAAGCATCTTTTTTTGAAACGTATAGAATAAGGAAAATCATAATTTTTGTGCAGTAAAGCACTGCATTGGACATACGAAGTTACCTTTTGAAACTGTTAGTTTACTAATAAAGCATTGTGCTTGCACCCTTTGTATCCTGTTATAAACTTAAATCTAAATTGCCAATGTGCTTGCACCCTTTGTATCCTGTTATGCAAATGGAAATAAAATTTTTGGGCTTTATTTTGTTTTTCCTTGAACCAAACTAAATTCTCTAATTGCCATTCTGAGTTCTAGGCGGTTTGTGTGTCTGTATCTGCATATGTGTATGTGACTATGGATCAATACCCAAAAAGAAGTTTCACCTAAAGATGGAAGCTATGGCTTTCCTGTATGAATGCCATTTTTGACCAACGTAATGGTGATTTGCTTTAACCTTTGAAAATCCGCTAAGCAGTTTTTGATAGCGCTTGCTCGGATCATCATCAATCTTTCCACTGATGGTGGTAGTTGAAGTTGATGATGATGGAGATCAAACAATGTTGGAAGAATTAATATAATGGAAAAGTCGGTAGATTATTCTTTGATTCTAATCTGTAAGTATTGGAATATATAAAAAGGTATAGATCTTTCATATCAAAAGGTTTGTTGTAAATAGTTGAAGTGTCCATTAAGAAGTGTTCAGACATGAACTAGTGAAGATTTTAACGAAAACCGTGACACTGATCATAATGCAAAATGATTAGTGAATCTGAGGTTACCAAGTTGAAATAATGTTTACATGTTTATATAAGAATCTAGAGCGTTTTAGTGCCAAAAATCTTTCTCTGAGTTTGATTATAGTGACGTTGGTGATAAGTCATGACTTATGAGAATTAGAAAAGAGATGGCAAGATCATCTGATGTCTTAGCCATATATTTGTCTTAGCCATATATTGGTAACAAATCTATATATATATATATATATATACATATATGTATATATATATATATATATATATATATATGTATATATATAATAAATTACAAAGAAAGCTATCAAGTGGCTCACAATCAATCTCCCCTAAAATTAAAGGCCTAGATCAAATCTCACAAAACATATTTTCCCTCCAAAATTTTAAACCCCAAAATCAAAATTTCCCCCCAAAACTAAAAAACTTATTACTTTATTACTATCTCTCTCTTCTCTCTTCACTTTTTCATATTTCTCTCTTTCTCTCTCTCTCTCTATCTCTCTCTCCCATTCTTTCTATATTTACTTAGAAATTTAGATTTTTAGAATTTTAATGTTTTTTTGCACATGTTATATTGAAAATAGTAAATATCTCTTCAACTCCACACTTAAAGTTTTAAGAAGTTAGATTTTATACCCCCATTTATAATTATTTTTCAACATATACTAATGGAAACATGAACTTTTATTTACAACTAATTATTGTCATACTATTCAAACTTGAGCTACATAATTGTTGTTTTACTGTTTACAGGCTTTTCGTATTTTGTATCGTTCCGAAGACGTGCCGTAGGCACGTGCCCACGGGCAAATCTAGTATATATATAATATTATAATGGGATATATATATATATATATATATATATATATATATATATATATATATATATATAATATAATATTGGGAGAAGGCCTTAGTGTCATTTGTAAATATTTTGTCATTCTACCAACCCGTGCAACGCATGTGCATAACTATTATACAGGAGGTCTTAGGTTCAAATCAAGACTACGTCTAAATTTTTATTTTAAAAAACTATTTTTATTAAAACGTGCATCGCATGTGTAAACTACTAGTACATATCTACTATTTTAATGGGAGAGTTTGTCACCAAACAAAATCTATTTGTAAACAAACAAACACGTGTAATGTACATGCATAACTAATATAAATGAGATCTTTGGTTCTATGCCAGACAACATCATTTTTTTTATAAAAATATATATTTATAAACACGTGTAATGTAGCCATGATTCAGATGACATAAATTTATGCTTTTCACTTCTAAACAGAAAGAAAGCTACATCAAAGAAAAAATATCTTACCTTTATTGCTTGCCAAAATAAAATTCTTTAATCTCATCAGATATCTTTCTCCAGTCATCATATTTCAGCGGCACCATCTGACGTGCTAAAACGCCTACAAAAGAAGATAGTCTTTTTGAGTTTTTCCCAACAGGTTGACCGAGATCATTTAATGTCACTTCCAACTTTTGTCCGCTGACAGCCGATAAATTACTGCAAGTTGTGTGTCCGCGAGTCCTGGTCGTGCCTTCTGACTGTTGTGCTTGTTTCGATGTTTCTTCTCTCAATTTATTTAGAGTCGCATCGCCAATGACATTAGATTCTACATGTTCTGATATACGGATCACATCATTTGATACCTTCTCTTTCAGTTTTATTCTTCCCTTTTCTTTTTCCTTTTCCTTATCATTTTCCCTTCTTTTTTTCTTTCCCTTATCCTTTCTCATTTTCTTTTCCTCATCCCTCCTTTTCCTTTTACTTCCTTGTTTTGAGCACTACAAATGATCCAAACAAGAACATGATTGTGAATAATACATAATAAATATGTTATTGTATGCGTGGATAAATGGTTGATAATAGTTTTTACCTCTTCAATGTCATGTTTAAAAGAAAGACTCCTCACTTAAACAGACAGCCAAAAACAGGGAAAAAATGAACATGTTAGAAAGATTCATCATCATAATTAGAAATTTCAACATGCAAATTATCACTAACAAAAATATAAAAATAATGAAGTAAACGAGTGATTATAGAAATTGTGGCAAAATCAATTATAATATGTTTCACTATGAAGTTATGATAAAAAATATAAATAGTTGTGCAACAAAACAATATGAAAAATTACATATAGATACCCTCACAGTTCTTTCTAACATACTCATTATCCTCATCATCAGTATTCTTATCAAGTAAGGATACATCTAATGGTCTTGAATAAACACTCTCATTATCCAAATCCAACTCATTAATACATCTTGGTGGCGCCTTTAGAACAACATACCAATTAGACGAATCACTTTCCTTAGAATAAAACACTTGTTTTGCTTGTGACGCTAGAATAAATGGGTCATTTTTAAATTGTTGTTGTCCTTGGTGCAGGTTAACCATAGTAAAACCTTCATCGATTTTGACACCAGTTTTCGGATTAGCCCAATGACCAAATAAAACAGGAATCTGAAAAGTAAAATAGTCCAGTAAAATAATATCTTTGATCACTCCATAATAAACAGCTGGTTTGATCTTTTGGTGCTTATCCTTCGAGCTCGATCTGCTAACAGTTGTTGCCTCATATGAAACCCCACTATTTTGAGTTGACTTGAATGCATCTTTTATGTGAAAGCAATAGTCATTCACAACAAACCCAGAATAAGAGAGAGCATGCACAGATGGACCTTGTGCAAGCCCTCTTAACATTCTGGATATGTTATGAGTGGGCATACCATGAGTCTGCCAGTGAATCTGTTCATAATCAATGATACACTATTAGAATTATAGGCAGTAATATATAATAAGCCAAAAATTTAAGGATTATATATATAATTAGACCTTTTCTTTTAACCAGTCTGAGAATTGTTCTGAATGTCTATCTTGAAGTAAAGTATCATTTTTGACTAGACGTTTGTCCAAACGCTTCAACTCCTTCAAGTGTATCCTAAAATAATTAACAATGGTTACATGCTCTTATGTAAAAACATTGTCATTGAAAATTACTTTCCGTAGTACACTTACTCTAAATATGGCTCAACCTCGGCCATATTAAACAGTACACATCGATGAGCACTTTGTAGCCTTTGATAATCCAAAGTGATCGATGTTCCTTCGGAAATTGGCCGACCTTCAAGTATCACATCATTCTCGAAATCTTGATTTCTATTTGGACGATTATCCATATCAGCCACTTGACTCATGCATTTACTGAAAAACTGCATTCACTCATCTAATAAATAGCATTGTTCTATACAACCTTCAGGTCGTGCCAAATTTCTAACATATCCTTTGAATGTCTTCATTTGTCTACAGAAAATAAAATTAATATTTTATGATAAAAACTACAGTGTACAAATAGAATTACAAAATAATCAATTTGTTACCTTTCAAAGGGATACATCCATCTTTGTTGAACTGGGCCACATAATCGGGCTTCTCGCCCCAAATGAATTGTCAAATGAATCATAATATCGAAAAAAGCAGGAACAAAAAACCTTTCAAACATGCACAAAGTCTCAACAACATCTGCCTCCAGTTTTAACATTTGCTCCGGGTTAATGACCTTTTGACATAATGCATTGAAAAATGCACATAGTCGAAATATTGCATTTCTAGGCCCTTTTGGGAGAAGACCTCTTAATGCAACAGGCAACAATTGTTGCATTAACACATGATGATCATGAGACTTGAGGCCAATAATTTTACACTCGTCCACTGATATACAGTTCCCAATATTTGAACTATAACCATCAGGTACCTTAAGGTCAAATAACCGTTTACAAAACAGTTGTTGTTCCTTTTTCGAAAGAGTGTGCGGCGCAGGTGTCAGATAATTTCTCTTTCCATTTTCCCGTTTTGGATGCAAGCCATGTATAATTCCCATGTCTTCCAAATCCATACGTGAATTTATCCCATCCTTTGTCTTTCCCTTCACATTCAGCAAAGTACTAATAATGCTATCACACACATTCTTTTCAATGTGCATTACATCCAAATTATGATGCAATACTAAATGCTGAAATTGAACAAAAAGAAAACAATTGAGATATATAAGAAATGTAATGTTAACTAATTGCCAAAAAAATATGAAAAACTAGATAATAAGATAAATAAAGTGAGTTATATATATTACCTCCCAGTAAGGCAAGTCAAAAAATATTGACTTCTTCTTCCAAATCTGTACAGATTGCAACTTTCTCTTATTTTTCTTTGACCCCTTTCCAAAATCATTTTCAATATTTTTAATCTCATTCAAATTCTTGATCCGACCATTAATCTAGGTGGCTCCTCAAGCTCTTGTTTCCCATCAAACCAACTTCTTTTAAACCGTAATGTATGTTTTGGTCCAAGAAACCGCCTATGGTTCAGGTAAACATTTTTTTTTACTGTGTTTCAACCATTTAGAACAAGTATTAGTACCACATATGGGGCATGCTAGTTTTCCCTTCATATTACATCCAGCCAGGTTACCATAAGCTGGAAAGTCATTTATTGTCCACATCAAAATTGCTTTCCAGTTGAAAAATGTTTTGGTGAAAGCATCATATGTTTGTACACCCACATCAAATAAAACTTGCAAGTCATCTATCAGTGGTTGTCATTTCCTGGTTGATGTGGTCCTGAAATCAACAATGATAACATAATATGTTCCTTTCTCATGCATAACCCTGGTGGAAGATTATATATTACTAGCACCACAGGCCAACAACTATGTGAGGAGCTAAAACCACGGAAGGGATTAAACCCATCTGCAGCCAGACCAAGTCTAAGGTTGCGCGGCTCGGCAGCAAAAGATGGCCATTTATTATCAATTGTTTCCCAACCCAAAGAGTCAACAGGGTGCCTAATTTTATCATCTTCACTTTTATGATTGTGATGCCACCGTAAATTTTCAGTAAGTTCTGATGTTTGGAACATTCTTCTAAACCTTGGAATTATTGGAAAATACCTCAAAATCTTAACTGGCACTCCAATAAGAATCTTCTTAGTCCGATGATCCTTCTTCCACCGTGACTCATGGCACTTCCTACATTCATCATCATCTTTGAACTCACCTCTAAATAGGCAACATTCGTTGACGCATGCATGTATGATTTCACAATCAAGTTTAAATGACTTAATTAATTGCTGTGCAGCTCGTGCGGATTCTGGAATTATATTTTCATCAGGTAACATATCATGCAATATCTCCAAAAGATGATTAAAGCATTTATTAGAAACACCATATATGGATTTATGCTTATATAGAATAATTGTTGCTGATAGCCTACTTTATTTAGTGCAACCAGGATATAAAGGAATATTAGCGTCCTTCAACATATTTGTTAAGTCATCCTCTCCCTCTTTACCATTAGATTCATGAATACCCTCATTATTAACATATGCATCTTCAATTATTCTATCTGGCAATACAGATTCCTTAGTAGAACTCTTCGCATTCAATCCTTCCCCATACCAAATCCAATTTGTGTAAGTCATATCCATTCCACGCTTGAGCAAATGAAGTAAAAGCATATCCTCATTTCCACGATAGAAATTTTGGCAATCTCTGCATGGACATATAATCCAGTTTGGGTCCTCAGCAATTGACTTCGCAATTTCCACAAACTGATGAATTGCCACTTTATATGCTGTTGTATTTCTATAAATTATAAAATAGTGCTCATAAAAGTATGTAATATCTTAATATCTATTATATATTAAAATATTAATTTGGGTCAGATTTCATTACTTGTTAAGATGAACCCAATCTTTATTCATTGTGATGACACACCAGCTCCTCTGACCTTGAAGAGATGACAACCGAGGAAAAATTAACAAGATAACACCAACAATACACACATCAACAATGTGGATCAAACTATAATTGATATGATTTAAAAAATATGTTTTTTAAATATGTCATATCCATTCACCAGTTGCATATCAAGAGTTACACACATTACTAGCAAAAAATGTTAATGTAGTGGAACTAGGCCATAATGATAAACATACATGCAACCTAATATCATACTTAACTCAAATAAGAACTTTCAATTGCAAAAAGTTTTTCTACTGTGACTAACTTTCCACTGTAAAGCAGTTACCATCACAATAAAGCTGGATCGATAATAGTAAACAGCCTCTTGCCGTTCCAAGTAACTCCAGACAAGAAATTCTACAAAAAGAGTAGACTACAAAAAGTTTTATCAGAACTACCTATTTAATTTACCTAACAGAAAGGAATTAGGTTAGGCATAAATTATTTTAAAATTTAAATCAAGTTAACTCAATACTTTTTAGTAATGAACAAATCCGAATTTTCATATTAAATCCTTCCAAGATTATAAAGCCTCCATCTCGATTCTGTTCATCATCATTAACTCTAAAATGAACTCTAATATTGTGATAGCATAGTTAAAATACAATTATGTAGTGATTTTGGATTTTATCCAATGACAGATCTTAGTGAAGAAGAAAATCTGATGTGGGAAAAACTAATGAAATAGAATGACAGTAGTAAAGACAATTATTTGTCCAAGGTCAGGCTTCATTTCTTCCAAATATATAAGATAATGCTACATACCACACACGCAAATACACATATATACACATTATATAATGACAAAAATGGAAGCCACTACCCACAAAAAATAAATTTCCACTAATAGAAATTTAAAATTTCAATTCCACATATCAGAGCATGAGCATTACAGTTCCAGTTTGTAATACCCTGATTTTTCAATTAATGAAAAATTATTTTATTTTGCACGTAGTGTGCACGTGCAATATTTTGGTTGAATTAAATCTTATAATTATTTTTATTGTGATGTGTATAAATATTTAAATATGTGTTTTCAAATTATTTTATACAAAAGCCTTTCCTTTAAATAGATAGAAAGCCTTATTTTAAAGCCTTTTTCTTAAAAGCCCAAAATGTAATTTATTGATTTTATTTTAAAGTAACTATTTTGGCCCATAAACTAAAGCCCATGGACTATATTTTTATACAACTTGTCATGTAGAATACAATTTAAAAGACTATTTTATTTTTATACAAAATTTAATGCACAATTTTTGTCCTAGTTGCATGCACGTGCACTACACGTACACGTGCAAAATGCATGCTCTTTGTGGCCGGTTGGGGACATTTTTGGAGGGAATTCAAAAAGTTTAATGGTGATCATGGTGGTGGTTATTTAGATGTGGGTAGTTATTGTAACTCCTACTCTCATCCTAGCCTTCCATCCTACAACCAACCAACTAATCCTAGCCCGCCATTCTAGTTGATTTTTAGTATAAATACCCCCTCCCATGGCTAGTTATTTTGTGCTTAATATTCCCTTCCAAATCTATAGTCTAATAGTATTATCTAGTAGTAGTTGTGAGTTAAAAAGATTGAGTTGTGAAGGGGTTTGTGCTTGCATTTTTCCAAGGAGGAGAGGCCAGCTAGACCAAGGAGAGGAGCTCGGGTTGGTGCTTGTGGAGCTTGTGCGCGCATCGTCTAGGAGGAGGTGCATCTCGTTGCAAGGATTTTATTGCAAATTGTGTTGTCTCTCCATACAAGGTGGGTTTAATTTTCTTTATTTCTAATTAGGAATGATGCTAGTATTATATTGAGAAATGATGCATGAAAAATATGAATAAGAATACATTTTTAATTGGAAAGTTAGTCTATAAATTGATTGGAATGTTAATGAATAACTTGTATGTGGTTTTATTATTAAAATTGAGTTGTGGGTAAAATTTTCCCTATTTCTAAAGTAGAATTGCATGCTAGTTTTATTAGAAATTTGAAGCCTGAAATTGATTAAGGAAGAACACACTTTAATTGGAAAAGAATGACTTCTTGAATGATTGAGATGTGAATATGCAAATTGATATGTGGTTCTACAAATTGTGATGTATGTGAATTGATTGGAAGTATGGATTGATTAATGAAAACCACAATTATTACTATTAAGAACTATACACAAAGTTAGTAGTTTGAGTTTTACCATTTCATGTATTAAGTAGATCCTTTGTGGTGATATGGTATGAATAAATTCAAATATGAGTTGTATGTATATAAATGACTAAAATCAGTGGATTAATGTGAAATGTAGTGACAAAAATTTAGAAATACTACAATACGAAGAAACATCAAAAAGAGGACAATAGTAGTGTTAGAATGTATAATTTGAATTAATGGTTTGAAAATATGTTCTTATTATTACAAAAATTATTTTGCTCACACTGACATATAAATTATGTGAGGGAGAATTAATCTGGAGTTATACAGTATATTTTGATGAGAGCAAAATGAAACGAAAGCTAGTTGAACATCGAAAAGTTCTAAATAACAGAGAGCATAAGTTAAATGGAATTGAAATTATACTTATGACAACTGAGCGCGTAGCTCAAGTGGTCTTGCGGTGCGGTTGGGTTCTCTATGTTGATCAGTTCGATTCCCTGTAGCCGCATATATTATCTCACATTTTGTGTAAACATATAAAACACCGACAGAGAGTAACAAATACCTTTTTGCCCCTCTTCAAAGCGCCTAGCGCATACGGCCTAGCGGTTGGGGCTGTTGGCTGTGTTCTTAAGGTGATGGGTTCGATTCTTGCTATCGGCAAGAATGAAAAAATGTGTTTTTTGGGTTTTTAAGTGTCCAAAATTTGTAAAAAAAATATGGTTATTCTCCTAAAAATATAGGGGACTTTATAAAAATAATTTGGGGATTATTTGAATGAAATAAACCACGATTTGTGAATAAAAGGTATAAATAGAACTATGGTTCTAGATTATATACTTTGTGAAAATTATAACTTATAAGAATAAGTTAAATGAAGTGTTAGAAGATGATTTGGCAAAAAGAAACTTTGTTGTGTGACATAATGCAATTTATTCTCACTTGGGAATAAGGTGGAAAGAAGAAAAAAAAGAATTATGTGAAAGATGAATATTCATTAGTGATGTGAGTTTCAAATGTGAATTTATTAATTGATGAAGTATATGAGTTCATGTATGATTATGGATTAATGAATGAATTAGAGATCATGTTAATGAAAGGAAATCCGTTGGTTATGAATATGAATTTTATGAGTTATAAGTGCTCAATGTGAAAATTGTGAATTGGAATTGAAATAAAAGAGTAGCTAAGTCTCCCCCGGCATTTGGAAATGAAATGAATGAAATGAAATTTGAAAAGAAAGACCAAGGTCGGTCATGTTGAAATGAATGAATAAGTCTGGTTTAGTGGAGAGGCTAACTCTAGAGCTTCGATTTTTGTTCATGATTTTGATAAAAGAAACTAAGGATTAGTACATAGTGGAGATGTGATGAAAGTGAGAGAAAAACACGGGTATGAGAACTAGGGTTTACGGTGCGGGTGTGTGAGCCACATAATGCATGCTTGATGAGTCAAGACATGGCGTGGGCACAACTCAGAATGATCGGACTCTAGCCACGCTTGTGGGATGTTTGGTGACTACAAGATGATCGTGTGCCATGAAGTGAGGCTGAATTGCCGCAGAATGCATGCTTGATGAGTCAAGACATGGCGTAGGATTTCCCTCCAGAATTTTTTGTACACGAGCTTGTACTCGTAGATCATCTAGAATACTCACCGTAATTACAGTAGTAGATTAAGTCATGGCGAGGGATTGAACCCTACAAAGATGAAGAACGATTAAGAGGCTTGCCCTCGGACCTATGTAGTATGGGATGCATAGAATCCGAACAAGTGTGCATTAGTGTCATGTAACATAATTAACTGCATTAAGGACTAAGTGCACAATCACAACACGACATCAATAGGGTAGTCCCTTTAGTTTGCAATGTGACAAGTTTGTGTTTGCTAAATATGGAAAATTAAGTTATACTATTTCCGGCATAGAGAGGATGGCCGTGTATAATGATCGTCGGTTGAATAAACTGACGTACCCACAGTCTTATATGCAGGTAAATGACATGTTAAAGATTAAAGAGGAATGGATGCTTAAAGATTATACTATGTTGTTGTACATTTATTTAATTGTTGTAAAGTTTACTTCCGCTGTGCAAATGAAAAGTGTAATATTGATGTAAACTCTGATGTAAAGTGAAAAGTTTAAATTTCCTTGTAAAATTGTACTAAAAGAAGCGGAAAGATCCTGTAGAACATCTCGAATTCAGTGTATTTGGGATTCGGGGCGTTACAGAGTGGTATCAGAGCCACGCTTTCTACGCTTTCCACACTTGTACAAATTTATAAGGAACGACACCCTAGAAGTGGACATTATAGTGTGTGTTTGAGTCTAGAGATTTAAATGTAAGTGACTTACATTTGTGTTGCTCTATGACTTATGCTTCTTCCTCCCTATTTTCTAAGATGGCTGACCACTTCAACCCTGCTGGAGACGACGAATGGCATATCATTGAGGAAGAGTACCATCCTGGACAGGCAAATTCCGAGGACGAGTACTATCCAGGGCAAGCAGATTCTGACGGAGAAGAATGGCCTGAATCCCGAGAGATCACCCTACCTCCGGATTCATCTGATGACTCTTCTTCTGACGAAGAAGAAGAACCAGTTCCAAATAGTCTTGTGACTTCTCTTCAGAGGCAGGTAGAAACACTGCGAGAGAGAGTCGGATTATTGAAGGCTCAGCTGGCAAAGCGAAAGGACGACTATTCTGTTCTCAGTCATCGTATATGGGAACTTGAGAAGAGGGAGAATCTAACCGATGTGCTGAAGGATGAAGTTGATGAACTACGGGGAGAACTTTGAGAAGCGAAGAGAAACCGTAGGAATTATACTGTTGTAGCTTCTACTATCTTTCATTCTGATGTCAAAAATGTTTTTCAATTCGAATGTATAAAGTTTGGAATTCAATGAAATGCAAGTTGATTTAAATTCTTGTCTTATACTTCGAATTTAATGGATCTTTTGCATCAGAATATGTCGAGAAGAGGAGCTATAAATGGTGAGGAGTTGGATTTGGAGACGGAACTTGCGAGGGTCTACCAGACGCTCAATGTCGTGGCTCAGAACCAAGGAAAGGGACCTGCGAATCCGGTGTCCGAGGCGATTAAGCTGGTGGAATCGTTCAAGAGAATGAAACCACCCGTATTCGAGGGAAAGTCAGACCCAGATGCGGCTGAAAACTGGATTCATCAAGTGGAGACGATCTTTGAGGTATTGGAGACCCCTGAGGGCAGTAAGGTCAAATTGGCAACTCTGCAATTTGAGAAGGACGCGGCTGTGTGGTGGCAGTCGGTGAAGAGGACCATGGGAGGCATAGTGCTTGGCTGGGAGGAATTTCTGGAAGAATTCCACAGTCACTATTTTCCCTCTGATGTTCAGGAAAAGAAGGCTATGGAGTTTCTGTCGCTACAGCAAGGCAGCATGTCAGTGAGAGAGTACGAGACCAAGTTTACTCAGCTCTCTAGGTATGCTCCTGAACTGGTGATGGATGAGGCTAAGAAGGCTCGTAAGTTCGAGCATGGATTGAGACCAAGCTTGAGGTCCCGGGTGATACCTCTTGGTATCAGAAGATTTGACAAGTTGGTGAAGAGGGCAGCAGCGACGGAAGCAGATATGGAGCAGTTCCATGTTGTTCAGAACCGGAGGAACAACTGACAGTCTGGAAAGAGGCATGCACATTCTGGGAGTTTCAAGGGGCAACCATCTGCACAAAGGTTCAAACCGACAGGGGCGAACGTTGTTTGTGTAGCTGGAGGACCTGGGAACAATGTGGTGAGACCTCCTGCGGTGACTTGCTACAACTGTGGTGAAACAGGACATTACCAATCTCAATGCTCCAAACCACGGAATGGTAATCGCAATGCACCAACGCAGCACACTGGGAAAAGGCCGTACCAGCCAGGGCGAGTATTTGCCTTGACGAAAGCTGATGCTGATGAGGTTGATCATGTCATCACTGGTACGAGGGCTGATGTTTAGTGGTTTATGTCATTTCTTTTCCCGTTGTTTAGTGAAACTGTTACGTAATGAGTGTGTATTATGTAACAGGCGAACTTTATCTTAATGGAATGAAAGCTGTTGTGTTGTTCGATACTGGATCCTCTTATACTTTTGTGTCTACTAAATTTGCTAAAGTGTTGGGAGTTGAACCGAAGATTTTTCCAGGCAAGATCTTAGCTGTAGCTACTCCATTAGGGGAAACTTTAACCACTGATCGGTATTACGCTGATTGCGAGATTGAGATTGGAGATCGAATCTTTGGGATTGATCTAATCGAGCTGACTATCTTGGGAGTCGATGTTATCATTGGCATTGATTGGATGTCGGTATACAGTGCAAACATCGAGTGCAAGACCAAGAAGGTAACAGTGAAGGCTCCAGGTGGACCTGAAGTCACTTTCTAAGGGAAGCAGAAATGTTCTAAGCTGGTGGCAACTATCCGCAAGGAAGAGACTCCTGTGGAAGTGCAAGGGATTCCTGTGGTTCGGGACTATCCGACTGTGTTCTTGGATGATTTTCCTGGGTTACCCCCACATCGTGATGTAGAGTTCAGCATCACTGTTCAACCGGGAAGTGCACCAATTTCTAAGGCACCGTATAGGATGGCTCCAGTGGAACAGGATGAGGTGAAACGGCAGATTGAGGAACTGTTGGAGAAAGGCTTTATTCAACCTAGTGCATCACCTTGGGGAGCACCAATGCTTTTGGTAAAGAAGAAGGATGGATCGATGAGAATGTGTATCGATTACCGAGAGCTGAATAAGGTCACTATTCAGAATAAGTATCCTATTCCTCGAATTGATGACTTGTTCGATCGTCTACAAGGAGCAGCTGTTTTCTCCAAAATAGATCTTCGATCAGGATATCACCAAGTTCGAGTGAAAGCTAAAGATGTGCACAAAACTGTATTTAGAACTCGACATGGGCATTACGAATTCTTAGTTATGCCGTTCGGAGTGACGAATACACCCGCAATCTTTATGGATTTGATGAATAGAGTTCTGAGGCCGTTCATTGATTCTTTCGTCGTGGTGTTTATCGACGACATTCTCGTGTACTTTAAGACAGAGGAGGAGCACACTGAGCATCTGGCAGCAGTTTTGAAGAAGCTGGAAGAGCAGAAGTTGTACGCCAAGTTATCCAAGTGTGATTTCTGGAAATATGAAGTGGCATTCCTAGGTCACATCCTTTCTAAGGAGGGAGTGGCAACTAACCCTCAGAAGATAGAGGCAGTGACAGATTGGACTAGGCCTACTACAGTGAAGGAAGTCAGAAGTTTTCTTGAGATGACTGGATACTACAGGAGATTCATTCAAGGTTATGCTCAGATAGCCGTGCCACTTACTGGTCTGACCAAGAAGAGTGTGAGCTTCAAGTGGACTGAGCAATGTAAGGCAAGCTTTCAGGAGTTGAAAGAGAAGCTGACTACTGCACCTATTTTGGCTCTGCCTAGAGCAGGTGTTGAGTATGATGTTTATAGCGATGCTTCACATCGTGGGCTTGGTTGTGTCTTAATGCAAGAAGGAAGAGTAATCGCTTATGGGTCTAGACAACTACGACCACATGAGAAGAATTACCCGACTCATGATCTAGAGTTGGCTGCGATTATCTTTGCCCTGAAGCAATGGAGGCACTACGTGTACGGTGAGAAGTTGAACATGTACACGGACCATAAGAGCTTGAAGTATATATATCAGCAGAGGGATCTGAATCTGAGGCAGCAAAGATGGTTGGAAGTGCTCGAGGACATGCGACCTGAGATCAAGTATCATCCTGGGAAAGCTAATGTTGTTGCTGATGCACTTAGTCGCAAGAGCAGTTTAGCCAGTTTGATTACGACTCAGAAGTATCTGATTGAGGAATTGGATCGAGCAGGCATTGAAGTTGTCTTGCAAGGATTGGAAGCATCTTTGGCTCAGTTGAGGCTTCAGCCTACTCTGAATACAAGGATCATTGCAAGTCAAGAGGTCGATGCTGATATCTTGGAGATGAAGGAGCAGGTTAATGCTGGCTGGTTGCCCGGATTTCAAATCAGGGATGGAGTGCTGTGGTTCGGAGATAGGCTATGTGTTCCAAATCAGGCAAACCTGAAAGAGAGTATTCTTCAGGAGGCGCATGCTACTCTTTTGTCGGTACATCCTGGGAGTACTAAGATGTACAGAGACATCAAACAGCATTTCTGGTGGTCAGGTTTGGAGCGGGATGTGGCTGAATTTGTGGCGAAGTGTGAGGTTTGTCAGCAAGTCAAAGCCGAAAATCAGAGACCCGGAGGTCTATTACAGCCGTTACCTATTCCGGAATGGAAGTGGGATAACATCAGTATGGATTTCATCACGGGATTGCCTAAGAGTTCTAAAGGCAATGATGCAATTTGGGTTATAGTCGATCGACTAACCAAGTCCGCTCACTTTTTGGCGATGAAACTCACTGTTTCGATGGACAAGTTGGCTGAGATGTATGTTGGCGAGATCGTCAGGCTTCATGGTGTTCCGTCAACCATTGTGTCTGATCGAGATGCGCGGTTTACATCGCATTTCTGGAGGAGTCTTCAGACAGCTTTGGGTACCAAGATGGATTTCAGCACTGCTTTTCATTCGCAAACCGATGGGCAGACCGAGAGAGTCAACCGTATTCTTGAGGATATGCTTTGGTGTTGTATACTAGACTTTGGAGGCAGTTGGGAAAGGCATTTACCTTTGGTAGAATTTGCCTACAACAACAGTTTTCAGGCTAGCATCGGGATGGTGCCGTACGAAGCTCTGTATGGCAGGAAGTGCAGAACACCTGTTTGTTGGTTTGAAGTTGGGGAGCGTCAGTTGTTTGGTCCTGAACTTGTACAGCAAACTTCTGAGATGATTGTTCTGATCAGGAAAAGGTTGGTGGAAGCTCAGAGCAGGCAGAAAAGCTATGCAGACAACCGGAGAAGGGACCTTGAGTTTGAGGTTGGTGACTTCGTCTTTCTGAAGGTATCACCCAGTAAAGGTGTGGTTCGATTTGGCAAGGGCGGGAAGTTAGCCCCGAGGTTTATAGACCCGTATAAGATATTGAAAAGGATCGGGAAGACTGCTTACCGGCTTGAATTACCGGAAGAGTTGTCTCAGGTGCACAATGTCTTTCATGTGTCTATGCTGAGAGGTTCTATTCCAGATCCGAGTCATCATTTGCCTGAAGTGCCGGAAGGTTTGCAGTTGGATCTGAATTACATTGAGTCTCCTGTCGAGATTGTTGATCGTCGAGAGAAAGTCTTGAGGAATAAGACGATACCGATGGTCAAGGTAGTCTGGAGAAACCACTTGGTTGAAGAGGCTACTTGGGAGTCTGAGGAGAGGATATTGAAGGACTATCCTGAGCTTTTTTGCTTGATTTTATCTCTGTATATTTTTTTTTCTTTTGTTGTGAGTGTTTGTTTTCTCGCTCTTGACTGTAGTTCCGGGGACGGAACTATTCTAAGGAGGGAGTGTTGTAATACCCTGATTTTTTAATTAAAAAAAATTATTTTATTTTGCACGTAGTGTGCACGTGCAATATTTTGGTTGAATTAAATCTTATAATTATTTTTATTGTGATGTGTATAAATATTTAAATATGTGTTTTCAAATTATTTTATACAAAAGCCTTTTCTTTAAATAGATAGAAGCCTTATTTTAAAGCCTTTTTCTTAAAAGCCCAAAATGTAATTTATTGATTTTATTTTAAAGTAACTATTTTGGCCCATAAACTAAAGCCCATGGACTATATTTTTATACAACTTGTCATGTAGAATACAATTTAAAAAACTATTTTATTTTTATACAAAATTTAATGCACAATTTTTGTCCTAGTTGCATGCACGTGCACTACACGTACACGTGCAAAATGCATGCTCTTTGTGGCCGGTTGGGGACATTTTTGGAGGGAATTCAAAAAGTTTAATGGTGATCATGGTGGTGGTTATTTAGATGTGGGTAGTTATTGTAACTCCTACTCTCATCCTAGCCTTCCATCCTACTACCAACCAACTAATCCTAGCCCTCCATTCTAGTTTTTTTTAGTATAAATACCCCCTCCCATGGCTAGTTATTTTGTGCTTAATATTCCCTTCCAAATCTATAGTCTAATAATATTATCTAGTAGTAGTTGTGAGTTAAAAAGATTGAGTTGTGAGGGGGTTTGTGCTTGCATTTTTCCAAGGAGGAGAGGCCGGCTAGTCCAAGGAGAGGAGCTCGGGTTGGTGCTTGTGGAGCTTGTGCGCGCATCGTCTAGGAGGAGGTGCATCTCGTTGCAAGGATTTTATTGCAAATTGTGTTGTCTCTCCATACAAAGTGGGTTTAATTTTCCTTATTTCTAATTAGGAATGATGCTAGTATTATATTGAGAAATGATGCATGAAAAATATTAATAAGAATACATTTTTAATTGGAAAGTTAGTCTATAAATTGATTGGAATGTTAATGTATAACTTGTATGTGGTTTTATTATTAAAATTGAGTTGTGGGTAAAATTTTCCCTATTTCTAAAGTAGAATTGCATGCTAGTTTAATTAGAAATTTGATGCATGAAATTGATTAAAGAAGAACACACTTTAATTGGAAAAGAATGACTTCTTGAATGATTGAGATGTGAATATGCAAATTGATATGTGGTTCTACAAATTGTGATGTATGTGAATTGATTGGAAGTATGGATTGATTAATGAAAACCACAATTATTACTATTAAGAACTATACACAAAGTTAGTAGTTTGAGTTTTACCATTTCATGTATGAAGTAGATCCTTTGTGGTGATATGGTATGAATAAATTCAAATATGAGTTGTATGTAGATAAATGACTAAAATCAGTGGACTAATGTGAAATGTAGTGACAAAAATTTAGAAATACTACAATACGAAGAAACATCAAAAAGAGGACAACAGTAGTGTTAGAATGTATAATTTGAATTAATGGTTTGAAAATATATTCTTATTATTACAAAAATTATTTTGCTCACACTGACATATAAATTATGTGAGGGAGAATTAATCTGGAGTTATACAGTATATTTTGATGAGAGCAAAATGAAACGAAAGCTAGTTGAACATCGAAAAGTTCTAAATAACAGAGAGCATAAGTTAAATGGAATTGAAATTATACTTATGACAACTGAGCGCGTAGCTCAAGTGGTCTTGCGGTGCGGTTGGGTTCTCTATGTTGATCAGTTCGATTCCCTGTAGCCGCATATATTATCTCACATTTTGTGTAAACATATAAAACACCGACAGAGAGTAACAAATGCCTTTTTGCCCCTCTTCATAGCGCCTAGCGCATACGGCCTAGCGGTTGGGGCTGTTGGCTGTGTTCTTAAGGTGCTGGGTTCGATTCTTGCTATCGGCAAGAATGAAAAAATGTTTTTTTTTTTTTTGTTTTTAAGTGTCCAAAAATTGTGGAAAAATATGGTTATTCTCCTAAAAATGTAGGGGACTTTATAAAAATAATTTGGGGATTATTTGAACGAAATAAACCATGATTTGTGAATAAAAGGTATAAATAGAACTATGGTTCTAGATTATATACTTTGTGAAAATTATAACTTATAAGAATAAGTGAAATGAAGTGTTAGAAGATGATTTGGCAAAAAGAAACTTTGTTGTGTGACATAATGCAATTTATTCTCACTTGGGAATAAGGTGGAAAGAAGAAAAAAAAGAATTATGTGAAAGATGAATATTCATTAGTGATGTGAGTTTCAAATGTGAATTTATTAATTGATGAAGTATATGAGTTCATGTATGATTATGGATTAATGAATGAATTAGAGATCATGTTAATGAAAAGAAATCCGTTGGTTATGAATATGAATTTTATGAGTTATAAGTACTCAATGTGAAAATTGTGAATTGGAATTGAAATAAAAGAGTAACTAAGTCTCCCCCGGCAATTGGAAATGAAATGAATGAAATGAAATTTGAAAAGAAAGACCACGGTCGGTCATGTTGAAATGAATGAATAAGTCCAGTTTAGTGGAGAAGCTAACTCTAGAGCTTCGATTTTTGTTCATGATTTTGATAAAAGAAACTAAGGATTAGTACATAGTGGAGATGTGATGAAAGTGAGAGAAAAACACGGGTATGAGAACTAGGGTTTACGGTGCGGGTGTGTGAGCCACAGAATGCATGCTTGATGAGTCAAGACATGGTGTGGGCACAACTCAGAATGATCAGACTCTAGCCACGCTTGTGGGATGTTTGGTAACTGCAAGAGGATCGTGTGCCAAGAAGTGAGGCTGAATTGCCACAGAATGCATACTTGATGAGTCAAGACATGGCGTGGGATTCCCCTCCAGAATTTTCTGTACACGAGCTTGTACTCATAGATCATCTAGGATACTCACCGTAATTACAGTAGTAGATTAAGTCATGGCGAGGGATTGAACCCTACAAAGATGAAGAACGATTAAGAGGCTTGCCCTCGGACCTATGTAGTATGGGATGCATAGAATCCGAACAAGTGTGCATTAGTGTCATGTAACATAATTAACTGCATTAAGGACTAAGTGCACAATCACAACACGACATCAATAGGGTAGTCCCTTTAGTTTGCAATGTGACAAGTTTGTGTTTGCTAAATATGGAAAATTAAGTTATACTATTTCCGGCATAGAAAGGATGACCGTGTATAATGATCGTCGGTTGAATAAACTGACGTACCCACAGTCTTATATGCAGGTAAATGACATGTTAAAGATTAAAGAGGAATGGGTGCTTAAAGATTATACTATATTGTTGTACATTTATTTAATTGTTATAAATTTTACTTCCGCTGTGCAAATGAAAAGTGTAATATTGATGTAAACTCTGATGTAAAGTGAAAACTTTAAATTTCCTTATAAAATTGTACTAAAAGAAGCGGAAAGATCCTGTAGAACATCTCGAATTCAGTGTATTTGGGATTCGGGGCGTTACACAGTTGATCTCTGTGCCACAAAAGATATATGACTAGAAAATCATGAGGTTCTACACACGCATCAAGCGGATGCAAGATAAACATTATTTCAACAATAAAACAACCAAAACCACTAAATACATGAAGAAAAAGCATTGAGATCTCATGATTCTTCATCTGTGTATGTTCTAGGGCACGAAGGTCACTATGAATGGGTGGATCACATATGAGATAGGGAAACTGGAGTGTCAGAGCACACAGGTGGAAGCCACCGACCTCCAAATGAAAATTTAAAAAGGTTGCATGACTTTCATGAGTTAGAAAAAGGAAAAGAACAGGAATTACTTCTTCATGATCCTTATAGCCCTTCAATGACTAGCAAAACATGCAATTGAGACAGAATTTCAGATTACAACTAAAGTATAAGGTTCAATATCAAAACAATTTCTAACTTATTTACTATGTGTAACAACTTTTTTTCCATTTTTTAAAAAACCAAAAATCATGAGTACTCATAGACTCACAAAGAAAAGACAAGCATAATTCATGACCAATGATGAGAGATATATTAAATTTTGAGCGAGAGAGAGTGAGAGAGTGTTCATAGACTAATATAAGAGTTTTGCAAAGACATCCAATCAATTACTCAGTAAATAAAGCGATAGAATATTGGCATACCTTGCCTAGCGCTGCTTGAGGAACCAGTAGTGTTTGCCCTTTTTGCTTATGATCTTTCCTCCAATGATTTTCCAGCGGATCTGCAAATCCGGAAGGCAAACTCTACTGTTAGGTTGTTAAGTAAAAGATCTGAATATCAGATAGCATACAGATAAAAGGTTTAAATAGTCCTACCATCAAAGTAAGGAGAAATACAACATATATCTGATATTAAGATTTGGCAATAATGATGTATAAAGCTTTGTACTTTACTATTGTATGGAACTGCAATAAAAGTAATGTTTTAGGAAGTAGATAACACCAATCACATCCATTATACCTGGTTAATATATGTGTACGGGAAAATGAGATAATAGGCATACTTCTTGAGTCGTATAAGAGAAAACTTCAACAAAGTGTTTGAATTAGATGGATACTTTTTCTACATTCATTTCGCGAAAGCTTATTTATCCAGTTAAATGAATAGCTAACATATCCCTTTTCCGTTATGTTTTCATTTATTTGGTAAGGACCTCAATCTATGCTTGCGAAAGATTACCCCCTTCAATCCTTTTTAACTAAACATATGTTTCTGCAAATCTACCTAGTTCTCTGTACTAAATATCTCATCACTTTAAATACCTAGTTCCTTCCAGAGATTCTCTTCAATAGATACCTTTAAGTTAAATCAAATAAATTCAAGAAGAAAACAACTTTATTTTCTACAATAATTTAAATTCCATCTAACCAGAACTTATTTATCATCAATTTTCCTTTAAAAAGTAGCATTTTAATATTCCCAAATAATTAGTATTCCTGCTAGTATGTCTTAACTTCTACACCATAAAAAACAATAAGAAATGAATCTCATCTCAATGTGGTAATTGAAGCTCTACATAGGAATACTCAAAAGTTCAAATCATATTGCTTATCTAAACCAATTATAAAGTTTCTAACTTCAATGCGGTTATTGAAAACTTATGCAAAAAACTTCATATGGAAGTTAAATATATAAGAAAATATTCTACACTAACAGCAAATAATTTATTTTTCTTATATTGCTAAATTTATGAGGCTGACATCGTGTGTTCAAGGCATCTGACAAGCATGGGACCAAAACAAACGAAGAGGTTATTGTACTACTAGCTTAACACTTTAGAATAAATTCGTCATTACTATAACCCTTCTCGAAAGAAAAAAAATACGTTTGGCGGAGGGAAACAAATTATATATTTCCAATGTTTGGCGGAGCCACGCAATGACAGCATCAACATGCTTGCCAAATTCTGTCACAAAGATGAATTGCTTTTAATGATTAGCAATGAATCTGTAGCCAACCATTTTTAATTTGGTGTCAAATTAATAGCCTAAAATGACTAGTTTATGTTCACAAAATTATCCTACACAAAATAGATTATTCAAAAGGAAAAACGGTTAAGTTTTCCACTGGAAATATAACACACAAAAACGAACACTGATTGTAACTATAATTGTAAATATAACAAGATTCAAAAGATAAGATATTGAGAAGCTGAGTCAAAAACATCAAGATGTCCATACCACAAATGCATATCCACTAGAAAGCCTAAAAAAGAGATTGAACACCAAACTCACAGAACACATTCTGTATAAACAGTTTTGGAATTTTAGATTTATGTACCACATAACACCAAACTCACAGCAAGTATAAAGTATAAACAAAATTACCTGGAATCGGCTAGCGTGGGAGATAGCGAGGGGGAGAAGGGGGTGATCCGGTACTGTGACGACGTGGTGGGACTTTGGGTGCGGGGAGGAGAAGATGGTGTTCGGCGACGGCATGTCTGGCTTCGGAGGGCAAGGAGGAGAATAGGGCGTTGGGCGACGGCGGGTAGGGCAACGGGGTCGCGGGAGAAGAGACGCTTCTATGGCGGGTCGGGGATTCGGGAGGCGCGGAGGAATAGAAATCAGGGGGATTTGGGAGGCGCGGATGAATAGAAATTAGGGATAGATTTCGTGAAGGGGGCGTTTTGGAAACGGGGGAGAAGTTAAAAGGGTTTTGATAGATTTGGATTTTTTACTTAAAATTTTTTTGTTGGCCCATATCTATTTTGTTTAATTACAGATATAATAGCGTTTCTAAAATGTCGTAAATAATATAGCATTTTGAAAATGCTGTCATAACTAAGTGTAAATTTCAAAATTAATCAAAGACAATATTTTCTTCAAAAATGCTATTATTGATCACTTTCAATAGCATTAATATTAATTCACCAACCGAATACAGCGAGTATAAATAAGTCATGTATTAATTCACCAAAAACATAGCTCAAAACTGATTTGAATACAGAAAATAGGTTCAACCAGAAATTAGGAAATTGAGTTAAAGAGCAGGAAACATCATGAAAACACATTAAATAAATCCCTAAAAAATCTGGGGTATTCCCCTATCTGTCTAGTATCAAAATATAAAGTTTCAAAATTTTCCAGTAAAATTAGATCAGTCATCAAAAATAAGAAAACATCAATAAACGAGGGTTTGGCAAATCTGGAATTTCTAACACTGCTGTAAAAAAACTATGATATATCGCAACCAGTGAAACGAAATCCAATTCCGCCAAAGAGATATGAAAATAGATAAAATATACTAACTTTAATATTTCACAAATATTTTTCATACAGTAAAAGGAATCAGGGTGAAAATACGATTCTTTACAGAACAGCAAGTAAAATATAGCAAGTATAGTTTTCATAAACGAGCATGAAACGAAACATAAAACTCATCAATAAAATTCATCAAAATTCTGGGTAATCCCTGAATAGATAAATAAACACTGACCAAAGTTTTGGATCAAGATAATATATGTAGCATCAATATCAAAATCATTTAGTCATCAAAATCATCGAAAAACGAAATCTGGAAAAGATCGACACCTCTGTAGTAAAACCGTCATAACTCACACATACGAAAAAATCAAGCAAGGTCAGAGGGGTTTGAAAATAGACAAAATTTTCTAAAACTCATATTTTATACCGAAATTAAGATACTGACTTCAAGACAGTCTAAAACAACAAACAAAACAGATCAGCGAAAAAATACAGATTTTTCCTTTAACAACAATTCAACAAATATCATACAAAACTTGTTCAAAACACAACCAAACATGAAATCGAGTCTACCAAGTGTCCAAAAATCATGAATTATGGTATCTAGAATGTCCATCCAAACCAAATATATCACATGGGTCTCAACCAAATCACGAATTCTCACAAAAGTTCCACATACATGATCAAATCAAGAACGGGTAAAACCTAAGTTATTTCATGTTCATATTGTGTTGTGAGGCAACTATGGTCAAGTTTTCAAAATAGAGACAAAACCCATCAAACATAACACGAACAAGAGTCGTCTCTGGACCCAACTACACTATAGGTGGTATTTTTGACTTGTATCATACAAATGAATTGGAGTACAAGTTACTTGCCTTAACCGAAGACGAAGAACGATGAAAACCATGAGTAACGAGCAAAACCCACAAACGAAAATCTACGAAAAAATGAATCCAAGCAACTCGAGCAAAAATCTCCACACAAACAAAAACTCCAAAAGAGATCAAGAGAGAGGAAGATGGCGGCAACGGTGGCTTGCGACCACGGATGGGACACCAAGAGAGAGAGAGTCGAGGTGCAAGAGGGGTTGTATGGTGGTGTGAAGGGTGGTCGGCCAAGAAGGGGGTATCGGGTTTGGAGGGGATGGGGCATCGGAGTGCAGGCCGGGGATGGAGGGGCTCAGCCTGGGTAACGGAATGGCTGGGGTGTGCGGCGTCGGGTTGCGGCGCAAGCAAGGAGAGGGAAAAAGAGGCCGGGAGAGAGAGGTAGAGGGTTAGGGTATTAGCGTAAGGGTTTGTGTGAGGGATATATATATATATATATATATGGGGTTCTAGGGTTAATGGGTAATTAGGTTGTGGGTAACTAGGAGTAGTAGTAGGTGATATGGCTAAAAATGGGGTTAAATCGGGACCGTCCAAATCGAGCACGAATCTTAAAGCCTAGGGATAAAATGGTAATTTCACCCAAAAACAGGTCTGAAGTGGGTACTGGATCTCCTCCCCAAAGATCCAATAACCCACGAACGGATCCACCTCAACTGGGTATGGGTTTCGACCCGAAATGAGCCCGGTCCAGCAGGATAGAATTAGGGTTCCTGATTAGTCCTAATCAACGGCCCTGATTCACATCTATCCTTTCACTGGGAATTAGGGATTATATTCCTTATCTGATCACAGGGATTACATTCCTAATCTGATCCCTAAAGGCGACTATAAATACCCCCCATCCACCACTAATAAGAGGTAATCAATATTTTGCCAATTTACACTCTTTCATAACATTCCTGATTACTGACTTGAGCGTCGGAGGGTGCGTCACCGGGATCAACCCCAGTTTCTCGCACTTTTTGCAGGTGAACGGCGGGAGTCAACGGTCAAACTTCGGCGGAACAGGTTTCAGGTTTGCTATTCAGTTTTCCTAAGAATCCACAAATACTGTCTGTTTACCCCCACACCAGATTTAGCGGTAACAGATTGGCACCGTCTGTGGGAAACAAACGAGTAGCAACCTCTTCTCTTCCCGTAGGTCAGATCTCCTCCAGCCATGCCTCCAAGGAAAGTAAGATCTAGAGGGTCCAACCGAGGACCCAATCCCGTCGAACAACAAGAAGTCCTCCTCCAACCAGCCCAGCAGCAGGAGCAACCCCCTCCTCAGGCTGAGGACCCTCTCCAACAGAACCTACCTCCTCCTCAGAATCAACCACCCCCAAGGGGTCCCCCCAGGCCTCAGAATGCCGGCGCGGGGGCCTTGCGTCCTAATCCTTAGAAGTAACCTCTCCATCAGGATCGCATCTCGATACACAATGCCTCTACAGATTCTATGGCCTCCCACAATTCCCGAGCTTCCGACCTTCGCAACACCATCCTCAATCGGCAGAAGGATGAGGATCTTTGTCGCCGTTTGGATGAAAAGCGGGCCCGAGAGGGAGCCTCCCGCCAACAACGTCTGAATAAGCGATCTCCTCATCGCCAAGATTACAGAAGGTCCCCTACCCGAAGGGGCCGGAGAGAGTCCCCCGAGCACCATAGGAGAAGACAACACTCTTCGGCCGATTGGCGACATCCGAGAAACGATGAGGCACCCATCTCTCGTGCCGAGTTCCAGCAGTTTCAGGCTACTGTTTTGTAAGCCCTCAACCTCCGACCCAACAACAATAATACTCAAAGGATTCCTACTCCCCCACGGGTCCAAAGTCCTCGCCATCGGTCCATAACTCCTCCTCCGGCTCCTAGCAACCAACAACATATTCCTAGTCCTCGCCGCTCCCACGACTACCGTCGCCGTAGTCCCCGCTCCCCTTCCTATGAAAACGAATCCAGAGGCTCATTTGACTACCGTCGGAGGGATGATGCTCTCTACTGCCATCTCCATGAGATGGAGAGGCGCATCGACAGAATGGACAGGGATGAAGAGTTAAGAGGAAGGACCATCCGCCCGAGCAGACCTCCCTTCTCCCGAACTACCATGGAGGCACCTATCCCAGTAGGTTTCAAACCCCCACAGTTCGAGACTTACTCGGGGGAGTCAGACCCCGTGGACCACATCGAAAGCTTTAAGACCCTCATGCTAATCCACCAAGCTTCCGATGCCTTGCTGTGCAAAACCTTCCCCGCCACTCTTAAGGGTTCGGCTCGGGAATAGTACTCTCGCCTCGCCCCATCCTCCATATTCTCCTTCGAACAGTTTGAAACCCTCTTCGTCACCCATTTCGTGAGTAGCAGATGCACGGAGAAGACCAGCATCTCGCTACTCCAACTCAGGCAGGAGAAGGGTGAGAAGTTAAGAGACTATGTGAAGAGGTTCACTGCGGAGGTCAGGTCCATCGCCTCCCTCGACCAGTCAATTGCAACGGCCGCCTTCCAATCAAATGTCCTCAATTCTAGCCTCCGCTCCTCCCTTGCCAAGAAGCCCCCACAGAATTTTGCCGACCTCCTTCTTAGGAGCGAGAAGTACATTCGGGCCGAAGAAGCCGAATATCTCCCGAGCTTTGAAGGGTCTGCCTTCGGAACAAAAGGAAAGGCAGCTGAAGAAGAAGGAGCCAGAAAGTTTCAGAAGGATAATGGCGGTCAGTGCCGCCCTCCCCCGATGTTCGAGAAATTCACTCATCTCAACGCCAATATTTCCACCATCCTCATGGAAGTTGAGAAGGAAGGGGTCATACCTCCTGCTCCGAGGATGAACACCCCTCCAAAGAGGAGAAACAAAGAGAAGTGATGCCGTTACCATCGGGATCATGGCCATGACACCAACGATTGTCGGGTGTTGAAGAACAAGATAGAGGCCCTCATCCAGAGGGGGCAGCTGGCCAAATTTGTGAGAGCAAAAGACCGAACCGATCTCTCCTCTCCTCCGCCTCGGGGGGCTAACAAGCGTCCCGAGCAACGCGATGAAACTCCTGAATTCGAGGAAGAATGTATCCTACATCTTATTCATGGAGGCCCCATGGGAGGCTCCTCCAACTCCTCTCGAAAGGCTTTCATCCGAGAGGTCAATTCGGTTCACGACACCCCTCTCCCTAAAGGCCTCGAAGTTCCAGTCACATTCTTAGATGAAGATCTCGAAGGGGTCAGGACCCCCCATTGTGACACACTTGTGATCAACCTTTATATGGCGAACTTCAAAGTGGAGAGGATCCTAGTGGACAATGGAAGCTCCGTAAAATTCTCTTCTTATCAGCTTTCCGAGGGCTCAAGCTATCCCGAGACAGACTCAAACCAGCCGGCTACACCCTCCATGGGTTCACGGGAGTGCCAGTAACTATTGAAGGGGTAATCACCCTCGACGTAACTGCTTGCAAAACTCCTACCACCCGGACGGAGCCAATGGACTTTATGGTCGTTGATGTCCCAGCTGCGTATAATGTGATCCTAGGCCGACTCGGCCTAGCTGCCCTAGAAGCCATTCCTTCGGCATATCACCTCAAGATGAAATTCCCCACCTGAGCGGGAGTTGGGGAAGTGAAGGGCAGTCAAGAAGTAGCCTGCAAGTGCTATATGACTTCAACCGGGGGTCCAGTCCTCTCCATCGAAACTCTAGAAATTCCCCAAGAGTGTGCCCAACCAGCGTCCGAGCTAGTGGATGAATTGGAGGAAGTGCTCGTCTCTGAGCAGGATCCGAGCCGAAAGTTCTTTATTAGCAAGACCCTCCCATCTGCCCTATGCTCCGACATAGTCCAGTGCATTTGAAGGAACTGCGATCTCTTTGCTTGGTCCGTTGCCGACATGCCGGGAATCTCCGAAGAGCTTCTAGTCCACCACCTCAGCGTTGCACCGGGGTCCAAACCGGTCCAACAGAAGAAACACAAGTTTGCTCCCGAGTGCCAACAAGCTATCAAAGAAGAAGTAAACAAGCTCCTAAAGGCTCGGTTCATACAGGAGGTCAACTACCCGGAATGGCTCGCCAACGTAGTCATGGTGAAGAAGTCCAACGGAGGTTGGCGAATCTGCATTGATTTTACTAACCTGAACAAAGCATGCCCCAAAGATCCATTTCCCTCTTCCAAGCATCGACACCGTAATCAACGCCACTTCGGGTCATGAGCTCCTCAGCTTCATGGACGCCTTTTTTGGGTACAATCAGATCCGCATGTTTCACCCGGACATCCCGAAGACCTCATTTGTCACCGACCAGGGCCTCTACTGCTACAGGGTAATGCCGTTCGGGTTGAAGAATGCAGGCGCCACTTACCAACGCCTCACCAACAAATGCTACAGGGTAATATGGAGGTATATGTTGATGACATGCTTATGAAAAGCATCCGTGGGTCCGATCATGTGGCCGATCTGCAGGAGGCGTTCAATGTACTGAGAAAGCACAATATGAGACTTAATCCGAACAAATGTGCTTTCGGAGTATCGTCAGGGAAATTCCTGGGCTTCATGGTCAGCCAAAGAGGAATCGAAGTTAACCCCGAGAAGATCAAAGCCATATTGGACATGGTTCCTCCCAAGAACGTCAAGGAAGTTCAGAAGCTAACAGGGCGCCTCGCCGCCATTGGGCGTTTCCTCTCGAAGTCAAGGGAAAAAGGCCTTCCCTTCTTTAAGGCTCTCAGGGGGGCTAAGGGTTTCGAATGGGGTCAACAGCAACAGGAGTCGTTCAACCAGCTAAAGGCCTATCTAGTCAACCCCTTCTACTCAGCAAGCCCATTCCAGGCGAAACCCTCTACCTCTACTTAGCTGCTTCCGAACAGACCCTTAGCGCCGTCATAGTAAGGAAAGAAGACAAGACCCAAAAGCCCATCTACTACGTAAGCAAGGTACTTCGGGACGTCGAGCTTCATTATCCGAGGCTAGAGAAGATGGCATACGCCTTGATCATGGCAGCAAGGAAGCTTCGCCCATATTTCTAGTCCCACTCGGTGGTTGTTCTTACCGACCAGCTATTGAAGCAAGTCCTCCACAAGCCGGAGACCTCTGGTCGTCTCATGAAATGGTCTATTGAGCTGAGCCAACATGACATCTCATACCAGCCTTGGACCGCGATCAAGGCTCAGGCCTTAGCTGAATTCATCGTCAAGAGCACCATCCCAGAGGTCAGCCAGGCAATAAAAGGACCTCCTATCTGGTCAGTTTATGTAGATGGATCTCTTGTAACGAGGGAAGCAGAGCTGGGGTCATTCTGGCAGGCCCAGATGATTTTGTCCTCTAATACTCCCTCCGCATTAACTTCAAGGCCTCCAACAATGAAGCAGAATATGAAGCCCTTATAGCCGGTCTTGGAATGGCTCGAAAGGCAGGGGTGCAGCGCCTCCGAATCTTTAGTGATTCTCAGCCGGTAGTAAATCAAGTCCTGGGTGAGTATGAGGTACGAGATGACCGAATGGTTAAGTATCTAGCCAAGGTCCAAAATCTCATGGCCCTATTTGAGGAGGCTCTTATTCAGCGAATCCCCCGAGAAGAAAATTCCCAAGCGGATGCCCTCTCCAAGCTAGCCTCTTCCTCCCTCCAAGGTCTCAAGCAGACCGTCTTGATTGAGGTGATCTTGAAGCCGAGCATAGAAGAAGAAGTTCCCGACTCCATGGAGTCGCTGCCTGTCCAGCTTCAGAACAATTGGATGAAACCACTGATAGAATTCCTAAGGGATGGGCTCCTCCCCGAAGATCCTAAGGAGGCTAACTGAGTCAGAACCCGAGCAGAGCGCTACATGCTTATCGAGGGTATCCTGTACAAATGCACCTTCACACAAATAGACGGTAGGCCGTATTTGAGATGCCTCTCCCCAGACCAAGCCACTTACGCCTTGCAAGAGCTCCACGAAAGCATTGGCGGGGCACATTCAGGGTCCAGATCCCTAGCCTGGAAAGTGTTGAATTATGGATATTTCTGGCCTACTCTTCTACAAGACGTCGAACGATACGTTCGGCAATGCAGCTCATGTCAAAGGTATTCCAACGTTCGCCGCCTCCCACAAGCTCAACTCACCTCTCTATCAAGTCCCATCCCTTTCACAATGTGGGGGATGGATTTACTAGGGCCATTCCCACCAGCTCCCGGCCAGCTCAAGTTCTTAGTCGTGGCAATCGACTACTTCTCGAAGTGGATAGAGGCCGAGCCCTTGGCCACAATCACCGAGAACAAAGTACTTCAGTTCTTCTGGAAGAACGTTATCTACCGATTCGGTGTCCCTCGGGTCCTCGTAACTGACAATGGGATGCAATTTACTGGAGCAGCTTTCCGTGCTCTGTGTGAAGACCTTGCCATCCAACAATGCTTCTCCTCCATCTCGCATCCACAGTCAAATGGTCAAGTGGACAATGCTAACCGACAGATCCTCTCCGGTATTAAGAAGAGACTGAATAAGTGCTCTAAAGGCTTATGGGTCGATCAGCTCCCCAACGAGCTGTGGAATTACCGCACCACGAAACGGACCCCCACAGGAAAGTCACCATTCAACTTCACCTATAGGTCCGAGGCTATGGTCCCTTTGGAAGTCGGTATACCTTCTCCTTGCCTTGCTGCCTATGAAGAAGAACAGAATGTCAAAGAACTTTGGGCAAACTTAGACTTGATTGACGAGCTAAGGGAGAGAGCAGCCATTCATCAGCAAAGCTATCGAAGGAGGATCGAGCTGGCCTATAACAAGAGAGTCCGTCCCACCGACCTCAAAGAAGGGGACTTGGTCCTCAGAAAGTTAGCTATCTCCTTCTCCAGTCAGAAGAGTAAGCTAGCTCCAAATTGGGAAGGGCCCTACAAGATCACCAAAGTAGTTCAGCCTGGAGCCTACCGTTTAGAATATCTTGAAGGCAGAGAAATCTCCAGGACTTGGAATGCCGACCATCTTTTGAAGTACCAGGAGAGCGCATCAACGCCTCTCTAGGTACCTTCGGATGTCGAACCGTTCCATTCCTTTCACTTGTACTTTGATTTTGTTTCTTTATTTTTTCAATGTAATAACGGCTCGCAACTTAGAAGCAGCCGACTATCAGTTTCCAATAAAGAACATTTCTTCATATTTTGCTTATGAATTACTTGTGTCTCTCTGTTTGTATCTTCTAAACTTTAACGACGAGTTCGGAGTCCAACACTTGATTCGACTCCACTTCGCAAACTCGCTCTTAAGCGAGCTAGAAGTGGTTCGCCATTCGAAATTGCTCCCACAACCGTTGAATAACTCTAACGACGGGTTCGGAGTCCAATACTTGGCTCGACTCCGCTTCGCAAACTCGCTCTTAAGCGAGCTAGAAGTGGTTCTCTATTCGAAATTGCTCCCACAACCGTTGAATAACTCTAACGACGAGTTCGGAGTCCAACACTTGGCTCAATTTCGCTTTGCAGGCTCGCTTCTAAGCGAGCTAGAAGCGGTTCGCCATTCGGAATTGCTCCCACAACCGTTGAATTACCCTAACGACGAGTTCGGAGTCCAATACTTGGCCCGATTTCGCTTTGCAGGTTCGCTTCTAAGCGAGCTAGAAGCGGTTCGCCATTCGGAATTACTCCCACAACCATTGAAATGAAGTCGCTCCGCCATGGCACGCGAAATTCCTACGACTATAGTGGAACTTGGAAGAAGCTAATGGTAGGTCTGCCATTCGTATGCATATCTAAACAATGCTTCCCACAAGTGCAGTGGACAGATGCAAAGACTCTAAGGAAGCAATGCATATCCAACGCACGGAAGGCAGGAAGTGAACAAACTTTTATTTCTTAAAGGAGTTCAACATACAAGGAAGCTCAAGTTACGAAACAAACTACGACAACAGAATTTTACAATAACTTGAAAAGCGTAATACAACTTGTTCAATGCCTCTTTGGAAGGGGAACGCTTCGGTTCAGGGACACACGGGGGCGGCGTCGCCTAACCTCTGAGCTCGACTCTAAACTAGCGAAGCGAGATCCCCCTTCATTGCTGACCCTAGCTGTGGCACCAACCGAGGCACTGCTGGACGAAACTGCTACACTATTCTGAGCGTCGGCTGGGCTCCGCCTAACGGCGGGCGGACGAGTCGCGAGTTTGTAGAACGAGATTCCTCTTTCGCTCTCTTCGTGAGTGCATGACGTACTACGAACATTGATCCTCTTGGGCTGGGATTTTAGCGTCGCAATCTCCTCCTCTAGCTCGATAATCCTATCCCTTAAGGTATCATCCTTCGCCGATACTTTAGAACGGGGGAGTTTGGATAAGCCTGCGACATTAGCGCTGTCAGCTACAATACGACGGAGATGAGTTGCTTCAACGCCTCTGTCAATCGTGATCCTCCTCAGTTTGTCGATCCTTGCCGACAACTCATCGCGCTCGGACATCAACTTCCCCACCCTCGAGACTAACTCCTCTTTCTCCGCCAAATGCTCGTTTTTCGTGACTTCCAAGTGACGAACTTCCGCCAGTAGTTCACTATTCCTTTGGTCGACGACGAAGAGGTCCTTACGAAGCAACTCTATCTCACCTTCGAGACGAGTCTCGCGAGATCGCTTCCGAAGTTGTTTTAACTCAGAAAAATACCCTCTCGCGGTTGCCTTAACATCGGACAGCTGCAACACAGGCGAAAAGGAGTATTCTCGGCTCCGGGAACGAGCCTTCTTCGCTTTTTCAGCTCAGTAGGAAGATAAGAGACCTCAGTCTCCAGCCCCAGCTCAACCTAAAAGGCGGAAAAGTGTCATCAACGAGCAAAAAAGTGTTCAACACTTAGCGAAACTTCAATAAGTTCACAACGCTTAAGTTCTCAACGCAAGCAAAAAGTGTTCAACACTTAGCAAAATTTCAATAAGTTCATAACGCTTAAGCTCTCAATCCGAGCAAAAAGTTTTCAAACGAAAGGCGAACAAAAAGTGAGTTGATTCATTAAAACTCCAAAAGTATACACAAAAGCGGTGGCCAGTCCGCAGTTAGGCGTTACAAAAACGAAACGAGGAAAAAGCAAAAACAAATGAGAAGAGGCGACTAAGTCAGGGGTCGACCTCTTGGTGTTGCTCCGAATCATCGTCGCTCGGCACGGTGACTATTGCCCCCTCGACTTTCACCTCGTCCTCGGCCTGATCCTCGGCCTCGTCCTCCGTCTCATCCTCGGCCTCTTCCTCGGCCTCATCCTCGGTCTCGCCCGTCCCATCGACACCTTCACCCCCCTCCTCGGGTCCGAGCATTTCCAGAGGGATTTCTTCCTCCCCCTCCACAGGGTCGTAAAAGTGATAGGATGAAGTGTCGAACCCGGGGTTCCGAGCCGATATGTGTTGCAGAGCTCGGCCGTAGGCGTCCTCCATATTCTGGAACATTTGGGCCTCGACCTCATCCTGGATGGCCTTCTTCGCCTTGGCCACCTTCGATGCCTGCTTGGCCAACACCTTCTTGGTCGCCTTCCGAGCCTTTAACGTCTCCGCCTGTGCCTGGGCCAGCTCCTCCTTGAGCTCAACCTTCTCCTTCTCTAAGGCTTCGACCTTGGCAGCCTCGGCAGTTGAGTGCTTCAAAGACTCGGCCAGCTTCGTCTCTAGACCCGCCACCTCGGCAGCGCGCGAGGCAGAAAGCAACTGCTCGGCCTCGAACAGCTTCACCACCTTCGCACGCTCCGACCTCTCTCAGTCGTTCAGCACGATCAGCTCCTTCTCTTTGCTCGCAAACTCCTCGAGCAAATGGTTGAAGTGGTAGAGGGTCTACAAGCAACACAAGAAACTGTTAGGTCTGATCATAAAAACTTAGAGAGAATTTTCGGGGGAGAGTCTAGCGATACTTACCGACATGGTGTTCCGAACGATCTGCATCGCATCGTCACCAACCATACCTGCTTTCAGCGCAGCTCGGTCCTTAGGGGTCGGCAGGTGCTTCAACGCCTGCATACAAATGTTGCCATCCCCAAGGAATCCGTCTACCTTCATCACTCGCCAGTCGGGGACGAAGATGCGCTTGTGCTCCTTGGTCAGGATCTGCTCGGCCTCGGCAGTGAGAGGCAGAACCTCGAGGGCTAAGGCCGCGCTCACGTTGAACACTCCACTCGACGACCCTGGAGCATCCGTTCGGGCTGTCTGAACTGGCGCATCCGAGGCAGCTGCGGCCGATGTCTCCACAGGGACTTGAGCGAGCTCGATCGGAGGAGTCACGACGACTTGCTGTTCAACGGTCGGAGAAACCGAGGGGATCTTGGGTGCTCGGCCGCCTTGAGGCCTGGACACGGTCCTCTTTCTCTTTCTCGCCTCCTGCTCCTTTGCCGCCCTGGCCTTGGCCATCAAACCCTTGTAGTCCATGCCGGGAGATTCTAGAAAGACCGAGCGAAAAAATTTAGAAAAAGTTTTAAACCTCAAAGACAATGCAAGAACAAGAAAAGAAAAGCGTACTGGGGTCGATCGGACTGAGACCCACTCGGAATAGGACCTCCTCGGTGATGTCCTTCCAATTGAGAGTTGGAAGACCGAGGAGCTTCTCTACGATCTCCGCCTCCTCGTTGCTGAGCACGGGCTCTTTCTTTGCCCGCTTCAGAACACCGTCCCTTAGCCACACCGTCGGAATGACCCACGGCTCGGGAGCTCGGACGAGGAAGTACTTCTCTTTCCAGTGCTTGATCGAGTCCGGGTTCTGGATCAGCTTTATGCCCTTCCTCGGCGAGAGATAGTACCTCTGCTCGTTTTTGTTCATTTGGCAGAGGCGGTAGAGGCTCCGGAGTATGAACATAGAAGGCAGGGCACCGATCTCCTGGCATTGAAGAACGAATGCCATCACGTGCTGCCAAGTGTTCGGCATTAGCTGGGCCAGACTCAAGCCGTACCATTGCAGCACCTCAATTACAAAAGGGTGCAACGGCAGCCGAAGTCCGGCATTTAGAGAATCGGCAGGAAAGACGCACGTGTCGGCCGAGGACGACGTACACGCTCGGATGCCAGGACTGTGAAGAATGAGCGTGAACTCCATGGGGATTCGGAATCCACTCCGAATCTGATGCAAATCCACCTCGGTCAGGATCGAGGAGATTTGATCCACCTCGGAAGTCTCCCTCGGCTCGTTCTCCTCATAAGACTTTGCCTCATCCTGCGTCACCTTTTCTAGAAAGTCTCCGGAATAGCTCCGGACCCCGCCGACACTAGACAAGACGCTCGGGTGCCGACCCAACTCCCCTGCAGTCTTCGGGTGCTCGACTATCGTCACCACCCCCATTCCCTTGCCGGCTCTGACTGTGACCTCCTGAAGTGGCTCGGCAACTCCCTCGCCCTCGTTTGGCCTGACCGTGGTTTCTTCGGTCGGCTCGGCCACCTCCTTCCCCTTGCTCGGCCTAACCACTCGGCTGACGCCTTGGTCTGAAGTGGGGGTCTCGTCCGTAGAAAAAATCTTAACTATTTTTCAAGAAATAGAGAGAGAGACTGACCTTGAAGTGACTAGTACGGCCGGAAAAGATCGAAGGAGTTTAAAATGCCTTGCCGCGATAGCTAGCAGCACCACCCGAGAGCAAAAACTTCGCTACTAGAGAGTAAAAGTGAAAGTGAGAAAGTAAAAGTGAGGAATGAGGTTAAGTGTTGAGGGGGTGAAAACTTATAGTTAAAGAAAAGTCTCTTGGGCTTTGTAACGTAAGGGCGCAACACGTGGGCCTCCCCTAAAGCGTTAAAGAAGCCCAAATGACTAAGTAACAAAGAGCGGCGACCGTTGACAAAGGAAGTGACGTTTCGATCCAAGCCACACTGCTCGGTTATAACGCCGAGGCATACCAACGAGCAGAGAGTCCAGCGGCTCCGATCGCTCCACGTCCCACGGAACCAAAATTCGAGAGATAAGCGGTCCGACCTCAACACCCGAGGAGATAGCTCGGATTCCGAGCAAGTGCCAATCCAAGCTGCGAATTAGAGAAAAACGACTTTCCCCTCAAAATTCGCGTAAGATTTCGATCGGACGGTTCAGATCGTGCCAGCGCAACTAAATGACAAGATAGTGTTTTCTTGGGAATTGAGCCTACCTCGAGATCTGCGCCATCATCCGACGGTTCCGATCGCTCCACGTCCCTCGGAACCAAAATCCGAGCGACAAGCGATCCGATCTCGACACACGAGAAGATCGCTCAGATTCCGAGCAAGTGCCAATCTGAGCTGCGAATTGGAGAAAAACGACTTTTCCCTCAAAATTCGCGTAAGATTTCGATCGGACGGCTAAGATCGTGCCAGCGCCACTAAACGACAAGATAATTTTTTCTTGGGAATCAAGCCTACATCGAGATCCGCACCCAGATCCAACGGCTCAGGTCGCTCCACGTCACTCGGCATTTCGAGCCGAACGACTGGTGATCCGAGCCAGCCGTTCAGACAACAAGTAGTACTCTTGCTGATCGAGCTAGTCGTTCGGACGATGAGCCATACGCTGGGCTACCAAGCTAGGCATACGGACGACGAGCCATGCGCTCGGCCACCGAGCTGAACCGTTCGGAATCCGAGCAAGTGCCAATCCGACCCGCAAAAGTGAAGAAAAACGCTGCCAAGCGCCTTCAACCGTTGGATCATTGAGAAAATCATGCCAGAGATGATGGACGGTTCAGATTACGCTACATTCGCTAAACGACAAGATAGCATTTTCTCGAGAACCGAGCTCGCCTCGAGATCTGCGCCGAGATCTGACGACTCAGATCGCTCTACGTCGCTTAGGATTCTGAGCCAAGCGACTAGCGATCCGAGCTACTCGCGCGAGGGAAAAACCGAGAAACTTCGCTCGGATGCCGAGCAAGTACCAATCCGACCCACAAAAGCGGAGAAAACGCTGCCGAGCGACTCTGTCTGTCTGATCTCCTAGAAATTTGCACCCGCACAAGATCAGCAGTCCAGATCGCGCCACGCCATAATTCGGTATTAAAAATTAGTTTTTATTTATTTTAATCATTTTATTTGTTTAAAAATTGCGAAAAATGATTAAAAATTTGGGAAAATTAATTAAAAATTCTAGAAAATAATTATAAATTCGGTGAAATATTTTTGAACCCCCGAGTAAATAATTATTACCTAGAACAATTTAATAAGACCCCCGAACAACGAATCGACGCTTCGCAAAAGTAAATAAATATTCCGAAAAAATAGATAAAAATTTATGAAAAACACAAAATGTCCAGAAGAGCTCAGGAACAACTTAGAGCGCAACCGACTTGAAAAATCACCATACTGCCGCCTACAAAGATTCGAAACCTTTCATTTGGACTCCGATACAACTCCGATAGCCATTAAAGCAGTAAAACTACTCCTCAAAGGCTGATTAAAACTCAGTCTTCGGGAGTGGGGGCTCGTGATATGGCTAAAAATGAGGTTAAATTGGGACCATCCAAATCGAGCACAAATTTTAAAGCCTAGGGGTAAAATGGTAATTTCACCCACAAACGGGTCTGAAGTGGGTACTGGATCTCCTCCCCAAAAATTCAATAACCCACGAACGGATCCACCTCAACTGGGTACGGGTTTCGACCCGAAATGAGCCCGGTCCAGCAGGATAGAATTAGGGTTCCTGATTAGTCCTAATCAACGGCCCTGATTCACATCTACCCTTTTACTGGGAATTAGGGATTACATTTCTTATCTGATCATAGGGATTACATTTCTAATCTGATCCCTAAAGGCGACTATAAATACCCCCCATCCACCACTCATAAGAGGTAATCAATCTTTTCCCAATTTACGCTCTTTCATAACATTCCTGATTACTAACTTGAGTGTCGGAGGGTGCGTCACCGGGATCAACCCCGGTGTCTCGCACTTTTTGCAGGTGAACGGCGGGAGTCAACGGTCAAACTTCGGCGAAACAGGTTTCAGGTTTTCTATTCAGTTTTTCTAAGAATCCACAAGTATTGTCTGTTTACCCCCACACCAGATTTAGCGGTAACAGTAGCATTTGTTTAATTGGGCTTTAATTAGGATACAAATTGTATAGGATAACAAATAGGATTGGGGATTTAATTTGGCTTTGGTAATCTTATTAGGGATCAAACAATAGGATTGGAAATAGGATAACAACCAACACCACCATACGCACCCAAGAACACAAAATAAAGAAGACAAGAACCAAATGAAAGAAAGAACAAAAATAATGAAGAATGAAACAAAAAGACAACCAATTAACCACATGGGCTCAAAATAAAATAAAACGAATATATATTGAAAACAACTCCAATATAAGATCCAGAAAGAATACAAGAGAGAAAATACACCAAAACGAAAAATACACTAAAAAAAATATACAAAATAAAAAATAGGGGTTACAATCCTACCCACCTAACAAGAAGAATTTCATCCTCGAAATTCAAAAAGAAGATACATAAGGTAACCCCAAAACAACCAAAAGAACAAAACAAAAACTACTCAAACAAATGAGAAAATTTCTGCTGAATCTTCACTTTCAGCTCCCATGTCGACTCACCAGGCGAGTGAGGATTCCAAGAAACACGAACTAACTTGATGACCTTGTTCTTAATTACTTTCTCCAGCCAATCCACAATAGCAACTAGCAAAATCTCACAGGTCAAATCCGGCCGAACGGTCAACTCAGAATTGTCAATCACGTGGCTCTCATCTCGAATATATCTCCTGAGTTGCGAGACATGGAAAACATCGTGCACTCCTGATAAAGCTGGCGGTGAAGCAAGATGATAGGCCACCTTGCCTACTCGCTCCAAAATCTCAAATGGTCTAATAAACCTAGGGCTAAGCTTGTCCCCACCACCGAACCGAATGACACCGCGCCACGACGATACCTTTAGGAAAATATGGTGTAACCCTTGTTTCCCCAAACCCGTATTTTATGTGTATTTTTATATATTTAGATTTTTTGTACATTAACTTTTCTGTTTTCAAATTCTTTATTAAAATGTATTATTAGATCTTCTGTTAAAACCTATTTTTAATCAATAGTTTATTTATAACTAGTTTCTAATGATATTTTTTTGATAATACAAATACTTTTATTATGCTTTGGATTATTATGTTTATTCTTATTATTATGTTTTGAGTTTTGTATTATGAATATTATTTTTGTTAATCCTCATTATGATTATTTTTATTTTTGTTATTCGTGTTATTTTATCTTTTACTCTTGATTGTTGAGTTAAAAATCTATTTCTATTGTTATTTGTATTTGTAGTATTTCAAATAATTTCTATCTTGTAGGTCAATATATATTTTGATATATAATCCTTCTTTTATTTATTACTTTATCTATTCGATTTGATCTTTTATTTAAACCCTATTTTAAAACCCTAATCCTATTCCCAATCCTATTGTTGATCCCTAATAGATTTACCAAAGCTAAATTAAACTCAATCTTATTTTAAATCCTATGCCATTAAACCATATCAATACCCATTAAACAATCCTATTACTACTCCTAATTATCCACAATCCAATTACCCATTAACCCTAATCCCTATATATATATATATATATATATATATATATATATATATATATATATATATATATATATATCATCCCTCTCTCTCTCCCTAAACCCTAACCCTAACATCTAAACCCTACACCCTAGCACCTGGCCTACCCTCTCTCCCTCTCTCCCTTGGCGGCGTCGTACACACCCGAAGCCCACCCCCCAGGCCGAGACCCCCCTCCCTTTGGCAGCACTCCATCCACTCATCCATCCGACCTCCTACACCACCATATACCACTCTAGTCTCTCTCCCTTGGTGTTCTCTTGTGGCCGCAAGCCACTATTATCATCATCCCTTTTGGATCATCTCTCTTTTGGTGGAGTTTGTTCGTGTGGAGATTTTTGCTCAAGTTTGCTTGGATTCATTAGTTCGTGGATTTTTGTTTACGGATTTTGCTCGTTGTCGAGAATCCATTCCCGTTACTCTTGATTTTCGTCGTTCTTCATCTTCGGTTAAGGCAAGTAACTTGTACTTCAATTCCTTTGTTTGATACAAGTCAAAAATACCACCTATAGTGTAGTTGGGTCTAGAGACAACTCGTGTGTGTGTTATCTTTGATGGGTTTTGTATCTATTGAGAAAACCATAGTTACCTCACGATACAATATTGACATGAATTAACTTAGGTTTTTCCCGTTCTTGATTTGATCATGTATGTGGGATTTTTGTGAGAATTCGTGATTTGGTTGAGACCCATATAATATACTTAGTGTGGACTTGCTAGATACCCTAACTCATGATGTTTGGACAATTGGTAGACTCGATTTTATGTTTGGTTGTGCTTTGAACAAGTTTTGTATGATATATGTTGAGTTGTTGTTAAAAGGGAAAAATCTGCATTTTGGATCTGATCTGTTTTGGTTGCTGTTTTAGACTGTCTGGAAGTCAGTATCTTGGTTCCAGTATAAAACATGAATTTTAGAGAATTTCGTCTATTTTCCAACCCCTCTTACCTTGCTTGATTTCATTTTCATATGAGTGACTTATGATTGTTTTACGACAGAGGTGTATTATGTTTCCAGATTTCGTTTCTCGACGATTTTGATGATTAAAGTATTTTGTTACTTGTGCTAAACATATTATTTTGATCTTAAACTTTGGTCATCTTTTCTATACCTATCTAGGGATTACCTAGAATTTTGGTAGATTTTATTGATGGGTTTTATATGCCGTTTCATGCTCGTTTATGAAAACTATACCTGCTGTATTTTGCTCGTTGTACTGTAAAGAAATGTATTTTCACCCTGATTCTTTTACTGTATAAAAAATATTCGTGAAATATGAAACTTAATATATTTTTTCTATTTTCATCTCCCTTTGGCAGATTTGGATTTTGTTTCACTGGTTGCGAGATGTTATAGTTTTCGTACAGTGTTGGGAATTCCAGATTTGCCAAACTATCATTTATTGATGTTTTCTGATTTTTGGTGATTGATCTAATTTTACTAAAAAATTCTGAAACTTTATATTATTATACTAGACATTTAGGGGAATACCCCAGATTTTTCGTGGATTTATTTGTTGAGTTTTGATGCTGTTTTCCTGACTGAGAATTGGATTTCCTGATTTCTGGCTGAACACGTTTTCTGTATTCAAATCAGTTTTGAACTATATTTTTGTGAATTACTATATGAATTATTTATATTCAATATATTCGTGTGGAAGTCTATTTTCCAGATCCTTCGACGGATCCAGATTTGGATGTTTGTAGTAGCGGGAATCACTGTTTTAGTACAATACTGTCTTGCTGTCCTGAATTAGAAAATTAGTTGTTTTACCCTGTTATGTATTATCTTGTACCTGTACTTGTTTATCTTGCACCCTGAACCTGATACATGTTCATATCCTGTTATCCTGGGTTTGTTTTGCGATACATACATGCATGTCTGATTATAATAATAAATAACAAAGTCGGGGTTAATAGGAAAGATCTAGTAGTGATAATTCAGAAACGTGTACTCGGAAGGGGGCCCGTATTTCCCATATTTGGAATTTGGTATATGATTTGGATTATTTGAAATTTGGTATATGATTCGGATTATTTGGAATTTGGTATATGATTTGGATTATTTGGAATTTGGTATATGATTTGGTTAATTTGGAATTTGGTATATAATTTTGATTACTTGTCCCTGAGTACACTGCCCTGTATGGTCCCCTACGAAATTTAAAATGAAATTGCATTGACTGTAGCAACCATGTAGTAAAAGGATGGATGCATGAAGTGCTACCTGGTTAGTAATTAATACAAGACTTATAAGAACATGACATCTGTATCTGTATCTGTATCTGAAACCTAAATCTGAAACTGTTATTTGTATCTGGCTATCTGGTATCTGATCATCTGATTACTTATTATTTGTGTGATATTATCACTTAACACCATTATTTGGCACTATCTGTATATCTGCCTGCATGCTATTTGACTTTTGACACTTGACACATATTAGTATACCATGCTAGTTGATTCTACGCTATCATGCTAGGTCTATTTCTGCTATTATTTAGATTTGTTTAGTTTCCCCATGTACTTGTATCCTACATTATAAGTGGCCCGAAACGTAGAATTGATGGGTACTTGTTTTCTTTTTCTTTCTCCTGCAAATTCATTAATTGCAGATCAGGATGGTCAGCTGCCCGATGGAGTATGTGATCAAAAGTTCTAGTTGGCTGGAGCTTTTGCTATCTTCATTTATTTTCTGTTGCTCATTTTGAACATTGTATCTATTACTTGTATTCTTTGTGTTTGGGCAATATGACCCAGGATTTTGACTTATTCAGATCATGACTATTTGAGATATATATATTTGGTTTCAAGTATTATTGTTGGTAATTGGTTCATATGTGCATGTGGTTTTTTCTTTGCTTCCGACTCTGATTATTTTGTGAGATATTATAAAGATTCCTGAACAGCTTATGGATGATGAAAATCATTCGCTGGGCCAATGTTAGGTGCTCGTATTCCGTATTTTTGGGAAGCAGGGCATGACACATGGTCACCATCACCAAACTCCAAAGCTCTCCGATGGACATCGGCCCATCGCTTCTGCCTACAAGTGCTTCCTGATCCGAACCAGTACATCAACTGTCTTGGTGATCAACTTCGGACCCAACAACTTCCTCTCACCAATGTCATCCCAGCACACTGGCGATCTGCACTTTCGCCCATAGAGTGCCTTGAATGGAGCAGCTTTAATACTGGCTTGAAAGCTGTTATTGTACGAGAACTCCACGAGATGCAAATAATCCTCCCAAGACCCACCAAACTGAAGCATACATGACCTCAACATGTCCTCAAGAATCTGAATAGTCTGCTCTGACTGTCCATCAGTCAAAGGATGAAAAGTTGCACTGTACTTTAATTAGGATACAAATTGTATAGGATATCAAATAGGATTGGGGATTTAATTTGGCTTTGGTAATCTTATTAGGGATCAAACAATAGGATTGGGAATAGGATAACAACCAACACCCCCATAAGCACCCAAGAACACAAAATAAAGAAAACAAGAACCAAATGAAAGAAAGAACAATAATAATGAAGAACTGAAGAGCGCGTCTTCCGTCAGATCTCTCCAATCAAGCTTCGGCCGGTCGAGGAGAATCTGGACCATCTCTTCTTCGTTGGGGGTAGAGCATCGGCGACTTCATTACCCTCTTCGTCACCTCCTCCACCCAATCTGAGGGTATGCACCACGGTTCGCGGCTCCGAACTATGAAGTACTTGTCTCGCTAGTGCTTTATCGAGTCGGGGCAGCTGATGAGCCGAGCACCATGCCTCGGAGCTAAGTATTATCTGAACTCGGACTTGTGCTGCTGATGAAACCAATAAAGAGTCCGAAGCACCCTCAAGTCCGGCTCGATCTCGGCTGCCTGATAGTGGAGTGCGAACCCATTGATGACCCTCCATGCATTCGGCATTAGTTGGATGGGGCTGACCCCAAACCACCTCAGCCATTGAACGGCGAACGGGTGGAGAGGCAGATGCGCTCAGGCGATGAAGGCGTCGACCAGCCAGAAACACATGTTTACTGGCATCGGCGAGTTGGCCCTCACCCCGGAACCTGGCAGCATCAACTCGTACTCCTCCGGGATATGAAAGCACTCCCGGATCGCCGCTAAGTCTGCTCGTTAAGGATTGAGATGGTGTCGTCCGCTTCCGAGTTCTCTCTCGCTGTGTTCTCCTCGAAGCTCTGTCCCCTCCCATACACGATGCGCTCGGCGTGCTCCTCCGGAAGCTCCCGAACCCTATGGAGCCCCGTCAACATGCCTGGCAGTCTACCGAACTCCCCCATTCTCTTCGGATCTTCCACTATGGTATCTCGACCATCAACTCTCTTGCCCCTATCGATGCGAGGCTTCTGACTCGGATACGGCGCTTTGCTAGCAGAGGGGGAGGGCTCCGAAGTAGGGGAAAGAGACATTTTTGACTTAAAATAAGCTAAGTATAATTTACCTTGAAGTGACACGCCCGGTCGGAAAGTTCATCGGAATACTGTCGACGATCGCCGAAATCTCTCTCACTCTCTAGTGAAAATAACCGCCTGAGTGAAAATTCGGAGAAGTGAAAAATGAGAGGGGGGTGAGTCTTATAGGGGTTGGCACACTAAACGAGGATGTTAGGCTTCAAAAGCCCAACAGACAGGCCCATTTACACAAAACGACAAAAAGTCGTACCGTCTCATTAATGACTAACGGTCAAAATCGTCAGAGATCAAAAGTCAAAAGGCCAGCTGTCGTCTCCAAGCTATCAAACTCTCACTTTGGGACTTCGGTATGCCTTGCCGAGCGTTCTTGGCACCGACACTCAAACGTGAGAAAAAGCTCTCACTTTGGGACTTCGACACGCCTTGCCGAGCGTTCTTGGCACCGACGCTCAAACGTAAGAAACAACTTTCACTTTGAGACTTCGGCACGCCTTGCCGAGCGTTCTTGGCACCGACGCTCAAACGTGAGAAAAAAGCTCACTGTGGGACTTCGGCACGCCTTGCCGAGCGTTCTTGGCACCGACACTCAAACGTGAGAAAAAAGCTCACTTTGGGACTTCGGCATGCCTTGCCGAGCGTTCTTGGCATCGACACTCAAACATGAGAAAAAACTCACTTTGGGATTTTGGTACGCCTTGCCGAGCATTCTTGGCACCGACGCTCAAACATGAGAAAAAACTCTCACTTTGGGACTTCGGCACGCCTTGCTGAGAGTTCTTGGCACCGACGCTCAAATGTGAGAAAAAACTCACTTTGGGACTTCGGCACGCCTTGCCGAACGTTCTTGGCACCGACGCTCAAACGTGAGAAAAAACTCACTTGGGGACTTCGGCATGCCTTGTCAAGCGTTCTGGGCACCGACGCTCAAACGTGAGAAAAAAACTCACTTTGGGACTTCGGCACACCTAGCCGAGCCTTATTGGCACCGACGCTCAAACATGAAAAAAATCTCTCACTTTGGGACTTCGGCATGCCTTGCCGAGCGTTCTTGACACCGATGCTCAAACGTGAGAAAAAACTCTCACTTTGGGACTTCGGCACGCCTTGCCGAGCATTCGTGGCACCGATGCTCAAACGTGAAAAAAACTCACTTTGGGACTTCGGCATGCCTTGCCGAGCGTTCTTGGAACCGACGCTCAAACATGAGAAAAAACTCACTTTGGGACTTCGGCACGCCTTGCCGAGCGTTCTTGGCACCGACACTCAAACGTGAGAAAAAAGCTCACTTTGGGACTTCGGCACGCCTTGCCGAGCGTTCTTGGCACGACGCTCAAACGTGAGAAAAAACTCACTTTGGGACTTTGGCACGCCTTGCCGAGCATTCTTGGCACCGACGCTCAAACGTGAGAAAAAACTTACTTTGGGACTTCGGCACGCCTTGCGGAGAGTTCTTGGCACCGACACTCAAACGTGAGAAAAAACTCACTTTGGGACTTCGGCACGCCTTGTCGAGCGTCCTGGGCACCGACACTCAAATGTGAGAAAAAACTCACTTTGGGACTTTGGCATGCCTTGCCGAGCGTTCTTGACACCGACGCTCAAATATGGAAAAAACTCGCTCCAGACTTCGGCAGACCTCGCCTAATCACTTTAGGAGGTTCGGGGTGCCTTGCCGAGGCACAAAGATACCTCGGCGTGGCGACACGTGTCAGCTCCTCGAGGTGACTGGCGGGGGTCGGCAACATTGCCGAAGCAACTTGCCACCGACCCCCAAACAAAAAAAACACCTTTGAGCAACCACAGCCATTAGATATCCCCAAAATTCGCACCCAAAGCCGATGGAGCGCCCACATTGCTCCACGTCATAAATAGTATTAAAAATTAATTTTTTTATTTATTAAATTCGAATTATTTATTTAAAAAATTGCGAAAAAATGATTAAAAATTCAGGAAAATTAATTAAAAATTCTAAAAAATAATTATAAATTCGGGAAAATATTTTTGAACCCCCAGGTAAATAATTATTGCTTAGGATAATTAATTAAAGCCCCTGGACAATAAATCACCACTTTGCAAAATTAAATAACTGATCCGGAAAATAAATAAAAATTAAGAAAAGTCACCAAAAGTCCAGGAGAGCTCAAGAACAACCTCGAGCGCACAGCCAACTCCGAGAATCACCATAATGCCTCGTATTAAGATTCAACACCCCTCATTTGGACTCCGATACAACTCCACAAGCCATTAAAAACTGTAAAACTACTCCTCAAAGGCTGATCAAACTCAGTCTTCGGGAGTGGGGGGCTCGTGATATGGCTAAAAATAGGGTTAAATCGGAACCGTCCAAATCAGGCACGAATCTTAAAGCTCGGGGGTAAAATGGTAATTTCACCGACAAACGGGTCTGAAATGGGAACTGGGTCTTTTTCAGAAGGCCCAATAACCCACAAACGGATCTGTCTTACTGGGTGCGGGTTCCAACCCGCAAGAGACCCAGTCCCGCTAGATAGAATTAGGGTTTATGATTGTCCTTAATCAATGGTCCTGATCACATCTATCCATTCACTGAGAAGTAGGGATTTGATCTTATCCCGAAACTGGTTCCTAAGGCGGCTATAAAAACCTCCCATCCCCCACTGTTACCAGGTAATCAATCTTTTGCCAATCAAAGCTCTTTCATAATCCTTCTGATTACTGACTAAAGTGTCGGAGGGTGCGTCGCCGGAATCAACCCCGGTATTTCGCACTTTTTGCAGGTCAACGGCGGGAGATCATGGTCAAACTCCGATGAAGGTGTGTTCAGGTTTGACTATTCAACTTCCCTCGAATTCACAAATCTATCTGTTTTTCCCCATACCGATTTCAGCGGCAACACATTGAAATAGCAAATTCACCACTAAGCATGATTAACATTTCAATCCAATTAAGCATACAATCATGTCTCCTTGGTATAGCACAAATCATCAATTAAAGCATGGTAGAAATGTCAAAATTAAACTAACTATCAAAATTTGCAACTAATTATCATTCTTTTCACACACAATCAAGCATTCTAATTTGTCTTATTCTTATAACATATGGCTAGAATAACTATGTCTCCTTTCAAATGCATCAACCATACTCTAGCATGAACCTAGTTAGAGGTGTCACGCCCCGCTTCCCAAAAATACGGAATACGAATGCATAACATTGGCCCAGCGAATGATTTTCATCATCCATAAGCTGTTCAAGAATCTTTACAACATATCACAATATAATCAGAGTCGGAAGCCAGAAAAGTCAACCACATGCACATATGAACCAAATACCAAAAAGAATCCTTGAAATAAAATATATTAATCTCAAATAGTCATGATCTGAATAACACAAATAATCCAGGGTCACATTGCCCAAATACATGAATAAATCCAAGTACATGAATACAATATTGTTCAAGCAAACTATGAAAAATAGTAATAACAAGATCCAGCACTAATACTTCATGTCACCAATACCGTCTGGAACCTGTTCTCCAAAATCTGCAATTCAACGAATGCAGGAAAGAAGGAAAGAGAAAAACAAGTACCCGTCAATTGCAAGTTGTGGGTCACTTATAATGTAGGATACAAGTACATGGGAAAACTAACTAACAACATGGTATAAGTATGATTTCAATATAAACAACTAGCATGGTAAAGTGATCAAGTGTACATGGCATAAATCAAGTGTCAAGTAATCAAGTATCATGTAAACATGCATCAGGTGTCAAGTATCATGTAATCATGTATCGTGTGTCAAGTTTCCAGTCTCAAGTATCAAGTAGGCATGTATCATGTTCAGGTGTTACGTATCAAGTCTTGTAGTTATTACTATCTAGGTAGCACTTCATGCGCCCCATATTATAACACATGGTTGCTACAGCAAACAGTTTCGCTTTAGATTTTATAGTGGACTATAGAGGGCAGTGTACTCAGGAATCAAAATAGAAACAGGTAACAGGTTCATGAAGCAACAGGTACATGAATTATCCGATTCATGAAGCAACAGGTTCATGAAACAACAGGTACATGACCAACAGGTCCCTGCAGCAACAAGTAACAGGTACATGAACTAAAGATCCATGTAGCAACAGGTAACAGGTACATGAACCAAACGTCCATGCAGCAACAGGTAACAGGTACATGAACCAAAGGTCCATGCAGCAACAGGTTCATGTATCAACATGAATCAAAATAGGAAACACGGGCCCCCTTCCGAGTACACGTTTCTGAATTATCCACTAATAGATCTTTCCCTTAAAACCCTGGCTTGGTTACTTTTATTATGGTCATCAAACAGGTATGAATGTGTACGAAATAATATCAAACTAACATGGTATAATTAGTATTAGGTTCAGGGAAACAAATAAACATGCATAGATGATATACAGTCACATAAACGAGCAAAACAGGGTATGTTCTATTCAGGACAGCATGACAGTACAGTACTAAAACAGTGAATCCTATCGTTACAGAAATGCAAATCTGGATCCGCCAAATGATCTGGAAAATAGACATCCACACGAATCCAGTGAATATAAATAAGTTATATAGTGTTTCAGAAAATCATAAGTCAAAACTGATTTGAAAACAGAAAACACGTTCAGCCAAAAATCAGTAAAACGAATTCAAAGTCAATAAAACAGCACCAAAACTCATCAAATAAATCCACGAAAAATCTAGGGTATTCCCCTATATGTCTAGAATCAAAAAATAAAGTTTCATAATATTCCAGTAAAATTTGTTCAGTCATAAAAAATAAGAAAACATCAAGAAACAGTAGTTTGGCAAATCTGGAGTTCCCAACACTGCTGTACGAAAACTGAATTATCTCGCAACCAGTGAAACAAAATCCAATGCCTCAAAAGGGATATGAAAATAGATAAAATATACTAACTTTCACATTTTACAAATATTTTTTATACAATCATAGGAATCATAGTGAAAATAAGGTTCTTTATAGAACAGCGAGCAAAATACAGCAAGTATAGGTTTTATAAACGAGCATGAAACAACACATAAAACTCATCAATAAAATCTACCAAAATTCTAGATAACCCTAACTAGATAAAGAAACACTGACCAAAGTTTTGGATCAAAATAATATACGTAGCATAGTTCTTTAAAATGGTTTGTCATCAAAATTACCGAAAAACAGAATCTAGAAAAGATCGACACCTCTGTAGTAAAATAGTCAAAACTCACTCATACGAAAACAAAATCAAGCAAGGTTAGAGGGCTTTGAAAATAGACGAAATTCTCTAAAACTCATGTTTTATACCGAAATTAAGGTACTGACTGGTCAAAAAAACATGCCAAGATGACAATCAGATGCATGAAATAAGCTTCATTAACAGTAAAAGAAGATGAGGATGCTAGCAGCATACTTAGTTTGGAAGTGAACCCATTTTTTGTTAAAAAATCATGCCAAAGATGGCAATCAGGTTCTTTAACAGTATCTGAAAATGAAAATATCCATTATCTGAGCATATATGTTGCTCTACTAATTCTTTAGCCCAACTAAATCTAAAACCCAATTGTTGTACATATCCGGAGGATTTTGGCATACAGCTATAGCATCCTCAGTTCACAGTGAACCCATTTTGGTCAAAAAAACATGGCAAGATGACAATCAGATGCATGAAATAAGCTTCATTAACAGTAAAAGAACATGAGGATGCTAGCAGCATACTTAGTTTGGAAGTGAACCCATTTTTTGTTAAAAAATCATGCCAAAGATGGCAATCAGGTTCTTTAACAGTTTCTGAAAATGACAATATCCATTATCTAAGCATATATGTTGCTCTACTAATTCTTTAGCCCGACTAAATCTAAAACCCAATTGTTGTACATATCCGGAGGATTTTGGCATACAGCTATAGCATCCTCAGTTCACAGTGAACCCATTTTGGTCAAAAAAACATGCCAAGATGACAATCAGATGCATGAAATAAGCTTCATTAACAGTAAAAGAAGATGAGGATGCTAGCAGCATACTTAGTTTGGAAGTGAACCCATTGTTTGTTAAAAAATCATGCCAAAGATGGCAGTCAGGTTCTTTAACAGTATCTGAAAATGAAAATATCCATTATCTGAGCATATATGTTGCTCTACTAATTCTTTAGCCCAACTAAATCTAAAACCCAATTGTTGTACATATCCGGAGGATTTTGGCATACAGCTATAGCATCCTCAGTTCACAGTGAACCCATTTTGGTCAAAAAAACATGCCAAGATGACAATCAGATGCATGAAATAAGCTTCATTAACAGCAAAAGAAGATGAGGATGCTAGCAGCATACTTAGTTTGGAAGTGAACCCATTGTTTGTTAAAAAATCATGCCAAAGATGGCAATCAGGTTCTTTAACAGTATCTGAAAATGAAAATATCCATTATCTGAGCATATATGTTGCTCTACTAATTCTTTAGCCCAACTAAATCTAAAACCCAATTGTTGTACATATCCGGAGGATTTTGACATACAGCTATAGCAACCTCAGTTCACAGTGAACCCATTTTGGTCAAAAAAACATGCCAAGATGACAATCAGATGCATGAAATAAGCTTCATTAACAGTAAAAGAAGATGAGGATGCTAGCAGCATACTTAGTTTGGAAGTGAACCCATTGTTTGTTAAAAAATCATGCCAAAGATGGCAATCAGGTTCTTTAACAGTATCTGAAAATGAAAATATCCATTATCTGAGCATATATGTTGCTCTACTAATTCTTTAGCCCAACTAAATCTAAAACCCAATTGTTGTACATATCCGGAGGATTTTGGCATACAGCTATAGCATCCTCAGTTCACAGTGAACCCATTTTGGTCAAAAAAACATGCCAAGAAGACAATCAGATGCATGAAATAAGCTTCATTAACAGTAAAAGAAAATGAGGATGCTAGCAGCATACTTAGTTTGGAAGTGAACCCATTTTTTGTTAAAAAATCATGCCAACGATGGCAATCAGGTTCTTTAACAGTATCTGAAAATGAAAATATCCATTATCTGAGCATATATGTTGCTCTACTAATTCTTTAGCCCAACTAAATCTAAAACCCAATTGTTGTACATATCCGGAGGATTTTGACATACAGCTATAGCAACCTCAGTTCACAGTGAAGCCATTTTGGTCAAAAAACATGCCAAGATGACAATCAGATGCATGAAATAAGCTTCATTAACAGTAAAAGAAGATGAGGATGCTAGCAGCATACTTAGTTTGGAAGTGAACCCATTTTTTGTTAAAAAATCATGCCAAAGATGGCAATCAGGTTCTTTAATAGTATCTGAAAATGAAAATTTCCATTATCTGAGCATATATGTTGCTCTACTAATTCTTTAGCCCAACTAAATCTAAAACCCAATTGTTGTATATATCCGGAGGATTTTGGCATACAGCTATAGCATCCTTAGTTCACAGTGAACCCATTTTGGTCAAAAAAACATGCCAAGATGACAATCAGATGCATGAAATAAGCTTCATTAACAGTAAAAGACGATGAGGATGCTAGCAGCATACTTAGTTTGGAAGTGAACCCATTTTTTGTTAAAAAATCATGCCAAAGATGGCAATCAGGTTCTTTAACAGTTTCTGAAAATGAAAATATCCATTATCTGAGCATATATGTTGCTCTACTAATTCTTTAGCCCGACTAAATCTAAAACCCAATTGTTGTACATATCCGGAGGATTTTGGCATACAGCTATAGCATCCTCAGTTCACAGTGAACCCATTTTGGTCAAAAAAACATGCCAAGATGACAATCAGATGCATGAAATAAGCTTCATTAACAGTAAAAGAAGATGAGGATGCTAGCAGCATACTTATTTTGGAAGTGAAACCATTGTTTGTTAAAAAATCATGCCAAAGATGGCAATCAGGTTCTTTAACAGTATCTGAAAATGAAAATATCCATTATCTGAGCATATATGTTGCTCTACTAATTCTTTAGCCCAACTAAATCTAAAACCCAATTGTTGTACATATCCGAAGGATTTTGGCATACAGCTATAGCATCCTCAGTTCACAGTGAACCCATTTTGGTCAAAAAAACATGCCAAGATGACAATCAGATGCATGAAATAAGCTTCATTAACAGTAAAAGAAGATGAGGATGCTAGCAGCATACTTAGTTAGGATGTGAACCCATTTTTTGTTAAAAAATCATGCCAAAGATGGCAATCAGGTTCTTTAACAGTATCTGAAAATGAAAATATCCATTATCTGAGCATATATGTTGCTCTACTAATTCAGTGAACCCATTTTGGTCAAAAAAATGTGCCAAGAAGACCACCCGTTTAAACATTTAATCTGAAATAGTCTGACAATGAATGAGAATTTAGAGAATTTGGTGCAATCACGGTACAACAGAGTACTAGCATCTTCAAGTAACTTAGCGAAGGATTCTTGCTGCTTATTATTTTCAGGGGCGGGGCCAGGCATTTCCTCATCCACCCCACCACCAATGTGTGATGTTTCTGTTGACTCATTGTGAACTTGGGTTGTTGGGTTATTGGTCTGGAAAGGAACATTATGAATCCCCATGGCATCTTGCAACAAAGCATGCATCTCATCGGAAACGCTTAAGTCTTCGTTCACTAAGGGCTCATCTTCATTTTCTAATACAACCGGACGAATAGGAGCTGGCGTATGATCCTCTCCATGAAAAAACCACCTTGTGTACCCTTGAAGAAAACCGTTGACAACCAAGTGTGTATGTACTACGTCACATGTCCTCAAATTACAATTTGTATACCGGAGGCATGGACAAAGGATTAGGTTGGGATCACGGGAATGTCGCTTGGCAAAGATAATAAAATCTTTAATACCATCACGGTACTCCTTGGATAATCGTGGTTTACTAATCCAACTTCTATCCATTATAACAATAGCACACAATCTGAAATTAAAATTTGATATATTAAATAGTAATAATAGTAAAAGGCATTTTGTATATTAAATTTCACCTTTTTGAAAACCATCCCTAGCTGCAAATAAATAAACGATATAATCTTTAACTGTAAAATAAAGAAATTGTGGTTCCAAAAAATGTACAAAAAAAAAATTTAAATCTTAACACAATCTACTCTATTCACATAACTCTAAACTACCTTTTGTGGAAATTATCACAACCACCTTAGTGGTATTTTATCGCACACCCTGTGTTCGAGTGTAATATCAATTCGACTATAGTCTCTCCTGTATTTGGCTTTCCGTTTAAGGAGATGATGATGGTAAAGGGTATTTGCTGAGGAAGAGGAATCGAACGAATAATGAGGGCGTCGTGCTGTAACTACGGTAACGAGAAGATCTGATGACTCATGAACTATTTTGTTCATGGCTACTAATAATCACTTACTTATCTCATAATAATAATAATAATAATAATAATAATAATAATAATAATAATAATAATAATAATAATAATAATAATAAACAAAAGAATCTAATATGGCTACTAATATGTTTTTCTAAAATAATTCTTCATCCCAACAAAATCATTGATGTTTGTAGCGCCAAAAGAAACCTGCACAAGGTTTGTTCAGCCCAATTCTTATACAGATTTGGAGGATTTTGGTAAAAAACATGCCAAGATGCCAATCAGATGCATGAAATCAGCTTCTTTAACAGTAAAAGAAAAATGATAATTTCCAGTATGTAAGCATATATTTTTCTCTATTAATTCTTCATCCCAACTAAATCATGATGTTTGTGGCTCCAAAAGAAACCTCCACAAGGTTTGTTCAACCCAATTCTTGTACAGATTTGGAGGATTTTGGTATACATACAACATCCTTAGTTCACAGTGAACCCATTTTGTTAAAAAAAACATGCCAAGATGGCAATCAGATGCGTGAAATCAGCTTCTTTAACAGTAAAAGAAAATGAAAATTTCCAGTATCTAAGCATATATTTTTCTCTATTAATTCTTCATCCCAACTAAACCATTCATGTTTGTGGCTCCAAAACAAACCTCCACAAGGTTTGTTCAGACCAATTCTTGTACAGATTCTGCGATTTTGGTATACATACAGCATCCTTAGTTCACAGTGAACCCATATTGGTTAAAAAACATGCCTAGATGACAATCAGATGCATGAAATCAGCTTCTTTAACAGTAAAAGAAAATGAAAATTTCCAGTATCTAAGCATATATTTTTCTATTAATTCTTCATCCCAACTAAACCATTCATGTTTGTGGCTCCAAAAGAAACAAGCACAAGGTGCGTTCGGCCCAATTCTTGTACCCATTTTGGAGGATTTTGGTATACAGCTAGCATCCTTAGTTCACAGTTAACCCATTTTGGTTAAAAAAACATGCTAAGATGACAATCAGATGCATGATTTCAGCATCTTTGACGATGCTAAGTTTGAAAAATAAGGAAAATCAAGATGCATAATCTGAAAAAATATGCTAAGTTTGAAAAATAAGGGAAATCAAGAGATGATACCGAAGAGAGAGGGAGAGAGCGGGGCGACGAGCGCGGGGGCGTAGGAGATAGAGGGAGAGCGGGGCGAAGCGGTGGTTTCCGATCGCCAATTCACCTCCAAATAGAGAGAGGGAGGAGGGAAATCGAAAATGACGAAGGGAAGAAGGGACGATGACGAAAGGTCGAAGGCTATCGAAGAGGACGAAGCGGAGGAGGCAAATGCACGGGAAGTAAAGCGAGGAATGAGGGAAAACGAAGGCGGCCCCTTTTTTTTGGGGGGGGTTGGGAAAATGGCGAGCGAAAGATTAGGGTTCGCGGGATTTTTCTCAGCTTATTCACCAGCATTTCAATTAGACACGCCGGTGAATGTATCGGTATATTCACCGTCGTTTCTTATTAAAATGTCGGTGAATAATACACTTCACCAACGTTTTTAAATAAAACGCCGGTGAATACGCAGATTGCCCGGCGGTTTAAAGCGACCGCCGGTGTATAACCTTCCTTTTTGGCGCCCCATTCCTATTCGCTCCCTACCCCGGCGCTACTGGTAAAACATCGGGGAATATACGCCGGTAAATCGAGTCTCTTTTGTAGTGGTAGTTCCGGGGACGGAACTATTCTAAGGAGGGAGTGTTGTAATGCCCCGATTTTCATTTAATGAAAATTATTTTATTTTGCACGTAGTGTGTACGTGCAATATTCTCGGTGATTATTTTCATTATGATGAGTATAGATATTTATACATGTGTTCTTTAATTATTTTTAAGTAGAGGCCCTTTTTCAATTAGACAAAAAACCTTTCTTCTTAAAGCCCAAATTTAATTCAATTTATTATTTTTTTATAATTATTATTTTGGCCTAAAAACTAAAGCCCATGAGCTATTTTATTTTTTTTACAACTTGTAATGTAGAATACAATTAGAAGATTTTTTATGTAAAAATATAGTGTACAAATTTTTGGAGACCAAGTTACATGCACGTGCATTGCACATACACGTGCAAAATGCACATGATGTGCTAGGCCGGTTTGGAACTTTTGGAGGGAATAGGAATTTTCAAGTGGAGTCATGGTGGTGGTGGTTACTTGATCATGGGTGGTTAGTGTAACTCCTCCTTAAATCTTAGCCATTTGCTTCTAACTCCTACATCAATCTTAGCCATCCATTTCCCTAGATTTTTAGTATAAATACCCCCCCCCCCCTAGCCTAGTTATTCTTGTGCTTATTATTTCCTCCAAACCTATAGTTCAAAATACATTATTTAGAAGTATACAAGTGAGTAAAAGATTGAGAGATTGTGTACGTGGGGATTGTGCTTGCATCAATCAAGAAAAGGAGAGGCCGGTTTCATCAAAGTGTAGTGCTCGAGTTTTGGCTTGTGGAGTGCTCGAGTTTGGCTAGTGTGCGCGCTTCTAGGAGGAGGATCGTTTGTTTGCAAGGACATTCGTTTAGGAGGTTGCTAGTTGTATTTTTCTCTCCAAATAAGGTGGGTAAATTTTCCATATTTCTAATTAGGAATGCATGCTAGATTTGAATGGAAAGTATGATGCATGAAAAATATTAACAAGAGTACGCATTTAATTAGAAAATTGACCTATTGATTGATTGAAATGTTGATGTGAAATTGTATGTGGTTCTATCATTAAAATTTAAGTTGTGTGCGAATTGATTATAGCCATGGATTATGTGAAGAAAACTTCACTATTAACACTAAGAATTATATGCAAGAGTTAGTAGATTGGCAATATTGCTTTATGTGCTTAAATGGACTTTTTATGATAATGTTGTGATGAATGAATTAAGATATAATTTGTATGTTTGTGAAATGAATAAACACAGAAAGTTGACGTAGAGAGTAGTGAAATTAAAATGTCGAAAAGAAAAAGAAATGTGTTCGTAGTAGTATATAATTCTAACCTAATTGTATGGTAAAAATGTGTTAATTATTGGGAAATATATATTTAATTATTGGAAAAATTATTTTTATGTACTGAAGTATAATTCATGATGGGAATAATTAATCTGGAATTTTTACAGCATGATAGTGAGAGCAAATTGAAATGAGAACTTGACGAACATCGAAATATTTTCCTAAACAGAGAGGGTTGATTTAATTAAAAAAATGAGTTGCATTATGACAACCCGAGCCTATAGCTCGAGTGGTTGGGATGCTTTTAATCGCTACAGTATACACGGAGTTTCTCAGAGGTTGAGGGATCGAATCCCGTTGACACCATACATTTTTGTTTCAAACACTTAAAAAAATATTAAGAGTCAGCCGAGAGCATTTAATGCTCTCAGCTCTCTTTCATACTGCTGGTGCAAGTGGCCTAGTGGCTTGTGCCTGTGGCTCGGTTCTCTCTGGTTGTGGGTTCAAATACTGGGTTCGGCCAGTATTTAAGGTTGAGAATAAATATTTTTTTGGGTTTTTGATGATTAAAAAAATTAGGAAAAAATATGATTATTATCCTAAAATTATGTGGGACTTGTGAAAAATAGTTTGAGAATTATTTGCATGATGTGGAGTATATTTTGAGAACAAAAGTATAATTTAGAACTATAGTTCTACACTTGCATTTTTATAAAAGTTGTACTTTGCAAAAGGACTTGAAATGGAATATTAGAAAGAAAAGAAAAAAATACGAATAAGAAAGGAATTATGTGAAGTGATGTGAATTATTCTCATTGGAGAATAGTGTGACAAATTATGAAGTGTGAATATTCGTTTTTGATTGTATAACTAGTGATGTGATTTTTAATGTGAAAATAATATTTCATGAATTACATGATGAATAATTGAATTCCATGTATAGTTATGGACTATTGAATAATTTAGAAATCATGATTCGAAAAGAGAAATATTTTTTAGTATGACAACTCAACATGTGAATTTATGAATTAAAATTAAAAATTATAGTGTAACCAAAACTCACACCGGCAAGTGAAAAATGATAAATTATGATTATTGACATTGAAAAGACCAGGTTTGGGTCATTGTGAAATAAAAGAAATAAGACCGGTAGTAGTGAGAGGGCTAACTCTAGAGCTTTGATTTTGGTCATGATTTCATTAGAATTAAGGATTAGTCACATAGTGAAGATGTGATGAAAGTAAGAGAAAAACATTGAGTATGAGGGCCATTGGATTAGCGGCGAGAGCGTATCCCAGGATGTCCCATGATGAGTCATGATAGGGCATGGATACTGCTCCAGAGTACCGTCCCGGTAGCAACGCTCGTGGGATGTTGGACGACTGCGGGTGGTGTCATGTCTATGGTAGGAGTTGAATTACCACAGGATGCCTGCATGATGAGTCATGTGTCAGTGCGTTGGGATTCCCTCCAGGGCGCCTAGACATGAGTTCGTATGTCAGAAGACATGTAGGATACTTACCGTAGTTACAGTAGTAGATTAAATCATGACGAGGGATTGAACCCTACAAGATGAAGAACGATTAAGGGCTTGCCCTCGGACCTATGTAGTATGGGATGCATAGAATCCGAACAAGTGCGCATTAGTGTCATATAATATAAACAACTGCATTAAGGACTAAGTGCACAATCACAACACGACATCAATAGGGTATTCCCTTTAGTTTGATATGTGACAAGTTTGTTTTTGTTAAATATGAAAAATGAGTTATACTATTTCCGGTATAGAGAGGATGGCCGTGCATAATGTTCGTCGGTTGAATAAACTGACGTACCCACAGTTTTATATGCAGGGTAATGACATGATAAAGGTTAAAAAGGAACAGATGCTTAAAGATTATTCAATGTTGTTGTACATTTATTTAAGTGTTGTAAATTTACTTCCGTTGTGCAATGTAAAGAGTAAAGTTTTATGTAAACTCTGATGTAAAGTGAAAAGTTCAAATTTCCTTGTAAAATTGTACTAAATGAAGTGGAAAGATCCTGTAGAACTCTCGAATTCAGTTGTAATTGGGATTCGGGGCGTTACATATCGCCATCTAGTGAATGTCCTTATATTTATTAAGTTAATTAACCACAACTTTCCTAGAGTTGGTGTACCCTACCAGACTTATCTCAACATACACAACATCAGGGCCCCAACTGGCCATAAACCACAAAATCTCAACTGTCGGTATACTAAGGCCCCACCCAACCTCTAGAGACTCACAATTCTCAAAACATCATTAATAGTCTTTCTAGGGTCCATATCACCACCCTAATCCTCAAAATCAAACTCATCTTGGTTTTTATCGGCTAGAATACTCTTAATTAATCACATCCCTTTTTAATCTACCAAATTTTGGCCATGAGAATTCGTTTATATGTATGGAAGCACTTTTCATCTAATAAAAATATAGATTTGTTACAAAATCTGAAATTTACACGACTTTGTTACTCAAAACGATATACTCCAAATCAATATTAATTCTGGAAAAATTTCACTTAAATCCACCATAGAAATCTGGAATATATATAGATATCTAGAATTTGAAATTTACATAATCTGAGAGCATAACAATCTGAAACTACTATGACTCGGAAGGTACCCAAATCTGAGAATATACAATCTGAAACTTATGCACATAAGGGTGATGGAATCTGAAACTATATGATATCAATTTTAGCATAATGCACTCAGAGACATTTGGTTAAACCATTGCATAACTACTTGAGTGAAATAAAGTTAGGTCCAGTCTAGCAGCTTGTTCTATCTCTTGTTTGCATACAATTGAATGTCATCAGGTCAGGGCATACCTATTTTGTATGTTGGCATATTATAAGTTGACAAGGTTTATTTATCTGGGACTTTAGTTGACATACTTTGCAAGTCCTTTACAGGGTAAGGCTGCAGTACAATTTGCACATCTACATACTGAATTTGGGCTGGGGATCACAGATGTAACCTGATGATTAGTCAACCACAGCTTCTCTTTACTGAATACTAATATAGACAGGGACCAAACATGCATATATAATATATGGACTAAATAATGCAAACAGAGACTAGTATATTCATTCATTTATATTGTTTGTGTATATATATATAGAAGATCCTGTTTACTGAAATGAAGGTTGTGCATATGCATCTATAAAAAGCCTCTTTTCTAAATGGAGCTTGTGCACATATATGTATATAACTCCTCTTTTCCGTATGCAGCTTGTGCATATGCATATATATATATAAATTCTTTTTACTGTGATGAAGCATATGTGTGTGTATATGTTATAGAAAATTCCTTTTACTGAAATGAAGTATATGTGTGTGTATATGTTATAGAACAATCCTTTTACAAAAATGAACTATATGTGTGTGTATATGTTATAGAACAATCCTTTTACTGAAATGAAGTATATGTGTACATGATATTGAAGAAACCCTTCTACTGTAGTGAAACACATGTTTATGCATACACCATAGAAGAGAAATCCTTATAATGATGTCTCTATGTATGGCATAGATGACATAGAAATCTTTTTTCCTGTAATGAAACAAAAGTGAATGCATACACGATACAAAAGAAATTTTCCCCTATAATGAAGTTTGTATATATGTATATATATAAAGTCTTTTTTACTGAAATGCAACCTGTGTATGTGCACATATAAAGCAACTCCAAAACTTCAATTTTTTGGATCAGAACTTCAAGTTGTATGCAAATTATTCATTTACAAATAGTATCCTGATGATACATCTTCAAGATGAAAACATGTGTGTGTGTGTATATATATATATGGCTCAAACCTTAGTTATGGCATCAAAATTCATCAAATAGGAATAGTATAGTGTTAGACTCAATCTCAATATGAAATCTCTAATATTATAATGGGAGAAGGCCTTAGTGTCATTTGTAAATGTTTTGTCAATCTACCAACCCGTGCAATACACGTGCATAACTATTATAAAGGAGGTTCTAAGTTCAAATCCAGACTATGTCTAAATTTTTATTTTAAAAAACTATATTTATTAAGACGTGCATTGCACGTGTAAATTACTAGTAATTAGAATTCAATTGAAAATCACACAAAATCTATTCATAACAGCAAATATATATATGTATATGTGTGTATGTAAATGTTAGGCAACAGCAAAGCATCGAAATTTCACAAATTAGAAGTGGTATAATGTTCAAAACAAACTTACCATTAAGGCAATCAAAACCCAATTGAAAACTTCATGAAACTAAAAAAAAACCACACTTTGGTTGTTCATCGACAGACCCAAAGTAAAACCCCCCCTTTTATTATTCAAACTTGATTCTTTTAGTTCAAAAACTCCTTTTGGACTTATCAAATGCTTACACACTTTATAACATCAAATTACCCATGAATACAAGCTATTAAATCAAGTACTAATCAATTCCTTCTTCATCAAAACTCTCAAATAAAGCATATATGTATATACACACAGTAAAGATCATTTTTAATCGATTTTGTTTACTTTCATGCAATAACATCATACAACTTAATACATATGTTAAAAACAGCAAGTTCATGAAGGAAAAAAAACTTACTCATGATATCTACTAGGTTCTTTAACAATCTCAAGTCATCAAATTAGGGTTTTGGTCATCAATAGTATAGTTTCATGAAAATGTTCACTTTTTTGTTCATCTACTCCTCAAAATTCATTATATCTTTATACAATCATCTGACATGATTTGTAAGTAGATAAATCATCACATACAACATGCTTACAACAAAAGAAAACAGACATATGTCACTCACCTTATTGAAGAATCGACCGAAGATAATAAAGAAATAAAAAATTCCTCCTTTGCAAGAAAACCAAGATCCTCGCTTTAAAACTCCAAGAAAATAATAATAAGAAATCTCTTTGTGTTTTGCAGTAAAGAGATGGCTGCACTCCACCCTATATAGGCCGGGAATCCAAGTATCCAGGGTTTTTGAATAGATTTGTAAAATACCTCTTTTAAATATATCTTTACATATATAGATCCTTATACTTGGAAATTAAATAAAACCATCTTAATTGATATTTAAAAACAAGAATAACCCCTCTATCATCATCCAACACTGTTTGAAAACCCAGAAAATGAATTTGCACTTTTGCAAAAAGACCCTTCTTTATCAAAACTTGCAGAATGAACCAAATTTATTAAAACAAAAAGTAAACACTTTACCTCTGAGTTGACTAGGAATCATGCCATGCCCAAAAATCCAAAAATCTGGAGTTTTCACTCCAAGTGGTAATTTTGCACAAAAGACTATCTTTTTGTAATATTTGCAAATAGATCAAATAATTATCAGAAAAATCCAGAAAATTCACAAATAATATTTAATAATAAATAATGAGTTTCCCTAAAATATTTTTTGATTTTGAACTTCGCAAGAAGATATTTGCACGTGTTTTGCACGTGTAAAAAGATAAATTTCAGAAAATATTTATTAAATCACCAAAAAGTCATTTTAATTCATTTATTAATCTTAAAAATATTATTTAAAAATCTGGGTTATTACAAGAAAAGCGGAGCTACTTTGGGGAAGAAGAAGAAAGGGGGAGAGATCGAAACAAGGAGATGGTTTCGAAGGAGGAAAGAGGCACACTTAAGGAAGGGGAACAGGGGATGAATAGAAACAGAGCAAACGAAGGAAACACCTCGGTTCCATCGAATGCCTCGTTCACTGTGCTCCTTGCATCTTTCGAAGCGTCAACCACAGAAGCGGGGACGCGTGGCTCACCCACGTGTCCCACCTCGAGCGCACCGCCACACCACAGCTTCGACACGTGGGGCCCCAACGTGTAAAGGATACCTTCTGTTTGCTAACAATGGGCCTAATGAGGGGTCTAGTATGGTATTGGCAAATTCGTTTTTGGGAAAGCCCAATTTATTGTTTAACAAGTTGCAACAACCCAAGTATACAAGTCCCACAAATATTACTGAAATTGTTAGGGCAGCTAACATTTCTTCGGAGGTACCCCAATCTGTTCCAGAGAGCCACACTAAGAAGGAAGATCGAGATGTGAGACTAAACCTCGAAGATGATTTTATTTATTCTGATGAAAAGTCTTTGAAGTCAGTAGAGTCTGCAGATGAGGCAATGGGCATATCCCCTGATTTTGTCCCATCCATTTTTCCCGCCAAACAATCTACTGCCTCTGCCCATGATCACTGCGACAAACGTTTTAGAGTACAGAAAGTGGCTAAGAGGGCTATTGAGGAGTCCCTGGACGATTATCTTGAGATTGTGGCAGCTGCTAAATCAGCTAAGACTAGCGACGAGGTACACGTTCCTTCTTAGCATCTATTTTTAATTTCATGTCTGATACAGAGATTTTTAGTCTAGCCAAAACCTGTGGTCTTGCGGTTGGCTATACCGATCGGAATGCGTTCCTCCTTAATATGATTAGGGGGTGGGAATAAGATAGGGTTAACCTTATTTCTAACTCGACTTCCAATTCGAGTCACGATCCCTTGCCCACAAGTAGTTAATGGAGATTCTATTTTGGAACGTTAGAGGTCTGGGCAGGCGGGGCAAGCGGGAAATGATTAAGGAGGTCATCGCTAAATCAAAATCTAACATTGTGGGTCTTCAAGAGACCAAACTTACACATTTATCTAAACTCAATAAGCTGGGGGAAATCGAATTTCTGAATGGAGGATGTGCCCATCTGTTGGGGCATCTGGGGGCATTGCTCTAAGTTTTAACCCCGACATGTTTTGTTGACTGGACGAGCTCTACGGGAAATTTTCACTGTCAGTCTTGCTCCAGCGTAAAGCCGACCTGTGAAATCACTTAATTACTATGGTTTATGGTCCGCACACTTCTACTTCTAGGACGGCTTTTTGGACAGAATTGAGAGCAATGCAAGCTCATTTGCCACACCCCTAGGTCGTAGGGGGCGATTTTAACATTACTAGATTCGCCTCTGAACACAGAGGCAGAGGTTCCACAGATTCGGATAGGGAAGCATTTAATGAGGTTATCACGGACCTGAAACTGGTTGACATTTCCATCTCTGATAGGCTGTTCACTTGGTCAAACATGCAATCGTCGCCCTTTCTAGCTAAACTAGATAGGATCTTGGTCTCCACTAACTGGGAGACCAAATTCTTGTTAGCTTCGACCAAATCACTACCTAAACCAACATCGGATCACGTACCGATTATCTTATCCTTCGAGGAAGTTCAACCCAGGAGATCACCAAAGTTTAGATTCGAAAGAGCATGGTTAGAAATCCATTACTTCCATCACATGGTCTACAAGAGCTAGCCCCACCCTACTAAGGGGAATGAAGCGACCGCAATATGGTGTAAGAAAATTAGAAGACTTAGGAGCACGCTAAGAAAATGGAACCAGACCAGATTTGCACTGATTTGAAGGGCAAAAGACTCCATGCTTGAAGGTATTGAGGAACTCGAGAAAGTTGAAGAAACTAGGGACCTGCTACAGGAAGAGCAGAGTGGGCTGCTCTAATTCAGACAGGAAATTGAACAACTCTATAGGCTTGAGGAAATCAAATAGTAGCAGCGATCTAGAATTTCATGGCTCAAAGAGAGAGAGAGAGACATGAACACAGCATTCTTCCATCGAGTAGCCAGTGCCAGGCATAGATCTAACCTCATTCACTCGATCCACTCGGACTCCGGAATGATCCAAGGTGACGAGGATATCAGAATGGCATTCCAATCCCATTTCAAGCTCCTATTTGGACAAAAAGCAGGCTTGAGAGTTCCTCTCCACCGCGAGTTCTGGCAGGACCCAACGGGCAACCCCAACCTTATGAGGTGATCCCTTGAAGCCCTCTTCATGGTAAACGAGGTTTGGAAGGCAGTTCAACAACTTGGAAATGACAAAGCCCCAGATCCAGATGATTTCCCGATGCTCTTCTATTAGGCATTCTGGGAGGAAATCAATGACGATTTGCTGAAGTTGTTCGCTGATTTCTACGACCATAAGCTTAAATTAGGCAGATTTAATTTTGCGGAGGTTGTGCTGATACGTAAGAAGGAAGATTCCCGGTGGGTGGGAAACTACTGCCCCATCAGTCTCCTTAACTGCTCTGTCAAGATCATCACCAAGATGCTCTCTAATAGACTGGAAAAGGTGATGGATGGTCTCATTAGTCACGATCAGACGGGGTTCATTAAAGGACGTTGTATTCAAAAAAGTATAGCCACGGCTGAAGAAACTATCCACCAATGCCACGCGTCGAATGCTAAGAGCTACCTCCTGAAGCTGGATTTTGAGAAAGCTTATGATTCAGTTGAATGGGACTGTCTTCTGGAAGCGCTGGCTGGAAGAGGATTTGGGGATAGATGGATCAAATGGATCCATACATGTCTTACCACCAGTAGAACTGCAATCTTGGTGAATGGGGTAGCAGGCCACCCATTCTCTTGCAAACTGGGCCTCAGACACGGAGATCCACTCTCCGCCCTCCTCTTCATCATAGTGGCAGACGTACTTCGGTCTATGATGGCTGACTACAGCAGAGCAGGTTGGATCGCACCGGTAGTCATGGGAGTCAATCGCTAAGAATGCTCAATTCTCCAATATGCAGATGATACTCTCCTATTTGGTAATGGCAACCTCGGGGAAACAACCGTCTTCAACGAAATAGTATATAGTTTTGAGGCTTGGTCTGGCCTCAGGGTTAACTTCCACAAAAGTGCTCTCATCCCCATTGCCATGACTACCGAGGAGGCACTAGAACATGCCACAATTATCAATTGTTCCACCGAGAGTTTTCCCATTCAGTACCTGGGATTGCCACTAAGACCCGGGAAACTCAAAAAGGTCAATTGGCTACCCATCATTGACCGAGTTGAGAACCATCTAGCAGTGTGGAAAGGCAAAGCACTTTCATTGGGAGGGAGAGTTATGCTTATTAATGCAGTGCTCTCAAATCTGCCAACGTATTATCTGTCCTTCTTTGAAATGCCGCGATGGCTGATTCAGAGAATTGACCAGACTCGTAAACAATTTTTGTGGAAAGGGACAGACCCAGATAGAGGCGGCTACCACCTTATCAGATGGAAGAAAGCATGTATGAAAAAGATTCACGGGGGACTAGGTATTATTGATCTTCTAGATATGAATCTTGCCCTATTGGGTAAATGGTGGTGGAAAATTTTCCACCCCAATGGAGAAGGGTGGCAAGATTTTGTTCAGGGATATCTTCATGGGAATGGTACGAGAAATTTGGGGTTCAGGGTAGGCCCTCGTGTCTCCTGGTTCTGGAGAGGAATAGCTAAGGCCTATGGTCCCTTCATCAGCAGGGTAGGCCTATCGGTAACGGCTAACTAACCAGATTCTGGTGGGATAAGTGGTGTGGTGATCACACACTTCGAGATCTGTTCTCTGACCTATATGATCATGCGTCTCAACCTCACTACACGGTGGCCGCAACCTGGAAAAGAGGTGCTTGGAAACTAGCATTTAAACAATTGTTGGACCCCGGACTCTTAGCTTAGACTCAAGGAACTTCATACCTACATCACCAACACTGGAATTACTTACTCTCAGGGTCCAGACAGAAAATCATGGGGACTGAAAAAGAACAGCATGTTCACCGTGCACTCCCTGCATAACCGCATTCACTTTAGGGGTTGTGCCCCAAAGTGGTCAGGCATCATATGGAGGACGAAAGCCCCTCTGAAAATCAAAGTTTTCTTATGGCTAGTGCTGAACGATGAGATTTTGACTAGAGAAAATCTCACTAAATGCCAATCAAATGTGGATTCTTGTTGTGAGTTCTGCCAGGCTGCCCCAGAGACTGGAGACCACCTTTTTCTATAGTGCACTTTGAGAAAAGCGATACTCGTTGAGGTACTCAGCGCCCTGGGGACGAATCAGTATCCTACTGTGTAAAAGGATCTGTGGGTAGGTTCAAAGTTCGCTACTGAAAGAAGAACTATGTGAGAAGCGTGGTATATCACTATCGCCGCAACGACCTGGTTTTTTGGCTAGACAGAAATAATCTTTATTTTCGCAGAACTTGGAATAATATTTCTGGTAATTTGACTAAAATTATGCATTTTATTTCATTTTAGGCGAATGTGGCCGCAGCAGGTCCCAGAGGGAGGATTGCGAGCATTTTCCAGATTGAAGACTTTGATGATGATGAAGTCCAGATAGGCCCGACGATCGATTGACTGCTAGCTTGACCTACTACTGTTGATTGATCCCCACCGCCCCATGGTTTGTTGGGGGGATATGCTGTATTTTGTTCAGATGCGTGTATGTTGCGTCCATTCTGTTTGTCCTTTCTCACCTCCCATGTTTGGGGTGGAGTTCATGTATTTTTGTTTTGATTATAGGACCTTGTATTTGGCTCAGTACTCTGAGTTTGTTTTATTAACCCCTTATTAATGAAACATGGTGGCCATTCTCCACCTTTTCTTTAAAAGAAAGAAAAAAAAAATATTACACACAGTCTCGCATACATCACTACACCTATCCTCAGTCACAAATGGATCACAAAATATTCCACTAATATCAAAGCAGTACTAAAACCAAAAATAAAGGTACGAGCCTTCTTCCTTGAGCCTGGTAAACATGCCCGAGAGGATGTGAGATTGAATATGTATTAAATAGAGTGTATATTTTCATTGTTGTAATTTCTAAAGAATAAATTATTGCGATTGCGCAATATAACCCCCAATTAGGCATGCAACAATCATAATATCCCAAACCCTCATGTCTTCTCTTCTCACTCTAGTGGTAGCATTGGTATCGGGTCGGGTCGGATCGGGTCCTTTACTACCCGAACCCGGACCCGGTCCCCTATAGGTCCAAAAATTGGACCCAGACTAAAATATTCCTACCCGTTCGGGTAGGAGCGGGAGTGTGAACGGTGAGTGGAAGCGGCAAGTGGAGGATTTAGAATAGAGGAGAGAAGAAAAAGACATGAGTTTTGAGTTTGGAAGAGAAAGATTTAGAATTGAGGAGGAAGGAGGGGAGGGATGAGGATAGAATATTTATTTTTATGTTGATTTTTTGGGGTTTTTTTTAACGGGTCCGGGTCCGGGTCCGGGTCCGAATCCGAGTCGGGTCTTTTTTGAGCGGACCCGAAAACGGACCCGAAAGTAAAACGGAATCATTTTAGGACCCCGGACCCTGACTCGAAAGTAAAACGGGTCCCATTTTAAGACCAGGACCCGGACCCGGATAGGCCAGGTCGGTTCCGGTCCAATGCCGGGTCCGAGTGGGTCCGGGTCGGATCTGGGTTTTTGGTATTTATACCAATGCTATCTAATGCCTCTAAAATGTCCCCGCAAGTCATTTACACCGTTTGGGATCTCAACAATCCCAAACCCTCCGCAAATGGACACCCACATCTGTCTTGTCTGATTTTAGTACACTCAATAAGGAGGTGATTGACAGTCTCCACTTCTTCCTCGCATTTCAGGCACACCTCATCAGTAGTATGCCCCTTTTTTATAAGATTGGCTCAGGCCTTCACCTTGTTGGGGTGGGGGCTTTGGTATTCCAAATAACTAGGGGTGGCAATGGGCCGGGCTAGGGCCGGACTTATATAAGCCCGAGCCCGAGCCCGAATTCTTTTGTGTGGTCCGAGTTCGGCCCGATTTTGCATTGGACTCCAAAATGTAGGCCCAAGCCCGAACCCGAATAAACAAATAATACCCGAGCCCGGCCCGATTTCTTTTAAAAAAACAATTACATGGATTGTTTTATAGAAAGTAATACAAGATAACATGAGAACATAGCTAATCAGAATAATCATTCATATAAATATATTTTCTCCAGCCTAATTTATTTAAAAAAAGCAATTACATGAATTGTTTTATAGAAAGTAATACAAGATAACATAAAAGCGTAGCTCATGAGAATAATCATTCATACAAAAAAATAGCTATGAATCCCTCTTCATTGTCTTCCTTTTCCTTTTCATGAGAATAATCATTCATACAAAAAAAGATTACTATGAATCCCTCTTCATTGTCTTCCTTTTCCTCACCTGCATGAAGGAATATCACATTAAACAACTTATATATAAAGAGCATAAATCTATAGAAGTACTTTGATAAATAAGGCATAAATGTATAAAAATATCACATTACACAACTTGCTCATATCGATTGCAAACAAGAAGGGAAGGGCAAAGATTATACCAGAATACTAGTAATCAAACTTATATCACACATGCATCATAAGATTCTTTCTTATCGCAGACTGAAAAGATGTCAAATGTCCGTAATCTACAAGTAGCAGAGCATATAAGCTTGCATAAATTACTTCGCCACTAAGTTTACTGTGCATTTTCTTTGAGTGGAATACTCAAGCATCACAGATTCACAATGCAGGAAGAAAGAAAGATGACATACAAAGCAGACATACATCACAGGCTTAATCAACCATAGCTGCCAAGATATATATGCGGAAAAACCAGTCAAAGAAAAATTGTAAAGAAATCAAAACAAAAGAAAAGTACATGGAATTTTAATCTCAGGTAAATTGAGGCCAAAAGAGAACAAACAGGATAATACAAATGTAAACGAAACAACAAATTTATGCAGAGGTCATAACAAAGCAAACAAACAGTGCTACAAGGAGTGAAGGAAACAAGATAGGTTGATAAGATCACAAGCATTTGGAAGCTAAAAGTAACCCTTTGCATCGACATCAAAGAAATATAATTATGTAGTGGACAAAACAAGTGCATAGTTTCTAACTTCTCAGTTGAATGAAAACTATAAACTATATGCTTAGCATTTCTCCATCAGCAGGAGTACAATAGAGTATAGACTATTAGACTCACTTAACATTTCTCCATCAGCAGGAGTACAATAGTCCATATATATTGGATGTCGGCAGCTTTTGAAGCTTTTCAATGCTCATTTGTCTCCCTAGAGGCCTAAACGTATGGTCTCTTAACAGTTAACTCTCTAAGTATTTTATGGACACTAATAGTATCGATCTGGTCTTTCAATTTCTTTCTTTATTATGTCATTACCATATTCTAATGTGATTGCCAAAGAAATTTTGTTTGGCAGAAGATTACCCACAAAGCCTGATGTTACTTAAAGTTCAAAGTCAGTTTGGCTCATGAACTGTATAGTTTATATATATGTTCTCTATATCTTTATTGTAATATTTCATAATCCTCCGAAAGTAACATCAGGCTTTCAATTTCTTTCTTTATTATGTCATTAGCATAGAGTGGTGAAGCTCAAAGAAATTGCTCTGATTCAACTTCTTGATCATAATTAGATTGCAACCATGGGCCAAAGTGGTGCTTGCCACAACTAACGACAGGCTATATACAACCACAGTGAGCAGTTACATGCAACCATGAAACATATGTGCCTACGGTGTGTTGCATAATTATCCGATCTAAAAAATTGGTCGTCACTAGAATAGATTAAGCAAACAAAAAGCTTATAAGCACCAAAAATTGGTAACTAGACTGTGGGTAAGATCACACATGTGCCCAGTTGATCCAATTAAGGGTTGGGAGTTATGAAGGATTCAATGAATCAACAAATTCCTATAATTCCTCACAAAATCAACAAAAACAATGTGAAATCAATGAAACAACAAATTTACCTGAAATTGAACTTAGCAGATGTCACACCCCGCTTCCCAAAAATATGAAAAACGAGCACGTGACGAAGCCCAGCAAATGATTTTTACATCATCCATAAGCTGTAGGATCGACTCAACATCATAACAAGAATATAACCAGATTTATATATAAACAAGAATGCATGAATAATTTATTAAGCAACAGAAAATAATTTAAACAAATAATAATATTCAAATAGTTATCATGTCTAGATCAAGTGTAAACTCGGAAACAAGTCTTATACAACAGAAGAAATAAATACCTTAAGGAAAGCAATTATTTAAACAAGTCCTTGCTCCAAGCAAAACCTGAAATGTCTGCTTGCTAATTCCAGTACGTAGTTTGTCCCAAAGTCTGCTTAATAAATATAAAAAGGAAAAACAGGAAAAAACAAGAGAAGATGCCCTTAGTGCAAGCTAGGGCCACAAATAGTGAAAACAAGTACAAGTATGGAGAACAGGAACTGGAATCAAGAATGTAACAAGGATACAACACGTAATGGGAATCTAAGAACTTGCTAGCAAGAGGGACATCCTAGTAAACAGGCTAGTTAACGACTACTAATGGTAAAACATATGACAGGTGAACTTGTAGGGGTAACTAACATCAAGTATCATGTTTCATGTGTGTCAGGTTTCACGTATCAGGTTTCATGTATCGTATCATCAAATATCAAGTAACATGTGTCATGTTCAGATTCATGTTCAAGTCTTGTAGTTATTACTATCTAGGTAGTACGACATGCATCCATCTTTTTACTACATGGTTGCTACAGTCAAAATAATTACGTTTAAACCTAGAAATGGAGTCTATAGGGCAGTGTACTCAGGTTTCATGTATCAAGTATCAGGTATCAGGCAGGCACGGTTCATGAATACGAAATTTAATAACAGGTTCACGAAACGAGTTCGTGAATACTAACAGGTTCAAGGACCACACAGTGGTTCTATGAATACAACAGGTTCATGAGCCAAGTAACTGACTCCATTAATACATCACGTGCAATAGGTTCATGAGCCAAGTAACTGACTCCATGAATACATCACGTGCAACAGGTTCATGAACCGAGTACTGGAAAACACGGGCCTCCTTCCGAGTACACTTACCTATATTGTCCACTCTAAAGTCTTTCCCTTAACCCCAGCTTATTACATTTATTATTTTATCAAGCAAGCATACATGTGTACAAAACAAGTCAAGAAATCAGGGTCATGTACATGGGATGAGCTTAGGGTAATTCTATGGCATAATCGAGGGTCGACATGAATAAATTATCCAGCTAAAATGTTCAGGCAGAATTTGTGTATTTGTATTCATACATATGAAATAGTGTTTAAGTAATGTAAATTAATTCTAAGAAAAATTGGGGATGTCCTATAAGGTTTCCAGCAACTACATATGAAATTTCAAGTCACATGCTTGCTGTTTACATAGCTAAAATTAATTCACAAGGTAAAGGTGTGCAGCAGTTTTACGAATCTGCGTCTACCGACACAGCTACAGTAAAACTGCGATAACTCCTAGACCGTAACTCCGAATTCAAAAATTTCGGAGTCTATCGACATCTAGACATCCAGAGCTACAACTTCTATTCAGGTCTCAGTTTCAGATTCTAATGTTAAATGTGTCGAAACAGCAAAAAGAAGTCTAGTATAGATTTCATGAAAATTTGTTATTAGGCGTCTAAATTATTGTGTGACATAAATACATGATATTGGTGGTCCAAACAGCAAGTAATAATTATTCTCTAAGTCATATGGTTGTAAGTTCATCAAATATTAAATGTAACATGTGTCTACAAATTTAGGGCTCCTTAATTTATATGTTCATGTGTTCATGTGTTCCTGTGGTAAAAGAGTCCAAATGGTTATAATTTAATACAAGGAAATTTTGTGAATCTTAGAATTGTAAATTTGGAGGTTCAATATTGATCTACAACGATATTCAAGGAGGAGTCACAATTCTAACTATTTGTAGTATTTTTCAAGGGTACTTGTACTAGAACAAATAAATTGTACAAGGATACTTGCCTTTAGGGGAGAAGACGATGAATCCGACAGATGACGGGAACGGGTCCCGAAGACACGGTGACGAGCAAACGACCACGATAATCACGATCGGGCACGGATCAAGCAAAGGACGAACGAGACGATCCAAGGCCGAGATCAAGTTGATCAACCAATCGACGGCCGAGATCGAAGATCAAGATGATGATCAATGTAAATCCAACGGCCACGATCGACGCATCAAGAGGCGATCACGATCGCAATGATCAAGATGTAGATCGGACGACCGAGATCTAATCTGGTGGTGATAATGAAGATCTAATGACGATGATGAAGATCATGAAGATCCGACGACCCACGATCAAGGAGATCAAGATCTGATCGAATGGACGACCCAGAACCCTCTGATTGGGATCAAGTCGATCGGACGGTTGAGGATCCACCATGATCAATACCAATATCATAGCAACCATAGGGCTTAGCTCTGTCAACCAAAGTGGCAATGCTGGAGGCCGATGACGCACAGGGGCAGCACTGGCAGGGCATTGCGGTCACGGCAGGGGGGAGTTTGCTTACTGCTGCATCAAGAGGGAGGCAGTGTGACGGGGGTTGCGAGGGAGTCGTGGTCGCTGTGGGGCGCCGCAGTCGCAGCCTGGCTTCGTGACGGCGCAGGAACGGCATAGGCGGCAAGGCGGCGGCCAGGGGGTGCTGGGGTGGGGAGGCGACAGCGAGGCGAGTGATGTGTCTAATTTTTAAACAAATATTTGTACTCATTTACCCATTAAAATTGCTTGTTTTCATTTTTATTGTTTATAATTTGCCTTATTTCTATAAGATTTCAATTAATTATTTATTTAAGAAGAAATAAGATTTTTGATGCAAAAAGTGTTTATTTTTGGAGAAAATCAACAAACAAAAACAAACGTAATGTTCTTTTTTAATTTTTATTGTTTTGGTGAATTTTACAATTCGGCCATGTGAAAAATAAAATAGAAATATTATTAATGAGGGGTTAGAATAGAATTTTTTAATTAAAAATAATAATTAAAGAAAGAAAGAATGAATGAATTAACGGGGATTTGTTAGTTGGATAATAATTATGGATTTATCCTTATCTTAACTTCAAACCTATTTTTAAAATTTAAACTGACCTAATTTAATCTAACCTAATCTAATGTTTTCCTATTTAATGGTTGGCGTGAAGACAAATTAGTAGGGGGAAGGAGTTGGTAGGTGGGATCTGGAGAAGGATTGGAGAGGAGTTTGAGAATTAGAAGGGGAGTAGGTGGCGTGGAGGAAAAAATCTCTATTTGATGGGGCTTCTTCCTATACTTATGAATTCCATTGGACTCAGAAATGAGACATTAGAAGAACAATATTGTTTCGCTCCTGTATCTTCCAAAAAAGAAAAAGATTTCTGAGAGTTGTTTCATGGATCCACAAGAGAGTACTTGGGTTCTCCCAATAAATAAAAAGTGTATACTTCAAAAAAGGAGAGAGAGGGAGGCGGAAAAGAAAGACCACAAAGGAAGTTGGGAGTGGACGTAAAGAGCAAAAAGGGAGAGAAAGGAAGACGCGTGCGGCACTGTAGCAGATGGAACGGGCAGATTTGACCCGGGGTTGCACTGTAGCCAGACAGCGACAGGAGGGATCTGACGCAGCACTGTTCCAGACACGACGCGTGGCAGGCTGACGCTGACGGATTACTGTAGCTTGATTCGACGTTGCACTGTAGCAGACGGGCTTCGATCTGACGTGTGTTATTTTTTGTGCTGAGTTCGAGACGGAAAGAGAGACGGTTTAACTTGTTTGGGCACAATTTTGAAGACCGTTCGGTTTGCAATTTTTATTACAAAACAATCTATTTTTGTATATCTTTTCTCTCTCTAATTTTTAATTATGCAATCCATGAATAATTTTGTTAATTGCAATATTTTTATTATGAACTAAATTTATTGTTCTAGGGTTTAGATGTAGCCTAGTTTTGAGAACACAATTTCATATTTTTTTGTGGTTGTGTGTTTGATTTTTGTGCTTAATGCTTACAATTATTTGGCCGATTTTTGTATGATTATTGGATCATGGAGAGACCGAGAGGTAATTTGTGATTTAGAACAATAAAAATTGAAAATCGTTGATGGAGCAAAATTAGAGATAATTACCACGATTAATGTGGCCGTTAAGAAATCCACAGAACTTAATGAGTCTTCGATTAATTAAATTTGCATAGAGATGTGTCAAACTGTTAGTTGGAGATATTTTTGGTGTTGTTCGAGAGAAAGCATTGAATAGTTTGGGGATTTCGGTCTACAACTTGGAAAAATAATATTTTTAGAAATTATAAATTGTGTGGGATGAACTAGGTGAAATCAAACGCCCTAAAATTAATTTTGCCATTAACAAATTACAATTTTCAGACTCTGCTCCCTCTCCATTAATTTAGTTAGTTAGACTTTTAGATTAATTTAATTTAGTTGTTTTCTTTCTTTATTAATTTCAATCTTCCAAATAGTAATTCATCTAGTAATATCGGTACTCAATAAAATATCTAGTCTCTGTGGGTTCGACACTCTATTCACTACTATATTACTTGTTGCGATTTTGTACACTTGCAAATATTCACACCAAGTTTTTGGCGCCGCTGCCGGGGACTAGTTATTCTTTTATTGATATTGAAAATTGCTAGATTATTACTAGTTTGGAATTTTTTTTGTATTTTATTATTATTTTACTTTTTTTGACTTACTTTTACTTTCATTTAGTTTTCTTATTTTATTTTTTTAGTTTTTCTTTTTTTTTTTAATACTCACACTTCAGGACATACAAGAGAATTATCATGGCAAACGAGAAAAACAGGCCTTTGAGAGACTATGCTATGCCCTTGATTTATGAATCAAGCATAAAGAAGCCGGTTATTGAAGTTGACGATTTTGAGATTGAACCGAAGATGATTCTAGTGATTCAACAGACTGTTCAATTTTGGGGATTACCACACGAGGATCCTTATGCTCACATTGCAAACTTTTTAGAAATTTGTGACACTTTCAAGCACAACGGTGTATCAGACGATGCAATTAGACTGAGACTCTTTTATTTTTCTCTACGAGATAAGGCGAAGGCTTGGTTACTTTATCTACCACCCGGTAGTATTACTACTTGGGAGGAACTTGCATAAAAATTTCTAGCCAAGTATTTTTCGCCGGCAAAGACAGCAAAGCTAAAAAATGATATTTGCACATTTACTCAAATTGCGACCGAGTCTTTGTATGATGCATGGGAAAGGTTTAAAGAGTCATTGAGAAAGTGTCCTCATCATGAACTACCGAAATGGCTGCAAATGCAAACATTCTATAATGGTTTAGGAGTTATACATAGATCTATGGTTGACGCAGCAGCTGGTAGTGCACTCATGAGCAGAACTTACGAAGCAGCCTATGAGATTTTAGAGGAGATGGCATCAAATGATTACCAGTGGTCTTCAGAGAGAGCAATGCCAAGAAAAGTGGCTGGAGTTTTTGTACTTGATCATTTTTCTACTTTAAATGCAAAAAATGATATTTTATCTAAACAAGTAGAAAATATGAATTTTAATTCTATCCAATCTAATATCATTTGTAATCTTTATGCAGGAAACCATTCAAGTATAGATTGCCAAGTAGGGAACCCTTTTGCTCCATCAAATGCCGAACATGAAAATTTTGTGTCAAATTTTCAAATGCAAAACAATCATTATGCAAACACATACAATCAAGAATGGAGAAATACCCTCAATTTTTTTTGGAACAACAATCAAGGAGCAGTTATACCACCTCAAAATTTTCCACTGCAAGAAAAGAAGCCGACATTAGAAGAGGTGTTCATGCAATACATACAAAAGACAGATTCGACAATTCAAAATATTGCAAATTCAACTTCGGCTTCCATTCACAATCTTGAGGTACAAATTGATCAAATTTTAAATATTTTAAATGAAAGAACTGCAGGAATATTACCAAGCAACACAGTTGTCAACCCCACGGAGGATGTCCAAGCAATAACACTAAGCAGTGGGAAGACAATTGAGCAACCACAAGAAGAAAATGGCGAACAGAATGAGGTCGAAAAGCAAAGTGAGATCGAACAAATTATGGAAGAACAAATTCAGCACGAGCAAGTAATGTATGATGATTTTAATTCCATAAAGTTTCCTCCTGAAGAACAGTCATGCTTTGAAGTAAGTAAAATTGATGTAATTGTGGGCGAGAAACATAGTGTCGAAATTGAAAAGTTGCCAATCAAAGTATGTCCAACAAATACAGCAACATTTGAAACTGAAAAAGAAAATATTTTTGAAAATGTTATGTATTTGGATGCTGCACCCTCTATTTATTCATTTTTGCAGCATAAATTCAAAGAGGCAGGGGAATCAAAGACATCATCATCACGAAGAAAACGCCTCAAATTAGAGCTTGAACCTGATCCATATCAGAAGAGAAAAATTAGAAAGGATGTGTTAATGTTGTTGGATCTTGGCGTTACATAACCATCTCACCCCTATGTCTGGCTGAAGACTTAAAACTTAGCGCTTCTTGGGAGGCAACCCATGTTTTTCTTTTACTGCATTTAGGTTAGATTTTTCTTTTAGTTTATTTTTATTTTTAATTTTTGATTTTATTTTGAAGGATTGCATAATTTTGAAGTCACCGGACAGAGCTGTTTTGTACGCTTTCATTGATGGCTGTTTTTGAGCAGTATGGAGTCAGAATCTGGAAAACTGATGCAAAGAGAAATTATAGCCTATCTTCTTAGCTTTCCAGCAAAAAAAAATTCAGCCCATTTGGACACCTACAGCTCCAGATATCGCAAAACTACTCAACGCCGCGCGTGCGGAAATTTTACGACGAATCAGGGGAGAAATTCTGAACTTTTTGTATTCTTTTTGTTTTTCTTTTTCCTTTCTCATTGAGGACAATGTGATATTCAAGTTTGGGGGGAAGGTTTACAAATTTATTTATTTTTTTTAGAAAAGAAAAACAAAATTTTAAAAGGATTTCAATTAAGCTCACCATTACACTTTTGAATTCTTCATTGAGATAAGCATTGAAATATTTTTGGGATAGGCAATTGCTTATAAAGCAAGAGTAAGCATACTTATTTACTTTAGGATTATTGAGTTTCAAAATTTCTTACAAAATTGTGTGGGTCATACTATTATACATTAAAGACAAATGTGATGCTTTTTCTTGTGATTATACCCTTTGATCTAGTCCTAAACAGAGTTTAAGTAAATATAGTATATATATATATATATATATATATATATATATATATATATATATATATATATATAAAGTCAATCTACTCCAATGTTTCGAGTTGCTTAGTAATTAGGGGTATTCATCACAAATGTTTACTTTTACGTCAAACGGCAACTTGAAATATGAGTATGCAAAGCACTCTAAGTTTGTAACTTGTTGAGTAACCGGGTGAATTCATCACAAATGTTTTGCATTCGCGTAAAAAGGCAAGTGACAATTTAGAGAAGAGACTAAAAAAAAAATAAAAAAAAATAAAAATAAAAAAAAAAAAAAAAAAAAAAAACTCCTGTTTGCTACTCGGTTTGTAGTAGTGAGAAGGGATAATCACAGATGGAGTTGTTACATACTATAATAACATTAATGGCATGACAAATATGATTGGGTTTGGAGTTATGAATAGATAATTGCACTGGAGAAAGTGGGTATGCTTGATTTTACTTTATTTGCAATTGTTTATAATTTTAATTGCAATTTTAATGCTTACATGATGAGAATTCTTAGTGTGATGAGATGAGTCTACTCTTGATTATTTTTCCCTTATTCATGTTTCTACTTTTTGCTTGAGGACAAGCAAAATCTTAAGTTTGGGGGTATTTGATGTGTCTAATTTTTAAACAAATATTTGTACTCATTTACCCATTAAAATTGCTTGTTTTCATTTTTATTGTTTATAATTTGCCTTATTTCTATAAGATTTCAATTAATTATTTATTTAAGAAGAAATAAGATTTTTGATGCAAAAAGTGTTTATTTTTGGAGAAAATCAACAAACAAAAACAAACAAAAACAAACATAATGTTCTTTTTTAATTTTTATTGTTTTGGTGAATTTTACAATTCGGCCATGTGAAAAATAAAATAGAAATATTATTAATGAGGGGTTAGAATAGAATTTTTTAATTAAAAATCTATACTATTATTAAGCAAACCTTCATTTTGGTGGCTTTTTACTGTTATGTCCTCACAAATATAAAGGGCTAACAAAATATACAGGGGTAAAAAAAGTAATTTGCATGAAAAAAAAAACCCCATCTATCCATCTATACTATTAATAGCAATCGGTAACAGAACAGTCAGTCAGATTTAAGTATTGCTTCGGGTTTGCTATTAACAAATACCGAATGCTATTAATAACATGCTCATGGATTTATACCGAATGCTATTAATAACAAATTCCGAATGCTATTAATAACATGCTCATGGATTAACAGAACAGTCAGTCATATTTAAGTATTGCTTCGGGTTTGCTATTAACAAATACCGAATGCTATTAATAACATGCTCATGGATTTATACCGAATGCTATTAATAACAAATACCGAATGCTATTAATAACATGCTCATGGATTAATAGTATAGATGAGCATGCAGTAGTAATAAATCCATACCGATTGAGAACCCAATGCTTTTTCCTGCTTGGGTTTCCGAAATGTTTTTTTGAGAACCCAAGTCACCCAAATGTTTTCCTTCAAAGCCATGCAGTAGTTTAGAGCATATATAATGAGTTCTAAAGGGAATAAATTAAAATTAAAGCTGATCTAAATATACATAACAAGAAATTAAAGCTGATCTAAAAGCTGATCCAAATATACATAACAAGAAATTGCTGTAGTGTTAAAAACTTTCCTTTTTCGAAGATATCGTTGTAGTGTTTGCAAGCATTGGAGAAGATATCAAAAACCCAGGGAGTGGCGTGCTCGAAGGGGGGGACAACAGTGGCGTGATTTCTTTTCATCGAGTGTGCAGGTGATGATTTTTGTTGTTGTTGTTGTTATTGATTTATGGTTTTTGGGAATTGTTTTGTTGATTATTATATTTGATTTTGAGGGTGCAGAAAGTGGCAGTGTCGACGGTTGCAAATGTGTGCAAGAAGTTGCCGCTGGATTGTTCTAAGATGGTGATGTAGTCGGTGCCTGCATTGTGTAATCTACTGGACTACGAGGATCGGAAGGTAATCAATTTTGAGTTGGATGTGTATAACACAGCTAGCATATTTGAAGTATAACATTGACAAATCATAAAGTATCACATTTGACTATGCTAGCATATTTGAAGTATCACATTTGATTATGCTAGCAAGTATCACAGGTGACGATTAACTGTCAATGTTATAATCAGAACTTCAGAACTATGACTAAAATGTGATACTTTATGATCTTCAGAACTATGACTAAAATGTTTAAGATCTGAAATTCACAGGTTATAATCTATTCAAGTAATTTATAAACGACTAAAATGTTAGAGCTGAAATTTAAAATATTCTTTGTCTTTGTCAATTTAAGTATGTCAAAAGATTGGGATGAAAACTGGAAGGGATGAGTGACTATGAGTCACTATACTATAACTATCAGAATTATCAGTCATTATACTATAACTATCAGAATTATCAGTCATTATACTATGAGTCACTATGAGTCACTATACTATAACTATCAGAATTATCAGAATGATCAAGTATAGTCGTTTTATATAGGTCAATCTTCAGAATTATCAGGTTATGATCAGAACTTCAGAACTATAACTAAAATGTGATACTTTATGATCTTCAGAACTATGACTGAAATGTTTAAGATCTGAAATTCACATGTTATAATCTATTCAAATAATCTATAAACGACTAAAATGTTAAAGCTGAAATTTAAAATATCCTTTGTCTTTAAAATATACTTCATGGACCTTTACATCAAAGTATAGGTAATACAAATTGTATAGGTAATACAAATTGTCAACAAATGAGGTACTTTTAACAATATTAAGTTCTGCAGGGACTTTAATTTTAATTCAACCTCTGTTCCAGTGAGCCAGTAACTGAAGTGGGATATCTATAGCCTGAAGTGGGATATCTATATGCATATTTTTTTTGCTTGAAGCAGAAAAGTTCTTTAAATCAGCTTTAACAGAAGCTAAAGAGGGATTTGGGCCCAGGGATCCACATGTTGCATCATCATACAACAATCTGGTATGTCACAGCATATTTTGTTTCATCTTTTTAAGTTAATTGAAATTGTTCCTTGGTGAATTGAAATTGTTGGATAAGAAAATTAACTGTTCGCCATTTTCTTTTTTCTTTTTTATTTATTTATTTAATTATATTAAAGTCAAGGCATAAACCCAAAATCAGGTAAGAAAGCAGTACAAAAACATGTAATAGAAGAAGCATATTAGCAATTGATGTTCACCATTTTCTTAACTAAAATATACTCTATCGAACTTATCAACTAAATCTAAGCTACTTTGAAAATTTCTTCTTTTGCATGCCCATAGAAGTTGAATGCAATTAAGTCAAGTGGATGCTTACCACAAATTTCACTATCAGTTGTCTACTAGCCCATTTTCACATCTATATATACATTTGTTGACTTATCTTTCAGAACCAAGTAAAGGCTAAAGTGCGATTACCACATATATAAATTTTGTTTTTGTGAATTAACCTCATATATGAATGCCACACCAAGTCATAGATCAAAAGAGTTCATAAATATGCAACAGACTTACAGGTTGAATTCATTACAGGCTTACAGCTATTATCTCCACTGATAAATTTCAAACATGTTAATAATTGTAAAATGGATATAAATAGTATTAGCTAGATACAAAGCATGATTTTTTAGTTTTTAATTTTAAATGTGCCTTGGTGTGTGAATGCAATCTTTAAAGAAAAGGCATGCGTGACATGATTAATTTTGTCTACTTTGTCACTACAAATAAATTACAGGAACACTTTCTGAATTTCAGCTATATACATTTCTTAATTTCACTTTCAATATTACAGATATTTTTTTTTTGAAAGTAAAAAGTGGGAAATTCACAGTTTGTTTGAGAAAAACATTCCCACAGTATAGTTCCTTAAAAAAAAGATTTCTTAATCCAAATTGAAAAAAGACTTCCTCTTCAGATTAGAAGAATGATATATGTGCCAGTAACATGTTGTTCTTTTTCTTAATCCAAATAATATTTTGTTCTTAATTCTCTTATATATGTTTTCAGCTGATGTCATTTTTGTCGCTCCTTACACTATGGGTTTATGTCCCACCCGTCGTCGAGCCGGGACGAAATTCGGCCTAAGTGATATAAGAGAAATGTTTCAATTTGGTCATATAATGTTATCCCCTATTCAGATCAAAACTCATGTAAATATAACAGTTATACTGTTATATAATGTAATTTAATATAAGAGAAATGTTTCAATTTGGTCTTATAATGTTATCCCTATTCAGATCAGAACTCATGTAGATATAACAGTTATACAGTTATATAATGTAAAAGTTATAGAGAACTTTGAACCGATATGTTCTAACTAATAATGGGAGAAGGCCTTAGTGTCATTTGTCATTTTATTATTCTACCAACATGTGCAACGCACGTATATCTATACTAATATAAAAGAGGTTTCCAGTTCGAATCCTCTCTACGTTAGAGTTTTTATTTTTATTTTTTGAAATTATTAAAACATGCATTGCACATGTAAATTACTATATATATATATATATATATATATATATATATATATATATATATATATATATATATATCTACTATTTTAATGGGAGAGTTGGGGTTGTAAACAAACAAACCCTAATTTTGTAACTGAGCAAACCCATACAATTAATATACGTGCAAACTATATCCACTAAACATCCCCGTGTCATGCACGCCAAATCAAAATATACAAATTTATTTACAGGGGTGTATTAGATTGGAATTTGAAAAGAATTTAAAAGAATGTGAAAATCCTAGTGTATTCTATTAGGATTTTAAAGGAGTTTATAAAAGTCACAGTGTATTCAATTGAGACTTTAAGTAATTCTATTCAATTCTCGGTGTATTCAATTGAGATTTTAAATGACCCCATTCAATTCTCGGTGTATTCAAAAAGTTGTTGATTTTGGTAGAATTGAGAATTTGAAGGATTTAGATGGAATCTAGGGTCTGAGGTATAAATACCAAAAGCCTTTACAATTCTCGTCTTCTCTGTAGAAACTTCCAAGCCATTGGTGAATATGGTTTTGTTTCTTGTACATATGCCCCAAATTATCCCCCAATAAACCCAAACCCTCTAATCCCCCTTCCTCCTCTCCTCTACCTCCCGACACCCTCCTCCGCTGCTACCCCACTTTCCTCTACCTTCCGACTCCGATCCCTTAATTCAACCCAAACCCTAATTCAACCCAACCACCGATCCCCACGCAGAGGCCTCCATCCGCCTCCTGAAAGACAATGGAATCAATTTCAACCAAAATCAACGCGATGGAGTTGATTCAAAAATATTCTCAAATTTGCTATGGCATAAATTGGTTTCTCGTTGCAGGTACAGGACGAAGTGGATAACGTTCCATGGTTTGTATGATGTGGCCTATATAGTGAAACTGTTAACTGGAAGACCTGTGGTGTTGATAAGGAGATGTGGTAGAGTTATGATGGCTAACGAGAGAGTTGGTGCTCCTTATAGATCTTTTGTTCCATGACTTTAATTACCGGGTGTTATTAGTTATTATTATTTTATGCTATTTCAAAATGTTAAAACAGCGAGTATTGAGTTGATGGACTCATCAACAACTCTCTTATGTAGGGCTCTTTCTTTTTTGTTGTTACTTTTGTTTATGTGGGTGTCCTTCTAGTACTTCAGAAAAATCTTATGAGAATGATATTTTTATGACTTGCGAGGTGCCTTGATGTTTATTCGTAATACTCTTATGAGAATGACAATCTTGTATAGGAAATGAACTAATTATAAAGTCTATTGTCATAGAATTCCTTCGAATTCCATCAAATTCAAAATAAGAATTTCATCAAACTATTTTAAAATCCTTATAAATCCCAGTCAAAGTTTTAGGTGATTTCTTCATAAATCTCTTAAATATTGGGATTCTCAATTCTTTTGAAATCTTTTGAAATCTCAATTCAATACACCCCTATTAATTTAATGACTAAACTTTTTATAGACGTGCATCGCACGTGCATTATACTAGTAATAATTAAAGAAAGAAAGAAAGAATGAATGAATTAACGGGGATTTGTTAGTTGGATAATAATTATGGATTTATCCTTATCTTAACTTCAAACCTATTTTTAAAATTTAAACTAACCTAATTTAATCTAACCCAATCTAGTGTTTTCCTATTTAATGGTTGGCGTGAAGACAAATTAGAAGGGGGAAGGAGTTGGTAGGTGGGATCTGGAGAAGGATTGGAGAGGAGTTTGAGAATTAGACGGGGAGTAGGTGGCGTGGAGGAAAAAATCTCTATTTGATGGGGCTTCTTTCTATACCTATGAATTCTATTGGACCCATAAATGAGACATTGGAAGAACAATATTGTTTCGCTCCTGTATCTTCCAAAAGGGAAAAAAATTTCTGAGAGTTGTTTCATGGATCCACAAGAGAGTATTTGGGTTCTCCCAATAAATAAAAAGTGTATACTTAAAAAAAGGAGAGAGAGGGAGGCGGAAAAGAAAGACCACAAAGGAAGTTGGGAGTGGACGTAAAGAGCAAAAAGGGAGAGAAAGGAAGACGCGTGCGGCACTGTAGCAGATGGAACGGGCAGATTTGACCCGGGGTTGCACTGTAGCCAGACAGCGACAGGAGGGATCTGACGCAGCACTGTTCCAGACACGACGCGTGGCAGGCTGACGCTGACGGATTACTGTAGCTTGATTCGACGTTGCACTGTAGCAGACGGGCTTCGATCTGACGTGTGTTATTTTTTGTGCTGAGTTCGAGACGGAAAGAGAGATGGTTTAACTTGTTTGGGCACAATTTTGAAGACCGTTCGGTTTGCAATTTTTATTACAAAACAGTCTATTTTTGTATATCTTTTCTCTCTCTAATTTTTAATTATGCAATCCATGAATAATTTTGTTAATTGCAATATTTTTATTATGAACTAAATTTATTGTTCTAGGGTTTAGATGTAGCCTAGTTTTGAGAACACAATTTCATACTTTTTTGTGGTTGTGTGTTTGATTTTTGTGCTTAATGCTTACAATTATTTGGCCAATTTTTGTATGATTATTGGATCATGGAGAGACCGAGAGGTAATTTGTGATTTAGAACAATAAAAATTGAAAATCGTTGATTGAGCGAAATTAGAGATAATTTACCACGATTAATGAGGCCGTTAAGAAATCCACAGAACTTAATGAGTCTTCGATTAATTAAATTTGCATAGAGATGTGTCAAACTGTTAGTTGGAGATATTTTTGGTGTTGTTCGAGAGAAAGCATTGAATAGTTTGGGGATTTCGGTCTACAACTTGGAAAAATAATATTTTTAGAAATTATAAATTGTGTGGGATGAACTAGGTGAAATCAAACGCCCTAAAATTAATTTTGCCATTAACAAATTACAATTTTCAGACTCTGCTCCCTCTCCATTAATTTAGTTAGTTAGACTTTTAAATTAATTTAATTTAGTTGTTTTCTTTCTTTATTAATTTCGATCTTCCAAATAGTGATTCATCTAGTAATATCGGTACTCAATAAAATATCTAGTCTCTGTGGGTTCGACACTCTATTCACTACTTTATTACTTGTTGCGATTTTGTACACTTGCAAATATTCACACCAGCGAGGTGCTACATCGGGTCGTGGTTGTCGCGATTGGCTGCAGCGGTCGCGACGGGGGCTGCGCGTCGGCTGTCGTCGAGAGGACGCTTCGCTAGCGGGTGGGCTGGCGTTGACTGTGGCGAAGGGAGCGTTGTCGAAGGTGCATGGGGAGAGGCCAGGGAGGAGGACTGTGGAGGGGCACCACGACGCCAGGATGAGGGAGAGGAAAGGGGTGGCTATCGCTGGCCTGCGGGACGAGAGACGGGGAGGCAGGGGATGGGTTCGAAGAGAGAGTGCGGGAGGAAGATGAGAGAAAGAAGGCTGGGGTTTCTTAGCAGTAGTATAGGTTTTAGGGTTAGGTTTAGTAGAGTAGGTTTTAGTAGGGTATTTATATAGTGGGTTATTGGGTTTGGGTAATGGGGTAGGCTCCAATAGGAACTCATAGGATTTGGGTTTTATTAATGGGTTTGGGGAATTAGAATGGGTATTAAAACCCAATGAGAAAAATATACAACTAGAGAAAAATAAATAAATAAATAGATCAATAATAATATAGTAACAAGATAAATAAATTTTTGTGCATCAAATCACTACTCAAATTATACTAAATGCAATAGAAGAAGATTTTTAATTCAATAATCAAATATAGAAATATTAATAACAACAATAACAAATTTTGGTATACATATCAAAAATGAGATTTGAGACAAATCAAAGTTCATGAAAATCCAAATAGTAATAAAATAAGATACAAGTAGCTGATCACTTAGAAAATAAATATTAAAATTGGGATATACTGTTATTCGAAGAAAATACAATTTTCGGTTCGAAAAGATTTTAATAGAAAGCCTAATTCGAGTTTAAAATAATACTGAATTTATAATAAATCAAAATACGTAATTTATTCACAAAATACGTATTTAGGGAAACAGGGATTACAGAAGATGATGAATTGAGATCCTCTATTCAGATTACAGAGATATGAGATTGAATTGGGAGCTAGGGTTAAGGTTGATGATGAAAAAAAAAGTGAAAACTACATATAAATAGATCCTGGGAGTGGGGGCTGCCATGAATAAGAGAGATCTAGGGCCAAGGGAGAGAGAAGGGGCCTGGGAGTGGGGGCTGGTGTTCTGAAGACGAAGCGCTCGAAGATTGGAGGGAGATGAAGGGATTGGCGTTCTCGAACTCGAAGCGTCGATCAAAAATTCAGATTCTCAGAAGTTCTTTTATTTCAGAACTTAGAGA